>CM053598.1:210762825-210815658 GCA_028646575.1 Pseudocheirus occidentalis
AGATTGGGGAGGGTCTTCAGGAGGAGTCAGATGAGGTCATACTCCAGTAATGAGTGGTTCAGGGTGGGAAGTTGCTGGAAGCTACCTGGAGACCATAGACAATGGTGGGCCAGGCCAATTCAAGGGTGGGAAACTGTTGGAACAAAGTGAGCTAAAGACTTGGGCAGAGCCTCATCTCAAGGCCCATGACCTGGCAAATGTCCTCCCTGGGAAGGTTTACTTTCCCAGAGCCTGTACCTCTAAGAATCAAGGAGAGCTCAAAAAGGAGGGAGGGGAGCCAGAGCTTACACCTCATCAGCTTGATATTATTGCCAGTTTAGAACAAAAGAATGAAACTTGAAGAACTCACAAAGTTTGACTGTGGATAGTACTTCCTAGGAGATATACATACTAAACTCTGAAAATCCAGCAACCTGAAGGGCAAACATGATGGAAAGCATTTGGGCAAACATCAAGGGAGTGAGAAACAGAAGTGATTTGTTCATCAGATTATACTACAGACCACCTAAACAAGCCTTGGGAAACAGATACTAAACCAAGCACAGAGGTATAATATAGTACAGATGGGAGGAGGAGGATTAAATTACCTATATATCTGTGGGAACTCTCTGTCAAATGCAGAGTTGCAGACAGTTTTGTGACATACCTTAACAATAATTTCATACTTCAAACAAAGTAGGCTATAACAAAGGAAATTATTTTCTGATTTGGTTTTCTCCAGACTGGGAGTGCCTGGTTTCTAGGGGCAGGGGTAGGAATGATAAAAATGCTTTGGGGAAGTGACCACTCCCACCCTTGGGTTTGTGATAAGAGAAGAAGAAAGTCCTTGAAGAAGAAATCATCTTGATTTTAGGAGAACCCATCCCAAATAGTTTTGAGGAAAAATAGGTAGTAACACTGGAGCAAAAATTCCAAAGGGGAAGCCAGCTAGGAAGAGATACGAAATTCCTAAGAATTATTCTGAAGGCAAAAAGGGAAACAATTCCGATGAAGAAAAATATGAGTTGTATGAAGAGAGCAGTGTGAATACACAGAAAACTCACTAACCAACTTGGCACACACACACAATATGAAAGCAAATCCAGGGAACCGGTTGAATAGGAGCTGGAACAATCCTGTTAGAATTGGCTAAACGAGAATGATCTTTAGTCTGGAAAGACTAGGACAAAAATTGCTAATAGAGAGCTGATATTTAAGTTAAGAGAGAAGATAATAAGAGTACTTAACTGTCCTTGATAAGTCACATAGTCTAAATGAGCTACATTCTAAGGTATTTAAAGAACTGGTAGATATAATTGCAGAACCAATCTTGAGAATATTTGAAAGACAGCATGGAGAGGATCCCAAGACTGGAGAAGGGCAAATTTATCTCTTTTCAAAAAAGGGAAGAGAATGGGATCTGCAAATGAGTTTGAATTCAATTCCTAGGGTTTCTAGAATGAATCATTGAAGAAATAGTTAATGAATATCTGGAATAGGAAAGAGTCATCTTCATAGAATCATCATGAATTCTTCAAGAACAGGTTAACGTAGATTTTTTTTTCATATTTCCTTTTCGGACAAGAGTACTGTGCTGGTAGATTAGGGAAATAAAGTAGATTTAATTCACCTTGGGTTAGCAAAGTGTTAATAAAGCATCTCATAATAGTCCTGTGGAAAAGATGAAGAGATATGGATTTAATGATGCAGTCAAATGGATTTTTAACTGATTTAAAACCCAGATCTCAAATAAATAGTCACTAATGGTTTTATGTCATTTTGACAGGTGGTCTCCAATAGAGATTTGTGAAGTTTAGCATACAGATGATGTAATGGCACTGACACAGTATTTGATCAAATTTCCAGATGACACAAAAATAAGAGGGGTATCCTATGCATTGGATAAAAGAATCGTATCAAAAAAGGGTCCTGACAGACTAGAACATTGATTGAGAAGAAATGAGATTAAATTTATAGAGACAAATGGAAAGGAGACAATGTGGAACAACAGGAAAGCCCTGGGTTTAGAATCAGGAACCAGGCTTTAAACAAATCACTTAGCCATCTTAGTAAAATGACCACTAGACTAGCTGATCTCCAGGGTCCTTTCCAGTTCTAAATCTGTAATCTCTTTAGAACGGTGATTTCCAAAATGGGGTGTACAAGACAATATTTATGAGGTATCCTCTTCAGCGAATAGACATTAAAACCAAGTATTGAAGCAAAGTGAACTGAATTACGTGACCACCAAATTGCAAAGTATTGAACCAAGATTTCAAAATATAATGAAACATTTAATAGCTTTTCTTTTGCTAAAATATCATTTTAAGAATATTTAATGAGAATAAACTATCATCAATGAATACAACAGAAATTATTTTAAAATATCTCTTAAAATGTCTTTTTTGTGTATGTTTTAGAATGTGCATAACATGTTAGTGCTGTAGTACATGTGTATTGCTTATGAATAAATGTACAAATTCTAGAACTCAGGAACTTTTAAAATTAGAGTTACCCACAATTCCCACAGCTGGTGATGCCAAGGAAAACTTCTTCTCTACTAGGGGAAGACTGAAAGGTCATGAAATCTAGAGATGTAAAACTCTTCCCTCTTGTACATAGGAGGTTTAAATTCAGAAACAATGCCCTTGAACTCCTTTCTCCGGCCACAAGCAAATATGTCTCTCACTGTCACACCTTTATGCTGTGTCACCTTTATTGATCCTGGTAGAGGAAGAGAAAAGAGTGAGAAATCTCCCCTCCCTCCCCTTGTTGCACTTTGGGAAGAAGTCCTCAGATACTGAGAGCTCCAGAAAAGGGAGCTAACTTTCTCTTATGGGTTAAAGTAGGAGTGTTACCTCTTCTGTCTGTCAACCACTGAGTCTCACCAGTAGCCTTCAGATAATGACCCACACCCTCTTCTTATCGTGTTCATTGAGGAAGTGCTTCGACTTGACAGGGAACTCCCAAAATAGAGGTGGAGGAGAATCTAAGGCTTTGCATTCTATTATATTGATTTGTACTGTAGAGTTGTATGTACATAGGGGTTATGTTTCAAAACTTGTAAATTATGAATACAGTTGAGTAATTCTTTAAGAGAATTGGAAACAAAGGAGAAAAATACATGGAATGATCCTTTAGAATTATGATATCATCATGGATCTGTTTTTGGAATTCGTTAAATTGGCTTTTCACAAATAGATTTTTTCTCATACCTAAAGTACAAATAATAACTTCAGCGGCATCTCTATAGTTCTTTGACACTTATGTATATGGTTCAAGTTTAATAGTAACTTTAAAAGTTAGTAGTAGTTTTAATAGTAGTAGTAGTAGTAGTAGTAGTAGTAGTAGTAGTAGTAGTAGTAGTAGTTTTAATTGTTACGTAAAAATACTAACTTAAAAATTGTGACAATATCACACAGATTTTTCAAAGGAAAGAGTTAGACCTTTTACTGTTCTTGAATTTTTGATGATTGCTTGGAAAGGGAAATTATGCTATTATGTGTTTTTTAAGAAAATAATTTGAGTGAATTTTGCTTCATAACTAATTTGTGCACATCCAGGAAAAATCTCTCTTTTGGAGTCATTGTTCAAGAAGCACAATTGTAAAGAGTGTGAAAAACACATTTGGTCATCCTGATGTTTTCCTCCATTTTTTTTATTTCTTGGGTTATTGATGTTCAGTTGAAGACCTATTATCCAATTCACATAAGAAGTTTTAAAGAAATAAAAGCAGGAGCCATTATTCACCAGAGTCCAAAAGCTCCCTTATATTCCTCATTCCTTTATTTTGGTTCCCCACCCTTCTTTGTTAGCTTAGAGAAAATAATAGGAGGCAGTTTCTTAACTCGTTTTCCAGAGCAGGGAAAGGTTTAACGTAACAAAATTTTATAGCTCTTCCCTAAGAACATATATTACTTTAACAAAATAAAAATACCTTCCCCTTATCATACATTATTCTTTTACATATGCAATTTGCCTGACGTATTGGAGTAATATTCCATGGTTTCCTAGGACTTGGGAGTTTATGGCCCTTCTGTGGCAGATCAGACTAAACATAACTCATTCATAGCTACTTAGTGTTCTGGGAAATAAGCCCCTGAACTTAAATAACTATAGTGTGACCTCTGTAAAATATTATTTATGATTTTAAAACTACCATTATGTAGATATCACAACGTGCCAAATGGTATAAAACAAGCACTAGTCAGCAAGTAGTGCAGTTTGCTATTCTGCTCAGTTTTGCTTTTGTTTCTGGCTATTTCCTTACAAATGCTAGCATTGTGTATACTAAATGACTGCCTTCATAGCAAACAAAAGAAATGAGTTCGGAACACTTTTATGCTATACGTTATTAGGTTCACCACAGTCAATGGAAAAGGACGACTGCAACATGGAGGACAGTTCCATCTGTGACAAGCTGCAGGTAAATAGAGAAGACGTTGATTACCATTAAGCACAGAGCCATATTCCATATGATCAATAGACTAATAGAACTCATCTGGTTTACAGAGTACAGGAAAGCTTATTTGCACAGGTAGGGTATCCAAGAAACACTCAAAGTGAAGCATATTCAAACTGTTAATATAGATAGCTAACTAACTAGATATAAATACATAAAGATATATATGTGTGTATATATATATGTATGTATATAGTATGTATGTGTGTATATATGTATGTATATAGTATGTGTGTGTATATATATATATATATATATATATACATATGTGTGTATAGTGTGTGTGTGTGAGACAGATAGACAGAGAGAAAGAGAGAGAGAGATGCAAATCCAAATCCAAATCCAAAACCAATTCAAATGCATGGGTATAGAACTCAATTCATATAGAACAAAAAATTTTTGGTTCACACAAGTCAAGTAGTTGTATCCTGAGAAGTTCTCAATAATCATACTTTCTGCTGCTAATACTCCAACCCAGGGTTTCCCCTGGGAACATCTGAATGTGTCTCACTTCTTGCTCCTATCTAGGTATACTTGGTTCCCTTGCAAATACTCCTGACTGTGAAGGTATGGAACATAGAACATGTTTATTATATCAACAAGAAATACAGAAAGGACTCATACCTGAACATACAGACATAGTCAAGAAAACTTGCCTCTGGTGAGCCATATTTCCCAAAGGAGACCAGTACAGTCAAGTTGGACTTGTACTCTGAGGTTGAGGTCTGTCCCTCATATACCATGTAGGCAATGATTTGAGCTTTGCTAGGGAATCAAACAAGCTATCCCTCTGCCGAATTCCACCTTCCCCATGGACCTAAATAGCTGATCCAGACATAGAGGTCTAGTTAGGAAATAACTCAGGGTCTCCAGAGTTGACTTCTTCTGCCGTATATCTGCATAGTGCATATGATTCACAGTACCAGGGAAGGGTAAGAGCATAGAATCATAAAGTCAAAAGCTGCTGTGAACGTGTTTTTTACACTATAGTTCAGTGCTTCTTTACAACTTGGTCCTGGCTCCCACAGCTCCCATCTTAAACCAGAAACTTCCCAGCTTGGTCCATGAACTTCCTTCACTCTGCTATGACCACATAGCAACTGCTAGCACCAGCTTTAGATGAGTCCATTCTCCTCTCCTTCCCACCTCACCCCTCCCAACTAGTGCTATAAATTATTTCAAATTATCCCCCTCCAGACTCAATGATGCCTTAAATACTGGAAACATTAAGGAGGCGGAAGGAGAAAACTTAGCAACCACTGCCAGTAACCTTGCCACAACCACAAAATCCCAGTGTGTCCTATGTATCCATCTATACACAAAGGCACAGCTATCCTTTCTCCAAAATTTCTGACTAGATACTAGTTTCCTTTTTGCTTGTCTCCATGTTTCTCAATTCATATTTGTATAAACAATGTAGCAAATATAATTACTGGGTGAAATAATGGAGCAATTTGCCCTTCTACAAATGCATAATTGCCAATAATGGGAAAAAGGGAGGTTATTAGTAAACGTGAACTGATTTTGCCTTCTAATAGGAGATATGAGAAATAACGAAATTAATTTTTCTATAAAATTGTGCTTCTGATATAGTTGAGTATTCTTAATCCTTAAATCCCTATGGCCTTTTTTATTAAATGTCAAAGAAGAGAAAAAATGAAAGGCACCATTTACTATATGAAAAAAGGATCGGTGCCCCATGACTTGTTACAGTTTGGATTGAGTTAGCAGACATGTGGAAATGCTCTTTTTTGAATTTGGTGAATGGCATGAATTTTTCAAGTATCCTGCAGGTCACTGATCCATCCATTTAAACTTCTGCCCTCATAAGTAGGTATTTTCAGAATGCAATCTAAAATGTCTGTAGTATGCTAAGTAAAATTAGCTAAAATACAAAAGCCGCATCAGTGTAAGGGCACATTTTTACGATGTCTAGATAAGACTAATCAGATGGGGTTAAGTCCACTAGGCTTTTTTTTTTAAAGGAATCATGAAGAAGTCATTATGGTTCTCTTTAGAAATATGACCACCATTTTAATGGGAACTGTGTGGGGATAGAGTAAGGTACAAGATCTTTTAGGTTCCTGACAATAATACCTTTTACATCTAATAGAAATGATAAACCAAGTGGCTCAATGTCAGAAGATGTTCCATTAATTTGATTGAATTTGTCATGGACGATGAAGGGAAAACTACTTATTTGCCAGGGAATAGGGTTGGTTAACTTTGGGCACAACTGTGAAGAAAGTGAAATTTGTCCTTTTCTGAGTTTCTACCCTTTTGGCTACCCTGTCGATCCCAGAACCTTCATGCAGTCTCCAGAAGAACCCAAGTGGTACCAATACATGCACTTCCTTTCCTTTCCCCTCACAAATCTATGCTTTCTCCAACACCTCAACCAAAAATTGGGTATCCTTCCCAAAAGGGTTTGTTCTCTGGTATTTGAGGAATATATTGAAGTTAAGCATATCGCCACTAAAAAGTTAGGTTCTTTGTTGTTACGTTTCAGTCAAATCTGCTTCTTCATGGAAAAGATATCCTTCTCTATTTATTCTCAATTTTACAGACAAGGAACCGAGGCAAACAAGGTGAAGAGATTTGTCCAGTCACAGTTAGTGAGTGTCTGAGGTAGGATTTGAACTCATGAGGGTGAGTAGTCTTCCTGATTCCAAGCCCAGAGTTTTCTCCACTGTACCACCCTAGCTACTTAGATAACAGAATACACTAACTAAATTAAAATGGAGAAGGTCCTTAAAAATAAATCTAATGATGAAGATTGCAATGCAAGACAGTAAACCAAAGAAATACTTTTGTTTCCAGGTTTAAAAACTGGTAAAGACCTCAGAGATAAGATAGTCCAAGTCACACATTTTATAGATGAGGAAGTTCCCCCCAAAAGGTTGTCTGGCACAAGATAGTTAGAGACATTTGAATACAGATCTTCTCAATCCATAACTTCTTTTAAGGCTCTGCTCAAGAGTCAACGCCTAAGAAAGGTCTTTTCTTACCTCCTTTGTTAGAGCTCATTCAAGCCCCTAGCACTTGCCTCATCAAGGCAAGACATTCCAAACTATGAAGTACTGAAGAAAGGACCTGCATGGATATTGAATTGGTTGCTGCGTCTACAATAAACTTTACAATTTCCACACTGGTACAAGATCATCAAAGTACTGAATCAGCAATTCAGACCATGGGAATTGACCTTTGCCACCATTCTTTATTTTGTCATTTAGCCTTGGATTCCTGGGCTCTGAGGAAATTTTTCAGGCTCTAGTTAAAGCCAACGAGAAGTTCCAAGTTGGTCGTGGAGTGAATCAGACTGCCTAACTTCCTACTTTTCTTCCTCACTTCATATTCTCAACCAATTATAATATTCAAAGATCTCAAAAGCAGCGATCCAGGAGTGGAGTTAATGGAAATACTTTATTATTACTACTCTAGAACCCCTGGAAAGGGAGGAAAATTGATGAAGTTTACATATTAGAGATAAAACCTTTCCTGTTCCAAAGGAGAGAACTGGAAGTCCTGCTACACCCCACTGGAGGTCTCCTGAAGCTTCTGTCATTATGAAGAATATACTTCAATAAAGCTTATTTGGATCATTGATTTGAGCTAGAGGGTATCTTAGGAGTCATTTAAATAACCTTTCATTTTATAGATAAGGAAATTACAGCCCAGAGAAGACAAAACACTTGGGTGGAGTCACATAGGTGGCAGAGCTGGAATTTGAATTCAGGTAATCTAACTCCAAACCCAGCAATCTTTACATTGTACCATGCTACTATGTAAGTTTTGTGTGTGGGCTTTCTCCTTTTCCCTTCCTAGCATAGATGCTGATTAATCACAAAATCACTCATTTGAAGAAGTATTTACCAATAAATATAGGAGTAAAATGGATAGTGGAACTTGGTCATTTCTCTTTTTCATTTTAAGGGATACAAATCTTAGGAATTCCTACAAAGTGTGTTAATCCAATCTCTCTTTGCTAGTGTCCTCTCCCTCCTGAAATTACTTTATATATAAAATATATTTGATTGTCTGTTTGGAAATTGTACCCAACTCCCCCTTCCAATAAAATGTAAGCTTCTTTGGTTCAGAGGCCAAGTGCCCAGTACAATGGCCATACTGCTTCCCTTTTGAAACCATCAAGGCATACACCACTCTGAATACACAACTATAAACTGGTGCCCAAATTATCAGTGGGTTGTATTCCAAACATTTGCTCTTAAATTTGTTGTTCCAAAATCAATACTTTTAACTCCAGTTTCATTAGCTTTGATGTTTATTTAAGACTAGAAGATTAGAAATATGCATATATGTAGATATGATATACAGATGATATATATTCATACACAAACATTTAGTAAAGCACCTACTATGTCACACACAGTGCTAAATTTGTGTGTGTGTGTGTGTAATAAAGAAGCAGCTGCTTTGAGATTTCAACAGTTTATTTAAAAAGCGCATTTTTTAAAGGTCTGGAATTTTTATTTCTTTAATTCTTGTCAATTTCCCATTATTCTATCTTTGGAGAGTATTCTTGGTTTTTTTTTTTACATTTTCATATGAGTCATGTTGTAAAGAAGAATTAGAACCAATGGGAGGAACCATGAGAAAGAAGAAACAAAACAGGACAACCAAAAAAAGAGAGCAAATAGTCTGCTTCCATCTACATTCAGGCTCCAAACTTCTTTCTCTGGATGTGGATAACCTTTTCCATCGTGAGTCTTTTGGAGTTGTCTTAGATCCTTGCAATGCTGAGAAGAGCCGAGTCTAACAAAGTTAGTCATAACACAACGTGGCTGTTACTGTGTACAAGGAATATGCACGTTTTAAACACTAGTTAAGACTCAGAGTTAAATGTTTAATTAATGAAATGGCAATTTTAGCAATTATAAAAAAAAATATCAAAACATACTCCCAGATTCAATCAACATTTATTAAGCTCCTCCTATGTGCCAGACACTGCTAAGCACGAAGAATACAAAAAGAAGCAAAAGACAATCCCTGCCCTCAAGGAGCTCACACTAATGGAGGAAATAACATACAAACAAAAATATACAGACAAGTTACATACAAGATAAACAGAAAACAAAACATGAAGGGAAGGCACTAGAATTAATAGGTGTTGGGAAAGTCTTCCTGAAAAAGATGGGATTTTAGTTGGGACTTAAAAGAAGCCAGGGAAGTCAGCAGGCAAAAGATAAGGAGGGAGTATGAGGGACAGCCAGAGAAAATGCCCAGAGATGAGAGATGGAGTGTCTTATACATGGAACAACAAGGAAGCCAGTATCACTGCATTGAAGAGTACAGGTAAGTTAATAAGAAGACTAAAAAGGTAGAAGGAGCTAGATTATAAATGGCCTTGAATGCCAAAGAAAGCATATTGCATTTGATCCTAAAGGTAATAGGGAGCCACTGAAGTTTATTGAGAGGGATGGGGGGGGGGGGGGTGGAGGGGCGGGGCGGTAAGTAACATGATCACAACTGTGTTTTTTAGAAATCACTTTAGTGTCTAAATGGAGAATGGAATGGAGACAGACTTGAATCAGGTACTCCCACAAGCAGGCTATTGCAGTAATGAAGGTGAGAGGTGATAAGAGCTTGCATCAGAGTGGTGGCAGGGACATATCTGAGAGCTACTGTAAAGGTAAAACCAAAAGGTCTTGTGAACAGATTGGACTATGGGGATGTGGAGGTGGAGTGGGAGATACTAAAAAGTCAAGGATGCCTTCTAGGTAAGCCTGAAAGACCAGGGGATAGTGTTGCCCTGTAGAGTAAGAAGGAAGGCTGGAGATGAGGTGAAGGGGAGGGAGTCGGGGAAAGATAATGAGTTCCATTTTGGATATGCTGAGTTTAAGAAATCTATTGGACATCCAATTTGAAGTGTCTGAAAGGCAGCTAGAGATGAGAGGTTGGAGGGTGGCAGAGAGGTTTCGACAGGGTAGATAGATTTGAGAATCCTCAACATAGAGATGATAATTAAATTCATGGAAGTTTGATGAAACCCCTACATGAATTGTATAAGAGGGAGAAAAGAGGACCCAGGTCAGAAGACTATGAGATACTGCAGTTAGAGGGTATGATGGATAAGGATACAACAAAGGCTACTGGGAAGGAGCACTCAGATAGGTAGGAGGAGAACCGGGAGAGTGTGGTGTCCCAAAACCCTAGAGAGAAGAGGGTATCAGGGAGTGCTCAGTAGTGTCAAAGGCTGTAGGGTGATCAAAGAGAATGAGGAAGGAGGACAAGTCATTGTATTCAGAAAGAGATCATTGGTAACTTTATAGAGCAGAGTTTCAGTGGAATGATAAGGTCAGAAACCAGGCTATAAGGGATTAAGAAGAGACAAAGTGGAGGCACTTATTCTAAGGGAGCCCTTTTATTTTTTTGTAAATAGTATTTTATTTTTTCCAATTACATGTGTAGTTTTCAATATTCATTTTTTTATAAGATTTTGAGTTCCAAATTTTTCCCTTCCTCCTTTCCCTCCCCCTCCCCAAGACAGCAAGCAATATGATACAGGTTATACACGTCCAATCACGTTAAATGTGACAAGAGTCTGCTTCAATCTGCATTCAGACTCCATAGTTCTTTCTCTGGATGTGGATAGCATTTTTCATCCTGAGTCTTGGAACTGTCTTGGATCATTGTATTGCTGAGAAAAGCAAAGTCTCTCATCCTTGAACATCATACAATGCTGCTGTTACTGTCTACAATGTTCTCCTGGTCTTAAGACAGCCTTTTCAAGTTTTGTTGCAAAGGGCAAAGGACCTACAGGATAATAGTTAGCAGGAGTGGAAAGATCAAGTGGGGGGAGGGGGTGCTGGTTTTGTTTTGTTTTAGGATGGGGAAACACATTTGGGCATGTTTGCAGGTCATAGGGAAGTAGACCAGGAGATACTGAAAATAAATGAAAGTAGGAATGACAAAGGGGCAATCTAATCTGGAGGAGGAGATGGGATGGAATGGGATCCCTTGAGCAGAAAGCATATGAATGATATGAAATTTAGAAGCACGGAGAAGAGGGAGCCCATGAAAATGACCTCAGTTTTTTCTGTAAAATATGAGGCAAGGCTTTTAGCTGAGAGGGTATGGAAGGGAGAGTCAAAAGGGATAAAAATGTTTGGGAAAAAAGTTGGGGTGGAGAATGGGGTGGTGAATTGACAAGGCAGATACATAAGGATCGTCTAGCAACAGTAAAGGCTTAGTTGAAGCTGCGTGACAGAAGCATTAGATAAATAAATGAATATGTATACATTGTCCTCCCCATTAGAACGTAAACTCCTTGAGAGCAGGAACTGTCTTTGCCTTTACTTGAATCCTCAACTTAGGACCAGGATAGTTCTTCACTTTTATTGCTACAGTGCCTAGGACACAAGGAATGCTTAATAAACATTTGTTGACTAACTGAATATGGCAAGTAGCAAGCTGAGGGGTGATTATCCCATATGTTCTACACGTAAGTATGTATTTTAAGTCAACTCCAATTAGCTACCCATAAAAACCAAAATGTCATAATTATTAGGCTCCCAACTCAGGCCACACAAGTTTATTTAACCCATTACAAAGCTGAACTTCAAAACAAAAGGTATCTATGAGCAAGTCAAACTAAAAAATTGAAAAAGAGGCAGCTAGGTGGTGCAGTGAATAGAGCACCGGCCTTGGAAGTCAGGAGAACCTGAGTTCAAATCCAGCCTCATACACTTGACACACTTACTAGCTGTGTGACCTTGGGCAAGTCACTTAACCACAATTACCTTGCCTTCCTCCCTCCAAAAAAAAAAAGGTAAAAAACTGAAAAAGCAATAATGAATAAATAATGAAACAAATACTTCCCTCCTTAGCAGAGAGGTGGGGAACTACTAGGGCAGAATGCTGTATGTATCATACACATTATTACTGTATTTGGTATTTTTAACCTAAGTTTTTCTTTCTTACAAAGGATTCAGTTTGGAGGTGGAAAGATAAATCTTCAGAAATGAATGTGATATAAAGTCAAAGGGCATTAATAAAATTTATACATAAAAAAAAGATCAACCCAGCGGCTGAGGGTCGGGGTGGATTGGCTTGGGAAGAGTTGAGGCAGGGAGACTAGGTAAAAGGCTACTGGAGTACTCCAGGAGAAGTGATGAGGGACTGAATGAGGGTTGTGTTATCAGTGGAAAAGTGACATATATGAGCTATGGTGGAGGTGGACATGACAAGATGGTGGCTGTGGGGGATAAATGGTAACCAGGTTGTGAGCCTGGGTGCCAAAGAGCACGGTTGTGCCCTTGGCAGTAATAAAAAAATGGAGGAAAGGGCAGGATTTAAGGGAGAGGATAATGAGGTCTGTTTTGGAAACAGTGAGTTTGAAACTGGAGCTCAGGAGAGAGTGTAGGGCTAGACTCAGAGGGGACGATTCAGCTTTGTAATGCTTTTTGAATGAGGAACATGGGGATTTCCTTCAGGGTGAATGAAAACACAAAACTGAGTTACTGAAAGCCACTTTCAACTTTGGGGTCATATTGAAAAATTTGGCACTGCTTTCTTAAAGATTTTCAAATTTGTGTGACGTTAAAGTGAAAAAAGGAGGGGGAGATTAAATAAAATCTCCAAGGGAAAATGATTACAACCACAGTCTATGTTACTGAATCCTAATGCTTTCCTTATTTACTAGAGCTGATCACATCCAAAACACATATCTGAGTGCCTACTAGATTGTGGCATATGCTATAAGGTATTCATTAGACCTTTATGAGCATATATGCTATGGAACAGGAGTCATCAAGAAGTTGACATTCATTATGCCTAGACCAGCAGTTCTCAACCTGTGGGTCACGACCTCTTTGGGGGTTGAACAATCCTTTCATAGGGGTCACAGGAGTCACCTAAGAGCATCAGAAAACAAATATTTCTGATGGTCTTAGGAACTGAAACACGCTCCTCTATCTGTCTCCAGGCGGGTCCACGCACATTCAGATATGCCCACATTCGAGTATTAAAGTGTTGTGGCATTAGGAAGGTTGAGAACCACTGGCCTAGACTATCCCACCTTTCGAAAGGCTATATGCTTATGCTTCAACTAATAGATGCATCAAATTCTGTCCATAAATAATACAACCACTTCATAGCAGATGTGAACAAATTGCCCATTATGATTTTAAGATCACAGTACAAAAGAATTAAGCACAAACTAGATGTCATAAGAATAAATATAAGAACAGATTAAGGGCAGCTACCCAGCTTAATTTTACCAACATTTCCATCCAAACAACTTTAACATAATGTCTCAAATCAAATTTAGGAGAGGCAAAGTGAACAAAAAGTTGGCGTGAAAAATTTTTCCAGCCTAAGAATAGTTAAGAGTTTGGCAGGAGAAGTCTGTGACACCAGGGTGGAAGCCTGCCCAGAGTCCACATAGATGGCAGCAGCAGCAGCTTTAGGAGTTCTCAGCCTAGAGATCATAAGGGGGTTGGAAAACTGGTAAAAAAAAACAAAATTACACTAGGTGCAGCTGGTGCTGAGTGGCAACTCTACTGTCACTAGACAATTCTAGGTTGTAGTTCCAGGATGGAGAGGAGTATTGGTGGTTAGTCACAAGGAAATCCTAGTCTTCATTTCAAGGCAAAGAAAGCACTAGCACTTCCAGCTGCAATGCACTTGGGGCCCCTCTGTGGTATAGAACATAACACAGACCGGGAGACCAGCACCTATAACTCTCCCTGGATCACATCAGCTTGGGAGGGGCAAAAAACCTGCAGACTCTCAGAAGTAGTTCTTGAAACAGCAGCACCAAAAAGTCTTAAGCTGGGGATAGTGCATCCGCAACCCCAGGTGAACAGAAGCCAGCTTTAATAGTTCAAAATTAGGAAATAAAGTGGAAAAGTGACAAACAACAACAACAAAAAGAATTTGATCATAAAAAGTGGCAGCAGGGAAGACCAAAACATAAACTCAGAAGAAGGCAACAATGTGAAAACTACAAAACCTGAAAGAAAAATGTTAATTGGACCCAAGTCCAGTGAGAATTCCTGGAAGAGTTTAAAAGAAAAAAAAGAGATGAGTGATAGAGGAACAATTGAGGAGAGAAATGAGATTGATGCAAGAAATATGAGAAGAGAATTAACACTGTGATAAAAAGAGGCACAAAAAAAGTCTAAAGAAAATAACACTTTAAAAACATAATTGGCCTAATGATAAAAGAAGCACAAAAATTCACTGAAGAAAAGAACTTCTTAAGAAGCAAAATAGGCCAAATGGAAAAGGAGGTACAAAAATTCACTGAAAAAAAAGAAATCCTGAAATATCAGAACTGCGCAAGCTAATGACTCCTAGAGACATCAAGAAATAACAAAACAAAATCAAAACAATGAAAAATTGAAGAAAATGTGAAATACTTCATTGGCAAAACAACTAACATGGAAAACAGCTCATGGATAATTTAAGAATTATTGGAGGGGGATGGCTAGGTGGCACAGTAAATAGAGCACTGGCCCTGGAGTCAGGGGGACCTGAGTTCAAATCTCCCCCTCAGACACTTAACACTAACTAGCTGTGTGACCTTGGGCAAGTCACTTAACCCCAATTGCCTTGCCTTCCCCGCTCCAAAAGAGCAAAAATAAATAAATAAACCCTGTATTTAAAAATAAATTATTGGCGGGAAGATAAGAGAAGGATCTTTAAAGGGGAGGGTGAGTTAATAGGTCAAAGGGCACATTAAAGGCTGTTTAAATTTATGGAAATTGGAAGATAAGGGAGGGAGCATGGTGGGGTAGGTTAAATACTAGGAGGGCAAGGTAGCAAGTAGAAGTAAAAGAGTCAGGAGGGATAGGAAATAAGATAAGCACAAATATAAAAACAAAAGTTAGGAGTAGAATCTCCTAGGAAAAGTATATGATTATGTATGTATGTATGTACATATGCATACATGTGTGTGTATATATGTGTATTAATATCTAGATATAAAAAATTCCATGCTCAATTGGAACTTGGGGGAAAGGGGAAGCAGGAGGAAAAAAGAACAAAGTAAAAAGTGTACAGCAGAGGACAAAAGACAACCTACAAGGAAGCAAAGAAAAGATAGACAGTTTTTAACACAGCACATAGTATTTAATATGTAGGTTTTCTTGAAATGGACATTGATTGCTATATATTTTGAAGTCTCTCATGTTCTGCTGTGCACATGACATGTTTCTTTTCTTGTTTTATATTTAAATTAGTTTTTTTCTTACGTATTTGTTTTAGTATTCAAGTCTAAAATTAAAAAAAATATTTTTAAAAAATGAATTATCAGATTACCTGAAAGCCATGATCAAAGAAAGAGCCTAGACATTCTATTTCAAGAAATTATCAAGGAAAATTGCCCCAACATCTTAGATCCAAAGGGTAAAATAGAAATTGAAAGAATATACTAATCACTTCCTGAAAGAGAACCCAAAATGAAAACTCCCAGGAATATTATAACCAAATTCCAGAGCATATTGGTCAAAGAGAAAATACTTCAAGAAGTCATAAGGAAACAATTTAAATATATATGCATATGAATTTTTTTTTTTGGTTTTTTGGAGGGGGGAAGGCAGGACAGTTGGGATTAAGCAATTTGCCCAAGGTCACATGGCTAGTAAGTGTCAAGTGTCTGAGGCCAAATTTGAACTCAGGTCCTCCTGACTCCAAGGTCTGTGCTCCTTTCACTGCTCCACCAGCCACTCCAACAACTTAAATATTGTGAAATCACGTTCAAGATCACAAGATTTAGTGGCTTCCACATTAAAAGATTGGAGGGCTTAGAATATGAAATTCTGGAAGGCAAAGGAGCTAGGAGTACAACCAAGAAAAACCTACTCAGAAAAACTGAGTGTTATCCTTAAGGGGAAAAAAAATGTATAGTTAATGAGAGAGAGGGATTTCAAGAATTTCTGATGAAAAGACCAGAACTGAATAGAAAATCCAATAGTCAACCACAAGACTTGAGAAGCATAAAAAAGTAAACATTAAAGAATAATCAAAAGGAATTCAATAAAGTTAAACTTTACTTTCCTATATTGGAAGATAGTACATGAAACTCCTTATCATTATTTTAGCAGTTAAAAGAAGTTTACATATGCAATGGTAATGTAATTTGAACTTGAAAACCCTTTTTTGTATTGGCAAGTAAGCGTATACTTAGTACTTAGTAATTAATCAAACCTCTGTGAAAGAAGCAGAAGGTATGAACCCCTGTTCCTGACATAAGAGGAAGAGGTTGGCTGAACCAGTAAGCAGCTAATGCTATGTGTCTATAAGAAAAGTCCCAGAGAGGAATGGTCAGAATGTTTTGGACCAGCATCTGGAGGCAGAGCAGCTACAGAAGAGAAATGAGAATCAAGAACTGAGTCAGCATTTCCTGAGAACTTGTGGTGGTGGAGCTTCTTCTGAAGAGGAGCCCAGAGGCTGAAGAGGAGTCCGGGAGCCCAGGAGCCCTCCCCCACCTGGATAAGGTGATTCTGAATTTTTGAACAAGCTGCAGAAGACTGAGGAAGCATGACCAGGATGCTAAGATTTTGTCTTAGCTTGTAGCTTGGTAGAGCCTTGAATTCCCAGGAATAGGAACTGTGAAGGATTTTGGACTGGACCCTGTGAACTTCAGTATAGAACAAGACTTATACAGAGAACTGGACGACAAGCCGGGAGCTATCTGCCTTTGAATCCAGGTGACTGTTGGTCGATTCAGGTAGGAGCTGCCTGCCTCAAGTCAAGATGAAACAACCTCTCTGTGTGGTATTGAGTAGTGATGAAATTATAGCTTACTAGTGACTTAGGGACAGAGGGTCTGTGTATTTCCTAATGATTGTACTTAGTGATAAATGATACTTAGTAATTGATTGCTGAATAAGTGACTGATTGAGCTAATTTAGTGTACCCCATGAGTGGAAGACTTTGACTATTGTACTTTGAGATGATTGTTCTTTGTTCAAAACTTTGTGACCACTATGGTGGAAACTATGTGGCCATTTTAATGATAAGTTGTTGTGAATACTAATACTATATTGTGATTTTCTGTGGTAAGTTGTAATAATGTGAATGCCATACCTTGATTTTATGTGAATCTTTTACTTTGATTTGTTATAGAGTGTTCACTATACTGCATAATCAGAACTTTAAAAGCTGTTCACAGTAGCAGCATTATTTTGGAAAGCTCCTCGTGTATGGCATTACAACACAGAGGGTATGAATGTGAGTAGATTATGTGGGAATGATCTACTGAAAAGAGGGGGGGAATGAACTTGGAGAAAGGGAAAGGGAGAGATAGAATAGGGAAAATATTACCACATAAAAGTGGCATGCAAGGACAAGCTTTTACAGTAGAAAGAATGCAGGTGCCAGATAATAACTTAAACCTCACTTCTCACTCTCATCAGAATTGTTTCAGAGGGAATACACACACACACACACACACACACACACACACACACACATACACTCACACACAAAGTATTATATAAAGATTCAAGTTACCCAAAAGAAAAACAGGTGGGAAAGGGGATAAGAGATATGGCAGTGAGGGGGAGGGGATGATGATAAAAGAGAGAGCAGATTAAGGGAGGCAGGGGTTAGAAGCAAAATAAACGTTTTTAAAAATTAATTTTTTTTAGTTTTCAACATTCACTTTTGTAAGATTTTGAGTTCTAAATTTTCCCTCCTTTCCAAGACAGCATGTAGTCTGATACAGGCTATAGATGTATGATCATATTAAACATATTTCTACATTAGTCATGTTGTGAAAGAAGAATCAGAACGGACAAAATAGACTTTTGAGGAGGAACAGAATAGAGGAAGAAATAGATATTAAGATTGAGAAAAATACTGAGTGATCATAACTGTGAATGTGAATGGGATGAGCTCATTCCATAAAATGGGAGCAGACAGAACGAATTAGAAACCAGAATCCAACATGTTTACAAGTGACACATCTGAAACAGAAAAGTTAAAATAAATGTCTCCAGCAGAATATATTTCAGTTCAAATAAAAAAGGTAGGGGTAGCAATCATGATCTCAGACAAAGCAAAAGAAACAACAGACCTAACTGAAAGAGATGCTCAGGGAAACTACATTTTGCTAGAAGGTACCATAGATATAGAGTATCAAAAATTTTTACAGCAAGTTTCTCTGATAAAAGCCTCATTTCTCAAATACATACTGAGTATAGAACTGAGTCAAATTTATAAAAATAAGATTTTGCATTGCTCAGAATAGCCAAGTCTTTTACAATTCATCATCATTGGGGCTGCTAGGTGGTGCAGTGAATAGAGCACCGACCCTGGAGTCAGGAGTACCTGAGTTCAAATCCCAAATGATAAATGGTCAAAGGATATGAATAGGCATTTTTCAGAACAAATCAAAGCTAGAAACAGCGTATGAAAAAATACTCTAAATCACTACTAGAAAAATGTAAATTAAAATAACTGAGCTACAGTCTCACCCTATTAGAAATGATCAAGGCTGAAGAGGATAGGGAAAAATAGGTATGTTAAGGAACTGCAACTGGAATGAATTCCATTCTGGAGAACAATTTGGAACTATGCTCATAGGCTGGTGAAATTATATATACCCTTTGACCCAACAATACCACTACTGCATCTGTGTCCCCATGAGATCCAAGAAAAAGGAAAAGAACCTATGTGCACAAAAATATTTATAGCAGCTCTTTTCATAGTGACAAAGAATTGGACATCATCAATTGGAGAATTGGCTGAGCAAGCTGTGGCATATGATTTTAATGGAGCATTGTGCTATAGGAAACAATGAGGCACTGGTCTCAGAAAAGCAAGGCAAGCCCTAAATAAACTGAAGCAAAGTAAAGTGGGAAGAATGGGGAGATCATTGTGTATAGTAACAATGTTGTAATGATGATGAATTGTGTGTGTTTTTTTGGAGGGCAGTTGGGGTTAAGTGACCTGCCCAAGGTCACACAGCTAGTTTTTTGTGTTAAGTGTCCGAGTCTGGATTTGAACTCAGGTACTCCTGACTCCAGGGTCGGTGCTCTATTCACTGCACCACCTAGCAGCCCCAATGATGATGAATTGTAAAAGACTTGGCTATTCTGAGCAATGCAATAATCCAAGACAATTACAAAGGATTTAGGATGAAAAAATGTTATCAACCTCCAGAGACAGAACTGATGAGCTGAGTGCAAATTGAAGTATAAGTTTCTCACTCCATTTTTGTTGCCTTTTTAAAAAAAATATGGCTAACATGAAAATATTTTGCATGATTTCATATGTATAACTGACATACCTTTTGCCTTCTCAAGTGGGTGAAGGACAGGGTTAAAGAGACAGAGTTTGGAATTCAATTTAAAAATAAAATGCTAAAGAAAATTAATATAATTTTAAAAAGAAAATGAGGAAAAATGTAACAAAAATGTGATCTTTATTCTCTTTCAATAAGCAAAGGAAATTGAAAACTGAATTTTCATTAAAATTTTAAGAAGAATTTAAATTGGTTACTTTTTAAATATGCAGACTGATGGAATAGTCTAAAAGTCACATTGAAATACAAAATTTTAGCTCCCCTATACAAAGAAACACAAAAGTGCAAATTCTGCTATCTAGTCAAATTCAGGAAATTGGATGCCTAAAAACCCTGAGTGTGATTAATAAGAAATGATATGGTTTAGTCATTTTCACATTTTGGTCCAGACCTGTGCTTTCACTGATGAAGGAAATGCCTAATGATGAAATCTCCCTAGCAACACAAATTAGCAAGTGTTCTATGATTTACAATACTGAGACATCAGGTGGGGCACTGAAAAATTATGAATTGCTGAGAGTCAAATGGCCAGCTTGTCAGAGGACAACTTGAATGCAAATCAACTTTTTAGGATCAGCTCTCTACACTGCATCATTACATTACCATGATGCCTGCCTCTCAATTTTTCAAAAGAAAAAATGAGAAAATAAGGACTTTGGTGGATATAACTCAAAATGCATTTCATTCAGGGTCTTACAATGTTTGATGGTGATTACTGTCGACATTAGCATGATCCCAAGACCTATGCAGAATAGTGGAAAGAATAGAATTACAGAATTTGATAGTGGGAGGGAAGGGACCTCAGAAACCGTTTATTCTAAACCATACATAAAAGAAATGCCCAATATTACCCATTTATAGAGTTCTGGATATTTTCATGTATACTGTCACCAGAATAAAGCAGGTAGGAAGGATGTAACAGTTTTTAAAGTTTTGATGAGTAAATTACATACAGTGATGCGATTTTTAAAAGACAATACAATTACTTTTTAGAATATTGAAGAATCACTTGAAAAATAATCATTCCAAAGTTTAACAGCTCTCTAGATATTTCAAAAGTTCTTCAAATGTCAGTTTAGACATTTTTCTCAGCCCACAGCATTAATTTTAAACATGATAACTAGAAACATGTAACTTTTATTTGAGAGCACAATTAGAAGAGAATCTGCTCACAAAAGTTAAGTATTTCTGGCCTTTCTCATTAAGGTCTACAAAATAATAAGCCTAAAATGTTCCTATGAGGAATTGGAAAGAGAATCTTTCCTGAGACCTACTGCTTGCCTAGCATCTAGTAAAGCAAATGCCAAATACAAAATCAACAACTTGAGTTTCTATTACAACAAAATATGAACATTTTGACTCTGTGCCCTTAGTTTGCCCTGCAATCCCTTTGACTGGAATTGTTTAGCCTTTTTAAGTTATTTGGCAGACAAAGACTTCTAGAAAGTCAAGGATATTCTTATTTATAGAAAAGGCATGTGGCTGGAGTGCAGGTTCTCCTAAATATTACAAGACAGGTTAATTTTGTACAAAAAAAGAGAAAGTCCTGCCAAATACAAGCTTTACAGAGTGGTTAGAGGGCTGGGCTCAGGAAGACCTAGGTTAGAATTCTGTCTCTGACCCTCATGAGGTATGTAACTATGGACAAGACATTCAGTCTTTTCGAACCTGTTTATTCATCTGTAAAATGAAGATATTACCTTTTGTACCCATCTTACAGATTTGTTTTGTGGCTCACCTAAATAATGGATGTAGTCGGCAGACCTTACGGCACCATATAAACTGGCTGCTAGCAGCAGTATAATGCCCTAAGCCCAAACATTAAGTGAACTGGGACGAATGCTCTCCTACAGATAAACAGGCAAAAAGAGACTAGCTCCCAATGACTGTTACAGAAACACATCAGCCTCCACCACAATGCACTATAGAGAGTAAAAATATAAGGTTAATACTTCCTTAGGAAGTGAACAAAATCATTATCCGCAAGGCACAATTATTATTATTTGGGGAGGCAGTACGATGAGGCAGAAAGAAAAACAGGTTTAGTGTCACAAGATTTGTTTTTCCTGTCCCAGCTTTGCCACCACTCCTTGTGTGTCCTTAGGCAAGCCACCTTTCTTTGGGCCTCCATTGCCTGATCTGCAAAATGAGAACAGCTGTCCTCAACCTGTGGGTTCTGTTCCATTTGTAACAACGAAAATACAACCTGCCTATCAAACAGACTTATAACAGTAGCAAAATTACAGTGATGAAGTAGCAACGAAAATGATCTTACGGTTGGGGGTCACCACAACATGAGGACCTGAACTAAAGGGTCGCGGCATTGGGAAGGTTGAGCACCATCACAAGACTGATCTCTTTGGAAGAAGTGGAGGATACATGTCCCGGGACTGCAGATCTATTCTCCAAACAGTTCCACGGGACCAATTAGGAATAAGGTTGCAAGGAGGGTGGGCCAAGATTGGTAAAGAGAGAGCTGAAACTCATCTGATCAATTTCCGAACTGTTCCGATGTTACACCAATTAGGAATAAGGTTGCAAGGAGGGTGGGCCAAGATTGGTGAAGAGAGAACTGAAACTCATCTGATCAATTTCCGAACTGTTACAATGTTACAGCGGCGGAGAGGGATGTGCCCCTAGACGTCATCCAACCAGCTCCAGGAGGACAATTAGGAATGGCTAAGGAATGAGAAGTTCTGCAGGAGGAATGGCATGGGGCAGGGCTGGGAAGGAAGCATTTAAGAAGGCACGAAATGGCTCCACGCAGGGAGCAAGCGGCGGCCCCCCCCCCCCCCGTCGGGTCACTGGTCCTCGTCCTCCCCGCCGTCCGTCTCGTCCTGGTGCCGGATGTACACCACGAGCAGCACGAAGCCCGTGACGATGCAGAGCGAGCCGAAGGTCAGGTAGGCGATGCCCAGGAAGGGGTTCTTGCCCCCCATCCACGACACGCTGCTGAGGATGATGCGCTTGCGGCCGCCGAAGGCCAGCACCGGGTAGTGGTAGGTGATGTTCACGCAGTAGGCCCCGCGCGGCAGCCCCGCCGAGTAGTTGCCGTAGCGGATGCGCGCGTACAGCTTGCGGAAGGTGGGCAGCGCCGCCGTGCGCATCCACACCACGAAGTCCTGGTTCACGAAGCCCGTGTTGTTGGGGTCGCGGCTCAGGTCGTAGACCGGCAGCGGCCAGTTGGGCGGCTTGGCCGTGCCGGAGAAGGCCAGCCTCAGGCTGCCGTTGACGGGCTCCGGGTTGCGGAACTTGACGTGGTAGTCGGTCCACCAGGCGATGCCCGTGCGGTCCAGGGGCACCTCGACGTAGGCTCCGCCGGGCGTGCTCTGGTGCAGCAGCCGGAAGGAGTCGTTGAAGAGGCTGTTGGCGATGGAGCCGCACGGCGCGATGGGCGCGCCGGACGCGTTGTACTGGTAGGGCGCACACTCGTCCGACGGGCTCCGCAGCGCGCTCGCCTCCCCGCTCAGCTGCGTGTCGTCCCGGGACACCACGTAGCGCCGGTAGTTCTGGTAGAAGTTGGCCAGCTCGTAGTAGAAGAAGACGGGGCCGCGGAAGAGCTCGGCCAGCGAGAAGCACCACAGGCAGCTGCAGTTGGTGGGCGCCGCGGCCGCCCGCTCCCCGGCCGCGGCGCACGCCGAGCAGTTGCCCGTGGCCGTGCCCGTGGCCGACTCGCCGGTGTAGTCGTACTTGAGCTCCTCGATGCCGTTGGAGGAGTAGTAGAGGCCCAGGCCGAGGCCGATGAAGGCCAGGCCCACGCAGAAGAAGAGCGGCAGGACGATGCCGGCCGACAGCAGCGGCTGCCAGGCGGGCAGGCGCTGCTGCGTGAAGGCCGTGTTGTCGGGCTGGTTGGCCCCGGGCGACGTGGCGCTCCAGGCCATGACGGCGGCGGGGGGGCCGCAAGAGAAGCCCCGAGGCCGAGAACGGGGGGCGACCCTCCCCCTAGCTCCGGGGAGTCCGGCCGGCTGCAGATCCCCCTTTTACTCCCCCCACCCAGGGGCTAGCTGTCCGCGCACATCCCAGTTCCGCCTCAGCCCAGGTGAACCTCCCCCGGTCCCGCCCTCCGCTTGGATGACAGGCTGCACCCCACCCTCGGGCTCCAGTTATTTTCCGACTCCCGGAACCTGGGCTTCGGGTTTCAGGGTTCTCGCCCCGCCCTTCCCGGTGAATGGCAGTCCCGAGCTGCTTGTGATGGTGCGGGTGGCTTTCCAGGTAGTCTGCGGGCAGGTGACGCCCGGCCCTGGCCCTGCCGGTACCGCCTTCTCTCGGGATCCTTGTTCTGCTTGGCACAAAATCTAGTCTCGAGAGGCTGCTCCTTATTGCTGTTCTTTGTTTTAAGATTCCCACCTGTAGATTTGTTTTAACGAGAAAAAGGTAAATCGTCAGGGCATCCTGTCCCTGTGACTATACGTCCCTTTTAACTTCCAGTCACTTACACTTACACTTACTCTCTCTCTCTCTCTCTCTCTCTCTCTCTCTCTCTCTCTCTCTCTCGCTCGCTCTCTCTCTCTCTCTCTCGCTCTCTCTCTCGCTCTCTCTCTCGCTCTCTCGCTCTCTCTTTTTTCACCCAGAAGAAACTGATTTTCAAACCTTAAGAGATCCGCCTTCATTACTTAGCTAAAAAAGACTTGGGATCTCTCTCCGCCTCCCCTCCATTTCAGCAACGCACCAGAATGAATATACTGTCATTCCAAAGGGAGCAATGTTCATAGGTCTTCGGAGTTTGGGAATTTTCCTGACTCATCTTTCATACTCTCTTATTCCAGACCTGTTCTTCACTTTTAGCAAAACCTTTGGTTCCTCAGTTGCTCCCTGCTTTTCCCCTCTATTAAGCTTGTGAACAGCTACTTCCTTTCCTCCAAACTTAAATCCCTTCGCCTTTTGACCTGCTGACCCACAGCCCTGGGTTGATTTCTCTCACCTACTTTTTCTGCTTCTGTGCTTGAACTTCCTGGCGGTATTGAAAGAAAGTGTTATATCTTGCAAGTCTGCATTTACTACAAATTTATGCTAACTTAAACTAGACCTTCATGGCTACATGATGTACTTTTTATTGGTCATCTTTTGACCACAATTGTGTTACTTACCTAAATTCAAAATATTTCTCCATGCCAGAAAAAATAGAAAAGGACTTGGGGCTCTCTCTTTTTCAGACCCCTTCTCCATGTTCCCAGGTACAGTAGAGTGGCCCACTAAAAGTATATCATGGGGCTGCTACGTGGCGCAGTGAGTAGAGCACCCGCCCTGGAGTCAGGAGTACCTGAGTTCAAATCCGACTTCAGATGCTTAACACAAAAAAACTAGCC
The DNA here is from genome assembly GCA_028646575.1 of Pseudocheirus occidentalis. Classification (NCBI taxonomy): domain Eukaryota; kingdom Metazoa; phylum Chordata; class Mammalia; order Diprotodontia; family Pseudocheiridae; genus Pseudocheirus; species Pseudocheirus occidentalis. Next base: position 210,787,847 of record CM053598.1, read on the forward strand.
GTGTGACCTTGGGCAAGTCACTTAACCGCCCTCCAAAAAAAAAAGCATATTGTATAGGGCCTCAGTGTGAAAACTAAGGCAAGAAAAAAAAGGAAATTTTGATCTATAATGGAGGATAATGGGGGGTTCACAGATTAGACACAAGAAAGAATGGCAGGAAGCATCACTGAACACTTGGAACCAAAAAACAGTTTTGAAGCTCCCCACCCATTCGGGGCAAATTCACTGATTGTCTTCCTCCCATTTCTGGAATTTTCTCTCTCCCCTTCTGACTTCAGTCTTCCTCCTGGCTTCTAGTTGTAGTTAAAACCCCACTTTGTACAGGCAAAACTTGCTCAATCCCCTTTCGTGCTGCTGCCTTCCCCATGGTGTCTCCAATTTATCAGGTACCTTGTTTTTACATCTTTTGTATGTCTTGTCTCCCTGGTTGGATTCTGAACTCCTTTAAAGTATAGACTCTTCCCTCTCAGCCCCCCCTCCTATTTCCAGCTCTTAGCATACTGCCTGGCACAAAGTAGGTACTTAATAAATGGTACTGACTGACAGAAGTGATTGCTTGTTCTCCAAGGAATAATAATCAGAAAGTAGTGTCAGGTGAGACTATCCAGGTCAGGGAAAGAAGAGATGAATAATGGTAATTGGTGACTCCCTCTTGAGGGATACTAAGGCAGCTGTTTTTTAACTTGTTACATTAATAGAGAATTCTGCTATCTTAAGGCATGTATACACAATGTAACAGAACTTGTCAAGACTTGTCAAAACAGATTACTACTCTCCATTTCTGGTGATTCATGTGGTTCAAATGGTACTGCTGGAAGGAATCAAGTAAGTATTGCCAAAGAGTAGAATGTCTTGGGCAAAAAACTATCCCTCACAGGAACACAGGTGGTATTTTCATCACGGCTGCCTATCAAAAAGAAGGAAGACAGAAAAGGAAAGCATATTTGGAACACGAACAGCTGGTTTAAAAGTTTATCTAAGGATGGGATTTCAAATTGGGGGAATCACAACTTAGAATATAGGAATGTTTTCTATCTAACAAGCAAGAATTTGCCCAGAGTGTTGCAAATTAAGAGTTAACTGGAAAGAAACCTCTTTAAGAAGAAAGCTGCATATGTACATTCATAAGTTTAGACACTACAGAGAACAGCAGCAAGCTGGGAAGAATAGCAGTTGAGGCAGAAATCCACAGGAGATAAAACCCAAAAAAGGAGTCAGTTGTAAAATACATGTCCTTTGTGTGCCAATACACAAAGTAGTAAGATATACAAGATAGACATAACAAGTACACTATACAGTAAAGCAACTATGCTGATTTAATCCTATAAGTATCACTGAGACTTGGTAAGGTGGGTTCTGTGATTGGGATATGATTATGGTTGGATATTATTCAAAAGAATAAAGGGGCAATGGAGGGTTAGCATTACATATTAAGATATAATATAATGTACATATGTTGTATATATACATCTGTGATAACTCAAAAGTTTTAGTGCAGTTGTAAAGCATAAAACCTCACTAAGACTTCTGGGACATACTGTATGCCAGCTACCACTCATGGGGAGGGTGAGTCTACCTAGCAGCAAGAGATCCTCAGGGAAAGCCAGAAGGCAGTGTGTACCAGGCAAGCCATACTGCCACAACCACTACAACCATCCAGCACCAGCTAGATCACTCTCATTTCCCCATGTGAGGGATAATTTATAGTGAAGTTTCTCCAATCTGAAAAATCAAATCTAGAATGGCTTCAGTATTCACTAGACCTAGGTTTAGAGGTCACTTGACCATCCAGGAATCTGGGACTTAGAGCAATGGAGGCCCTCCCCAGTGCCACCTCAGCACAAGATATGCCAAAATAAAGTTAAGACTGCTTTCACTGGGCACCCTCGTGTTTCTGGGTCCTTTGTCTCAGAGATAGATTTCTTGCGCTTAGGTTGTGGGCCAGCCCCTCTACCAGTGAGAGTGAAGTTCAGTTGGGAGGTTGGGTTTCTGCATCAGAAGGTTATATAACCATGGGCTTGCTTTTACCTGTTGCTCTCTCCCTGGCAGACGCCATGTGGGCAACAGGGGCAGAGTCCTTTCTCAGGAGAAAGAATAATGACCTTTTCTGACCTCAGATTCAGACTCTAAACTCTTTCATCTCACACACCCAGCAGCCCTGTCAGAGACAGCCCAGAATCCAGAACCCAAGAACCTTAAAAACAGCAGTTTTTCCAGACTAGTGCTCATAGCTATCCTGAGAAACAACCTCTCTGGAGAAGCAGACTGGCAGCTGTTCCTGAACATTCTATAAATGGCTACTGAAGCTCCAAAAGTTACTGCCACCAAAGTCCTTGGCACTGCCAAATGGTTCAATATCAGACCTTTTATCAATTACATGGCACTATGTGCTTCACCCTGAAGACATGGGACCTTCCCAACTGACTTGAAGCTGAAAGCATCTATATTGTCTCTCCTGTTAGAATCTGAGCTCCTTCAGAACAGAATCTATCTTTTCTATTTATGTCCCCAGCACTTAGCACAATGCTTTGCACATAGTAAAGCACTTGATGTTTATGTGCAGAAATCCAATAACCAGAGAGGGGGAAAGCATGATGGAGATTTTTTGAATGAATAACAAGAGACAGAAACAGACATGATTTTGTTTGGAGTACACTACAGACCACTTGGACAGAAAGAAAGTAGACACATTTGAGAAATATAACAGTCTTTGGTGATGGGAGCTGGAATCTGCTGGAATGCTTTCTGCCAAAATGACAATGCAGAAAATAGGATTTTGTTGTTAGAACCTGAGCATCTATCTAGTCCAACATATCTCAGAATGTCTCCACTATAACTTTCAACATTAGTGGTCAACCAGGCTTGGCTTGGAGATTTGCAAATGAGCAGAAATCCATTTACTTCCTAAGTCAGCCCATTTTGCTTTTGGATAGTTCTACAAAGTTTTTCCTCATATCAAAACAAAATGTCTTTCTGCAACTTCCATCTATGACTTCTGGTTATATCTTCAGGGACTTAGAACAAGTCTAATCGTTTAAGGGAAAACAATTACCTTTTTTTTTTTTAACCACTCATTTCTATATGATTACATTCTCACCCTTGAAACAGAATTGTCAATTAAGTACAGTCAAACAAGACATATTAATCATGTCTGAAAAATGTGTTTGATACTTCTGGCATACATAGTGGGTAGAGAGTTGGCCTTGGCCTTAGAAAGCTCCTCAGTTTAAGTGCCCCCTCTGATAAAATACTGACTGTGTGAACCTGAGCAAGACATTAAACTTTTCTCCGTGTATTCAAGAAAATCTCTTAAGACTCTTAAGTTGTAGAGAAGGTGCTGATATTTCCTGGTTGACTCATACATTGATGAAATCACAGGTCTGGTATGTTAAAAAAAAAAAAAACAACCAAACATTAAGATCTTTTTGTTTCTCTGCTCATTGTATTGGTTGTCCCTCTTCTTCTGTGTCATTTGCAAATTTGATGAACCTGCATGCTATCTATTGACCTTAATGAAGTCATTAATAAAAATTTCAAACACCACAGGAACACGCTTATTAGAACCCTATGGTAATCTTTGCCCATAATACTTTGCCCAAATATGAGAAAATGATAGCATTCTGCTCTGCCAGTTTAGTGACGTCAAAAAGGAAATAAAGTTATTCTGACATGACCTGTCCTTAATAAACCCATGCTATGTCTTCCTAATCACTGCTTCTTTTTTTTTTTTTTTTGCTTTTTTTTTTTGGAGGGCAGTTGGGGTTAAGTGACTTACCCAAGGTCACACGGCTAGTTTTTGTGTTAAGTGTCTGAGGCCGGATTTGAACTCAGGTTCTCCTGACTCCAGGGCCGGTGCTCTATTCACTGTGCCACCTAGCCGCCCCCACTGCTTCCTTTTCTAGATGTTTTTAGCCATATTTTTATTCTCAAAAACCCCTCACTTGATGAGTCTATCCTTATTAGCTATTTTGTTCTATATCTCATTTCTTTGGATGCCCAACTCCTCAAGGAAGCTGCGTAAAGTCAGTCCCTCAATTTCCTTTCATCTCATCCTCTTAACTGTCAGCAATTTGGTCCTGACCTCATAACTTAACCAAAACTGTCCTCTTCAAAGTTACTAATGACTTTATAATTGCTAGATTTAATGATCTTTTCTCAGTCCTCATCCTTGAACTCTCTGCAGCCTTTGAGGCCGTTAATCACCCTCTTCTCTTTGATATTTTCTTCTCTCCAGGTTTTTCTGAGCTTGCTCTCTTCTTATTCTTCCTGTCTCAGTGCTCCTAAATGGTCTACTTTGATGGCTCTTACTAACCATTAGTGTCCCTCATGTTTGTGCCCAGAGTGCTCTTCTTCTGTGTTATCTCATTTAGTGATCTTATCAAATCCCATGATTTCAATGATCTCTCTCTGCAGATCCTCATATCTGCTTGTCTAGACCTAACCTCTCTCCCATCTTCCAGTTTTATATTGCCAACTTGAACCTGATGTCCTAGAGACATTTTAAACTTAACGTGTCAACAAACTCATCTTTTCTCCTCAGTACTCATCCTTTTCTAAGTTTCTCTATTACTGTTGAGGGTACCACCATCTTCCCACTTAATCAGGCTCACAACTTAGGTGTCATCCTCAGCTGTGCCTCTCATCTCCACTTCCCATGGCTAATCTATTCATTTTACCTTCATAATATCTTTTATATATGACCCCTTCTTACCTCTGCCACTGCTACTTCTCTGAAGCAGGTCTATAGCAAATGACCCATGGACTATTGTAATACTCTGCTGACTGATCTCCTTTCCACAAATCTCTCCCCACTCCAGGCTATCCTCCACTCAACTGCCAAATTGGCCTCCTTAAAGCATAGGTCTGGCCCTGTGATTCCCCCTGCTGCCCTATTTAATAAACCATATTGCCTTCAGGATCAGATACAGAATTCTTTGTTTGACTTTAAAGCCCTTATGACATGGTCAGCTTCCTACTTAGTCAGTCTCCTGACATATTTCTTTCACGTACCATGCGATTCAATGACACTGGCCTCCTTGCTTTTCCTCATACATGACATTCCATCTACTTATTCAGAGCATTTTTATTGAATGTCTCCCATGTCTGGAACTCCGTTCCTCCTCATCTCCACCTCCTAGTTTCTCTGGTTTCCTTAAAATCTCAGCTGAAACCCCACCTTCTTCAAGAAACCTTTCATAGTCTTCCTTAATCTTGGTACCTTCCCTCTGAAATTACCCTTAATTTGTCTAGTTTATGTTTTGTTCATAATTATTTGGATTTTGTTTCCTCTATTAGACTGAGCTCTTTGAGAACTTTGACTTTTTTTGCCTTTGTGCCCACAACACTTAGCACAATGCTTAATAAATGTTAATTGATTGACTCTAGTTCTGTAGTATTTCCCCTTTTCTCCTTAATCTTACAAATATCACTGACAATAGCTCAGCTCTCATAATCACCATTTTCTTTGCAATAGGAGGGTATAGTTTATCTAGGTCAAGTGACTAGTTCAAAAGCAACTAAATGCGCTTATTGCTTCCTTACCTTGGGCATCAACTTCACAGTTAGCCAATTTTATTCTGTCATGGCCCATGCAAAGGTCATATGTTAAAAATAAGCCTCAGAAAATAAAAGTTGCATGTAATAGCTATGGCACTTGGAGAGAAGGGCAAGTTGGGAAGGGAAGGAGGGGCAGCTCCAACACTTCGCCAGAGAAAGCAAGCAAAACAAGAATTAAATAGCACTGCTTTCTCTTTGTTCTTGGCTATCTTTGCCTCATCTACCTGAAGCAGCAAGGCTAGTCTTTGATTCTCCTCTTCCCCTCAATATAGCTATTAAAAACAAGACAAAATTCTTTTGGTTATCCTTAGCTCCCCCAACCAGTCTCAGCTCCTTCTGAGCTTTAGCATTTGTATTTAACACGACCGGGATGTACTTATATCCTCTGTTACCTGTCTTCTGTACAAATCTTTTAAAAATTGAGCCTGTCTTGTGAATCTGCATTGGTCTCTAGACAATCTCTATTTTTAATTCTCATCATAATTATTTCCTGTTGTGTCTTCAGAATTATCCTTCCCTCCTTAGCTGACTTCCTCCTGTGAACTTTAGTACATGCAATTCTACATTTCCTTCTTCTGAACTCTTTGAAATCTGGTCTCCCCGGTTCAAGAGTTTATGTTCGATTATGCCTAACTTTTCTCTGTCACAGACTTTAAAAGTGTGTGATCACTTACTTCCCTTAAGGTTCCTATAATTTTCATCGCAGCAATCGGTTCTTCTTTGTTTGTGAGAATTTCCCATATTCATCCTTCACATTACATTCCTATGATACTTCTCTAGTTCAAGAGCTTACCATCTCTCCCCTGGACTCTTGCAGAAGACTTGCAACTGGTTTTCCTATTTCATTATACTCCCTTTCTAATCTATACTACATGTTACTGTCAATATTCAATACTGAGCATAAGGCCTGGAGAATAATGAGTAGTTATTATTATATTATATTATTAGTATTATATATAATAAATATGCATTGACAGTACAGTTTTATTATTCTCCATAATATGCTTATTGGGCAATGGCCATGTCTGGTTGTCTGTTTTCTTTTTAAATATAAGCCATCCCTAAAACCCTGGTGTAACTGAGAACGTTCTGATGGACTACATTTCTCAGCATGCCTGGGACCATAGCATGATTGAGGAAGTCCCCATTATTTCAGTTTCCATAAGACTATCCTTTGGCATAAGATTATTGCATCACAAGGGTAATTGGAGCTATGCAGAGAGTGGTAGGCAGATCTTGGAAGCCAGGCAGCCCAACGTGTCCCAGAGGCCAATTTTTGGAAAGAGATGAGGGAAAAGAACATGAAACCAGCAGGAGTAGCAATGCCAAAGGTACCTGCGTTGAAAGCTTAAACCACTTTCATTCTAGTCCAAGTGAAACCTTTTCCAGATCTCTTCCCATTTCAAAGATCTGAGTCTTGAAGAAGCTGTTTCCCTAAGCTTCTCTTCTCGTCTGGGAATGATGGATTATTTTTTCCTACTCATTTGACTTTGTGATTCTGCCTGATTAAATATTTCACTATTTCAGTGTATAACCCTAACCAATTAGTATGGGAAAAACTGAATTTAGAAGTTCCTGAAAAACGAAGTGGGGGAAAATTAATCCAGTGAGATGAATTGTCATTCAATATATTTCCACAACTGGACTTTAATCAATGTGAATACAGAGATAAATGACACACAGTTTATATTGACATCCAATAATAGTATAAATTTGATAATGTGTTTTAGGTAGATAAACTAACTGGGTCTGTGATATACTTAAGGCATAGCTTTACTTAAGACTATTGTTTCAATATTCTTAACATTTAATTTCAGTTTGGCTAATAAATCCACTCAAGTATTCACTTTACCATTATTCAGTTGGATTGAGTAGCTCAATCAAATTGACTAAAAGTCGTTCCACTAGCAAAGATATTCTACAAAAGAAGGATGAATAGTGCCAACAAACAAGTCGTCTGCAAAGTATGAAAGGACTGAGTAGTTGTTGCCATGAACGCTAGAACTATAAAAATGCAAATCTGGTGAGGTGAAGTTATTGGTAATATTATTTAACTAATGATTATTAGCTATGTAATGCCTGGTCTTTAACTCCCATTTATCTCAACACCACCTAGATAGAATATCAGTGACTTGTTTTATATGAATTCATGTGTGTGTGTGTGTGTGTATGCATATATAGTATATGCATGTATATCTATACATACTATATATGTATATTACATCTTTATATCAAATATAACAGTCACCTTTGAATCCATGTATAATATGTCAAACATATGTGTATATATACATACATACACACATGTTTATACATACATATGCTCAAAGGTTCACAAGGCAACTGTGATTTCATTAGTTTAGGAAATTGGTGTGGGAACCTCATGTACCAACTCTGGTCAAACCTGGGCAGTGATTTAATAGATAAATCCTAGGGAGTTACCTGAGGTATATAGTAGTGGTTAAGTAATTTGCATAGGTATTTCAGCTAGTGTCAAATGTAAGATTTGAACTCAGGTCTTCTACATATGAATAGGCATTTATATACATATGTGTATGCATGCATGCATGCATGCATGTATAGAAAATGACAGAGTGGATAGTAAGCTGGTTTATGAACCCAAAAGATGCAAGTTCAAATCCCACCTCTGAAAGCTACTGCCATATAACAGGCAGGACAATTAACCCTGAAGTGCTTTGGGCAATCCTCCAAAAGTATAAGTACAGCAGATGCCAATTTGCATCAGTGGGGGAAATTTCCTGACTAGGGAATTTTATACACATAATCCCATTTGCGAGGGAGGGAGGGATGCATAGAAAACGTTTTGGATATTTGATGTCTCCTAGTCACTTTCTGTGTCAAAAATCTTAAAAAGAATTAAGGAGTCACGACATGTTAAAATAAAATTAGTATCTTTACTTGATTATAAAGTCTGAATTTTGGAATATTGACTCCAAATGAAATGGAAAAATGGAATAAAGCAGAGTTTTTTCATTAAAGAAATAAATGTTTCTACTTTTTTCTGTAGGTAGCATGGGACTTCCAACATCCAGTAAAGAAAGATATCACATGCAGTAGCTTACCACCTCCCCAAAGAAAAACTCCAGGAAAAAAGCAGGTTTCTCCCTGGGTGGGGCAAAACTTTTCACCACTATTGTGTTGGCATAGAGAACTAATTAAATTCAGAATTTTCCCCATGAGCATCAGATTTGGTCTAGATTTAGGACTTATGATTGCAAAAGCTCTTGAAAATAAGCAGTCCAAAAAGTAGAGCTATCTAGTTAGTGATCTCAAAGTTCATCCAATCTGTTTAGGATTTATTTGTAATGTGTGTAAATATTTTATTCTCATTTTGAAGGTTCTGAAATTTAAGTACATGAGGTTGTGGGGGAACAGAAATCTTAGAAATAAAAAATGGAATCCTTTTTCTCAGAAGGAATGACATCTGATTGCTCAAAGCTTAATAATCACTAGAGGGCAGTGTGTGTGGAGGTGAATGCTGATAATGAAGAGATTACTCAAAGAGAGTTAGGGTTTCCTGAGACCCCAAATACCAACATGGCGGGTCCTGCGGAAAGAATTCAACTCAAGTCTTCTCAGCCAAAGAAAAATAAAGTTTATTGAAAGTTCATTAAAAGTTCACTACATGGGGTAGACTCTTAAGGAGCCAGTCTATGCTAGGTCATTCTATGGCGCTCTCACAGAGCAAGTCTGGGCTGGGGCACTCTATGGTGCTCTCACACCACAGGGAAGGGAGATGGGATTCTTATATACAGAGGAATCTAGGGGTGGTCCAGAGGAGGAGTTTGAGGAGGGTCTTAAGGAGGAGTCAATGAGGTCAGACTCCAGTAATGAGTTTGGGGAAGGTCTTCAGGAGGAGTTAATGAGGTCAGTGCAAGAGTAGATTGATGTTTTGATAGGCTACAGGGTAGGAAGCATATGGTCAATGGAGGGCCAGGCTAGTAATAGAAGTTTGGACCCAGCCACAGTGGAATACTTATGGCCTCTGCAAATGCCTCCTCAAGTGGGACGATTCAGTCAGACTTCAAGGGGTTTCCCAGAGCCTGTACCTCAAAGATTCAAGGAGAGCTCAAGGGGGCACCCAGAGCCTACACCTCATTAATAATGCTGTTTGATTTGGGGGACAACTACCTAAGGATTCAGCAGTTTGGGCAGGGTATTTTCCTTTTTATACCATGAATGAGAAAAAATGACTCCCATAAAAAAATCAGTTGAGGGCAGAGAAGGGAGAGAGAAATGTAAAGTGTATCATTATATGCATTTAAAATTAAGAACATGGAAAATTCTAATCAATAAAAATTTTAAAAAATCATTCTCGCGACCGCTAGGTGGCGCAGTGAATAGAGCACCAGCCCTGGACTCAGGAGAACCTGAGTTCAAATCCAGCCTCAGACACGCAACACTTATTAGCCGTGTGACCTTGAGCAAATCACTTAACCCAAATTGCCCTGCCTTCCACCCTCCAAAGAGAAAAAAAAATCCTTCTCATATTTTATGGTTAACAGAAAAGGAGAGTTTGGGGAAAAATAGGTACAATCTTAATGTATGCCAAAACCCTGATAAGCAAAGTTTAAATTAATTTATGAATTCTAATTTTTTTAAGGAAAGGGAAACAAACAAAATGTATTGTTAGATATTTAAATCTCTACCTAAAAGTTAGAAGTACTAGCAATCTTAAAATATTCTCTTTTCCTTACTTATATAAGCCGGTATAAGGCTTACTTTGAGGGAGCAACATCCCCATCTTGTGGTCTTTTGCAGTAATAACAATTACATTTGAGTACAGCTGATTTGTCTAATGCTTTGAGGTTAAAGGACTTTTTTTTTTTTTAACAATGCTCTGAAGTGGGAAATACAGTTATTACCACCCTCATTTTGAAGATGAAGACTATGAAACTCAGAGACGTTAAGTAACTTGCTTTTGGTTAGTAATAACAAAGTTAAGAGTCAGATCATATTGTTAAACACAGATCTGACTCCAAATTCATCACTACTGAAGTAGAGGAAAACCTGCATTCTAAAATGACGGGAAGGCTTTGCCTGAGTAGGCAGAACCAAAGTGATTTTGCTCTCGTTTCAGAATTAGTTATTAATTAATAGCGGAACTGCTGTCTTGCCCTTCCATGGAAGTGAAAGACAGAAAAAACTAGTTGAAACAAGGAATTCCAGTCATTATCCTTGATACGTCTTTTTCAGATTTACTGCAAGATTCTCCAAGAGAAATGGATATTTTTTATTTCAAGTGTGTATTACAATGTATTCTATTGGACCAGGCTTCCTGGAGTGCTCGTCCCACCTTCTTTGCTTGTCAGTGCTGTACACCTTCCTTATGTCACTTTGCAAGTGGTCAAACACGTTTTCCTCACAAGTGATTTTTTAAAAATTTCTGTCTTTATGGAGTTCCTGGAATTAATTCTGAAGTCAGGCAAGTTCTGAAAGGGTGTTACTAGTGATGTTGGTAATCCCCAGCATGCTAACTTTGGTCTTATTTTGGATTCAGACCTCACTTATTTCTCAGAAAAAGAATGGCAGGTACCTCTCTTCACAGAGGAAGCTCTGTTAAGTGTGTAGGGGGAGTGTTGAAATTAAAGTTGAGAAAAGAATTGTAACTGAGTGCTTGTCCTCACATCAAATCCTTCTTTTAATGAACATGCTTCTTATGTACATGGGATAATTTATCAGGTAAATTGAAAAAGATAAGCTCTGTTGTAAAGCTGACTTAGAACTTCCTAGTAGAAATAATCATTTTGTTTTGATTAAAATGCTATCTGCATAATCCAAATGAAAGATTTCTATTTGATGTTAGCAAATATGTGTATAAATGTACAGTTATACACATACACATCTTTTATTCTTATTTTGAAGGTTCTTAAATTTAAGTACATGAGGTTGTGGGGGGACAGAAATCTCAGAAACTAAAAATGGGGTCCTTAAACTTTTTTTCTCAGAAGGAATTAAATCTAATTTCTCAAAGCTTAATAATCACCCACTAGAGGGAAGTGTGTGGAGATAAATGCTGGAAATATAATTTGATTTGACCGACAACTACCTAATTCCTATACAGATCATTGGTGGAAGTGGCTAACTGTGCTACCCACCTCTTAAGGCATCTTTACAAGTCTCAGAGAAGGTATCCCAACAATGAGCCTACAGAACAATCAGGTAAGACTTTGAGATTGGCAAATCATGGCCGAGTAGTTTGAAAAGTTCTTTTTCAGAGAAAGTTAAAGCTAAAATGGATTTAATTAAAGACAAATGTCGCCAAATGTCGCTACACTGTGTCGCCAATATCATTCAATATTGTTTTAGACCAAGGTAGGGAACCTGTGGCATCAAGGTCACATGTGACTCTCTAGGCCCTTAAGTGTGGCCTTTTGACCGAGTCCAAGTTTTACAGAACAAATCCTTTTATTAAGGAGATCTGTTCTGTGAAGTCTCAACTCAACTTTGGACTCAGTCAAAAGGCCACACCCAAGGACCTAGTAGGCCACATATGGCCTCAAAGTCACAGGTCTGCCACCTCTGTTTTAGATCATTTAAAGTAATTAGATAGTATAACATACTTAAGAATGTACCTGCCAAAACAGACACAGGAAATAACGTGAACATAAACATAAAGCTGTCTTTATACATATAAAGTCAGATTTAAATAATTGAAGAAATATTCATTGTTCATGGGTAGGTAAAGTCAACATAATAAAAAAAACAGCAATTATGCCTAACCTATGTATTCAACACCACCCCAATTTAATTACTAAAAATTATTTTACTGTTAGAAAAAAAAGCAACAAAATTCATTTGGAAGAACAAAAGGCCAAGAATTTCAAAGAAACTGGCGGCAGGGGGGTGGGAAATGGAAGTAAATTCAGCAGTACCAAACAAACTATAAGATGCGATCATTGTTGAAGTGTTGAATAGATATTTTTGATTATTTTAAGTTAAAATTTTCTTGTATAAATGAAACCAATGTAACCAAGATTGGAAAGATAGTAGAAAATTGGGAGGGGGAAACCTTTCATAGACAGTCTCTCAGGATATGATTGGGATGAAATACTCATGTGATGTAATAAATGATGGGAAAGATGGAAAGACTTCAACCTATGAAGGAAGATGCTATCCACCTTCAGAGAAGGAACTGACAAATAGTAATATGCATAGTATGGTCTTGTATGTATGGGTATTTATATGTATATATAGGTATCTATGTGTGTATTTATAATATATGTGTTTAATTGTAACCTTCTCTGGGGTGAGGGAGGTAGGTGGGTTGGGAGGGAAGGAGAAAAAAAAAATTAAAAGTGGACAGCAGAGAACAAAGAACCTAAAAGGAAGCATAGAAAATCTGAGTTGCTTTGAAAACAATGTGTAGGATTTGTTACATAGGCTTTCATGAAATGGAAATTTATTGTTTTATATTGAATCCTCATGTTCTGTGTACCTGGAAATGTTCTCTTTTTTTCTTGTTTTGTATTTAAGTTCAAAATGAATTAAAAAATAGTTTAGTTCCTTTTCAAAACCAGGGAATAGTCCTTATTACCATGCATTCACATCTGTTCAGTAAATCTGTCAAGTAAATGCCTATTGTTGTGATACAACAGGTATTTGTTTGAAATAGTGTATTTTCACATATATACACATAAAATCATAACTGTCATTTCCCAATATTTTGGTCTGTTAAAAAAATCTTAGTTAATTAAATCCTAAAATAGTCATTGATTCTCCAGATGCTCCTAAAACCACTCAGGACTTATATGTCTTCTTCCTCTGTTTTATGGTTTTTAATTTTCTCCACCATAAGTTGGAGATGGCTAGTGGATCTGCCTCTCTACAACAGGAATTCCATACATAGATGTAATCATAGGTTATCATCTCTTTCCCTCCAAAATAAGCGAACCTATATATCTGTACCAAAAAAGAAAAAAAGTTGGGAATAGGTCAATGAATTCCTGATCACAGCATGTCTGTAAGAGTATGTAAGTCTTGGGAAATTGCCTAAAGATGAGTAGTTAAGTGAATTGTCTATGGTCACATGGCTAATAAATATCAGAGACATAAATTGAATCCAAGTGTTATTAACTCCAAATCAATCCTTCCACTCTACCATTATATGTCTCTGTTTAATTTTGTAAATCTCTTCAAATATCTTCAGTCAGGCAAATCTTAAATATGACATATCCTCTTTAAAAGAAGGCACCAAGCATGACATAAATGAAGATAACACAAAATCATGTTTAATATGGTGACAGATAGTGATTGAACCAAGATTGATACAGATAGGGAGTAAAGATGGCAGCATAGAAGCAGGAGAACTCTGCACTCCCCCCATAACCACCTCAAATACCTATAAAATATGACTCCAAACAAATTTTAGAGCTCCAGTACCCACAAAATTACAGAAGAACACATCTCCCACTGAAGACAGCTCAGCAGGCAGACGGGAAGGGCTCATCACAGAGCTCTGGAAGCCTAAACCAGCTGAGCCTGAAACCTCAGGGTGTCCAGGACAAGCCATGGCTGGTGCACTCGGGAGAGTGGATCACCATCAGCTGTGGTGGTTTCCAGAATTATCAACCCATAAGAGCCAAGGATAAAGTGAAAGGTCAGTGGAACTTGGCTAAATTTGGGGGAGAGAAGCGAGTCTGGCCGCTGGCGCACAGGGCAAGAAAGCAGTGGAAGGGGTGGCCCTGCAGCTGCCTCCATGTGGCTGCTTCAGAGCTTACGACCTGCAGATTGAAGGGGAGCCAAGCGATCATTCAGAGGCTAAGTGCTCCTGCATTAACCTGCTTGGATTGAGATCCTGGTCTTGGATGGTGGTCCTGAGGTGGGTGACCAGTGAGCTAAAGCTGGTAGGGGCTGCAGAGACAGCAGCCTCCTAATAGATCCAGCAGCTGCAAAAACCCTAGCGATTTGGGACAGAGCTCTCCCCTCGGGAAGCAGAGATCTATTGTGGCTCAAAAATCAAGTTAATTGACTGGCAACATGAGCAGTCAAAAGAAGCAAACCAAGCTCAGCAATCCAACTTTAGATTCCTTTTTTGGGGACAAAAAGGATCAAAGCATGGAACGGGAGGAAGACAACACAGTCAGAACTCCCGCACCAAAAACTTCCAAGAAAAATGTAAACTGGTTACAAGCCAAGAGGAGCTTAAGAAGGATTTTGAAAACCAAATAACAGAAGTGGAAGAAAAATGAGAATGATGCAAGAAAATCATGAAAAGAGATTCAACAACCTGATTAATGAAAATAACACCTTAAAAATAGATTAACTCAAATGGCAAAAGAGGCCCAAAAAGCCAATGAGGAGAAGAAAGCCTCAAAAAGCCAAATTTGTCAGATGGAAAAAGAATCTCAAAAGCTCACTGAAGAGAATAATTCCTTCAGAATTAGAATGGAGCAAATGGAAGAAAATGACTTTATGAGAAATCAAGATATTCTTAAACTGATCCAAACAAATGAAAGAATAGAAGGCAATGTGAAATATCTTATTGAAAAAACCATTGACCTGGAAAATAGATCCAGGAAAGACAATTTAAAAATTATTGGACTACCTGAAAGCCATAATCAGATAAAGAACCTAGAAATCACCCTTCAAGAAATTCTCAAAGAAAATTGCCCTGATATTTTAGAACCAGAGGGCAAAATAGAACTTGAAAGAATTCACTGATCACCTCTTGAAAAAAGATCCCAAAAGGAAAACTCCTAGGAATGTTATAGCCTGGTTCTGGAATTCCCAGATCAAGGAAAAATATTACAAGCTGCCAAGAAGAAATAATTTGAATGCTTTGGAAACACAATCAGGATAACCCAAGATCTAGCAGTTTCTACATTAAGGGATAAAAGGGCCTGGAATATGATATTATGGAGATCAAGGGAACTAAGATTAAAACCAAGAATCACCTACCAAGCAAAATTGAGTATAATGTTTCAGGGGAACATATGGTCATTCAATGAGGTGGAGGACTTTCAAGCATTCTTGCTGAAAAAACCAGAACTGAAGAGAAAATTTGACATTCAAATACAAGAAGCAAGAGAAGGTAAACATGGAAAATAAATCATAAGGAATTTATCAAAGTTGAACTATTTACATGCCAACATGGAAAAAACGGTAATTGTAATATATGATACTTTTCTCAGTATGAGGATAAGTGAAGGGAATATAAATGTATATATTTGTATACATACACATATGTCTATATAGGAAGGTATATGTGTGTGTGTGTGAATACATATCTGAGTGTGTGTATATATGTGTCCATAGACAGCGCAGGATCAATTTAATAGGAAGGGATAATATTTTAAAAGGTGAAATTGAGAGGTGGGAGAAGAATAGAATGAGAGGAGACAGGGAGAGACAGAGTGGGGTTAATCATCTCATATAGAAGAGGCAAGAGATAACTGTTACAATGGAGGGGAAGAACAGGAAGGCAAAAGGGAATGAGTCAACCTTACTCTCATTGAATTTGGCTTAGAGAAGGAATGATATATAGACTAAATTGGGTATCTTGCCCTACAGGAGAGTAAGGGGAAAGGTGAGGAGAAGGGAGATGATGGAGGGGAGGGGAAGGGAGGTAGGGCTGTTAGAAGCACACACTTCTGTAAAGGGAGAGGGACAAAGTAGACAATAGGACAAGGGGCGGAGGGCGGGATAGGAAGGAGAGAAATATAGTCAGTCTTTCACAATATGTCCACTGTGGAGATGTTCTGTGTTGCTACACATGTACAGCCTGTATTGAATTGCTTGTCTTTCCAGTGGGTGTGGGTGACAAGGGAAGAAGGGAAAGAATGTAGAATTTAATGTTCTATAATTAAATGTTAAAAATATATGTATATTATTCTTATTATTAATTATATGCAACTGAGAACATGCAGGCGCTGGGGTAGGGAGATCCATCTTGCCCTACTGGAAAGTCAGAGGGGTGATGGGGGAGGACATAGGAGAGAACAGATTGGGGGTGGGATCGCTCTTTTGGGATAGTGGGTAGAGGAAAGATGGGGAGAAAATTTGTAACTCAAAGTCTCATGGAAATGAATGACATAAACTAAAAATAAGCAAAAGTTAATTAAGAACAAAATTAATAAAAAGATTGATACAGGTATTTCAGCAAGATATTAACCCATTAGTACCTGTCTAGTGAATGCTGTGATTCATTTTGTATAACTTTTGTCCTTCAACCCACCCATTAAAGGTGAATCACTTCCTGGTCACATAGACTCATTATGTAGTTTTCATAGTCTAAGTCTCACCTGAGATGCCAGTGGTGACATGAGGAAGATGCTGTGACCTCTCCAAGTCACCATAGGGATTCCCAGTTGATACAATATTTAGCTCTAATTCAAATTCAGAGGCTACATGCAGTTTGACTAAAGGTAGCATTTTCAACATGACTCAATGAAATGAGCACTGGCAGAAGGGGACCCCTGTGGAAGGTAGAGCAAATTGTAGAGATAGGTTGACCAGACAGAATTTAACTGAGAAGTGGTTTTGGTGAAGAAAGAGCTAACATTCTTCCTTCCTGAATCTACTGAATCTAGCTTTTGGTTAATATCCTCACTCAGATTTGCTATGTTTCTGTCTTTGCCTTTTGTAAAGTACACACACACACACACACACACACACACACACACAGAGTTACAGAAAGAGTAGACATCTCAATTGAATCTACCAATCAAAAGTGAGCTATGAATGAAGAAATTCTTATTAATCACTTTGACAGGGTAATAGGAGTTTGGAGCATTGAATAAAGACAGGTGATAACAAAGGAAATACCTTGTGATAGTCTGGAGATCATCATACCTCTTGGATTACACATGAAAACAACCAGCTAGTTCACAGCTAGTCAATTAGAAGAAGACTGCAAATTTAGAAGTGAGGGATTCTAAGTTGTGATAGGAGCACTATCTTAACCCCTGCCCCTACCCTAGTTAGGTCATTTTCCCTTTTAAAGTTGTTAAAACTATGCTGTAACTTAATTGGTTCAGGGGACTGGAGGCTCAGGCCACAGACATCATTTACCAGTTTACTGAATACAAAATAACCACAAGGAACTTCCTGTGCTCTCTTTTGTTTGGCTGGCAGATCTCCATGGGCAGCTCGGAGTCAGGGGAGCTTTGCTTGATGGAATCAACTTGTGATGTCTTTGACTTATATCCTTGTTGAATATACTTCCCCATTTCTCTATGTAAATTTCCTCTTTTTTTTTGGGTTAACTGTCAAATGCCCTATAAGTGTTTAATTTTGTCAGACTTAAACAACAGTACTAGTCTGAGTCAGGTCCAGCCCAGAATATAGGCCTTTGAAAGGAAATTGCTCTAGAGCAGTGGTTCTCAACCTTCCTAATGCTGTGACCCTTTAATACAGTTCTTCATGTTGAACATAAAATTATTTTTGTTGCTACTTCATAACTGTAATTTTGCTACTGTTAGGAATCATAATGTAAATATCTGATCTGCAGGATCTACTTTCATTGTTACAAATTGAACATAACCCACAGGTTGAGAACCGCTCCTCTGGAGGATAAGAGTGTATCCTTCCCTCTCTCCAAACTCTATACTATCTAAGAAATAGAAGGAATAGGAGATAATACGTATAGTTGGGAGTAGAAAGAAGCATGCTGAGGGCAAACAGAAGATCTCTGAAGAAAAGCCAGCTGCTCAGACACAAGTAGAATTGACTAGTTGTAGGTTTTAAAAGGCTGGAAAACCTAGAGGTCCTGTCCACAATCAGTAATGATGTCCACTAGAGCAATAGTGACTGACTCATAGCAGTATTAGCTGCTGGAAACTGTGAAACTAAGGACAAACAGCATGTTGAGCAAAGGCAGTTTAAGGATGATACAAGAGCACTGATGCTTGGAGCCCAACCAAGAAGCCTCACTAAGAGCAATTTCATGAGGGCTCCAAAAAGGGAGAAGATGGATGACTTCTGGCAACCAGGAGGTGTTGTTACCCCTTTGCTGCAAGTGTTCTCCACACACGTCTCACTCTTATTTTACTATAAATTTTAGCCCGCTTTCCCCAGAGGCATTGTGCGTACAAGGGTAGATTGTGTCCTCAGTTGGGGGATAGGGCTGTAACAATTATACTTGTTGCATGTTATTAGTAAATATCTATTCTCTAAGCTAATTAGATGTCTCTGATACTCAATGGAAAACACTTTGGTGAGGGTTTATGAAAGGCAGCATTCAAAAAACAGCCTCTTAAGGTTATCTATAGAACCCTGAAGCAAGGGAGGTAGCAGCTGCCCTTTGGGGAACCAGCTTGACAATTTTAGTGGGTGTTAGGGTGGTGTAGAGCTACATAGCACCTAGAGAGAGAGCTACACTTCAGTATCTAATTCTCACTTTCTATTCTGTTTCCTGTTTTACCCCAGACCTTTGCCTTCCAGTTTCAAACACCAGTGATAGCTTTGACTTTACTGCTGAGAGCCTTTCTTTGATATTCTGGTTTGGGGCTCTCGTCCCTTTGACAGTATCCCAATTTAATTTAACTGTTTCCCCTGACAGCATCACTAGAAAGCTTCCACTTGGCCATGGATGATAGATTAACCTCTGTATCTAGCCAACTTGCATTATGAAAGGATCTTGACATTTTATCATAAATAGAAATTGTATTCTGCATCAATGTGTGTATATAGTAAGTATGAACATGTTATATTAACACAGATAAAAGAAAGGTGTCATTCCTCAAAGAGGGGACACAAGTTCAGCGGTTGTTATGGACATTCGATCATTTGTTACTGAATAATTTCATGGTGATTTCATTACCACATTCTGATTCATATGAAGTGAAGAAAAATATATTAAGAACAGGATAGTTAGCATAAAGCTCCTCTGCTAACTTTTTTTTAGAAATAACAGATTTAAACTGAATATTTTTAAAAACAAAAAATGTGTAGTAGGCACAGTCTGCACTGCATTTTGTCCCCATCAGAGTCCCTGAAGGTACTAAGGAAGAAATTGAGTATGTGGTGAACATAACACCATATGGAAGGTAGAAAGCTACAAGAGATTTTGTATGTGATCACACAATGAATCCTTTCTTTGATAGAGTCAGGTTTTGTTTTTTTAACTGAAAAGAAATTCTGGTCAGTCATTCAGTTCAGGCTGTGGGAGCAAGAAATCAAAAATCTGCATTGATGGACTGAGGCTTTCTGACTGCAGCGCAGCTTCAGCCTCTAAGGAATCAGGTGCCTATGTTCCCATGCTAGAGGCCAACTAGCTGCCCATCCAAGCCAGGAGCAGGAGATTTGGAGAGTCAGGTTTCCTGGGTTTATGAGCAGCACTGCACAAGCTGTCACCTGCACATGAGAGCTAAGATGGATGCCTGGTATAGAGATGAAAGTGGTCAGCTGAGCTTTCAGGAAGAAGTATCATTCAGGAGCTGTCAGCTATCATAGCATACAGAAAAATGGGAAGCAGTGGGTAGGAAGAAGGACCTTTCTTCCTGTGCCATTTTTACCTTCCTGTTTACTTTCCAGATGACCAAATTTATAATATCTTCCCCAGTCTTTGAAAACTAGTAGCCTCAGTGGGAAAGGGTTTCAATTTCAGATACATATGTCTAAGACTCTCAGAGGATGGAGTGCTTTCACATCAAGGTTTTTCATGCAGTTTTACTATGTTTAATAAACAAATTGTACTTTTAGTTAAGATTAAGACATGAAGCAATACAGAGAATCCAAGTCTCCAACTGGATAGTAAACATCTAAAAAGGACACTGGATCAAATGAGCAAGAAATCCAAGGATAAGCAACAGTAAGTTCCTTGCTCCAGTCAAGAACTTTACAAAAAGAAAGCCAGTCTATGAGCACTGGGGACAGGGCGCTGCCAAGGAAACCAATATAAACTTAGGTACACAGACCAGAAGAAAGTCAGTGCTATGAAGGGGGGAAGGTGAGAGAGGATAAAAGCTCGGAATACTTTAATGGAAACTTCAAGGAGACTGGAATCTGATAAAGCTTACTGGGACAGGATTGGAGAATAGAAGTCCATAGAGAGCCAGCTAAAGACCTTCCACAAGGGGCCTGAAGAACTCAACATTATGACCTCAGATGATTCTTAAATCCTTAAATCTGCCAATACTCTGAGCACAGAAATACCAGGGGAAACAGAATCAATCCAATGCCAGGAATTTAGGTAATTAGGTTCAGGATCAAGCAGGGCCTGACCATGTTATCCAAGGGTGTGAGAGGGGACTGATCGTGGTCCTGGCAAAAAGTCCCAAAGTAGAAACTGAGGCTGAAAATATGAGTAAACAGAAGAACACACAACCCATGGTGAAAAATACTATGGGTCAAGAATCATCCAAGAGGAGAGACCAGGAATTCCACAGAAGGCACAAGCAGAACCTAGGGACAAAAATGGTTTGACCACAGGAATAAAAGATGACCTGGAAAAAATGAAGCAAAATATTTGTATAGATAAGAATTGGGAGAAGAAACTGGGGAAAGAGCTGGCTTTTTTGTGGGTCTTCCTTACCCTCAGTCTGAGAAAGCTTCTGTCATTTGTATGTATTCCTTAGAGCAAAGATGCCAAAAAGTCACATGTAGTCTATAATCTATCCATTAGCATTTTTCCTAACTGTAGACTTAGATGGTTGTGATTGAATTCAGGAGGTGTCATGTAAAATAAACTCCATAAAGCTGAAGAGGAGGGAACCAAATGAACCTTAGGGACCATTTTATTGCCTTTAGGCTTAAAATGAATGAATGATTTTAACAGTTTTATATTAGAAAGAAAAATGTCCAAGCTGACAGTTTTCTATGCCGCTAGATATCTTTCTATTTTCAGAAAATTTGAAGTAATATTTATAGTAATCTTGAACAAGTAAAAGGTCATAATTTGGGTTAACATTCTGCTCCATCTAATAAAACAATAGCCACTTAATCTTTGATTAAGACTACTTAATTCTTTGACCACTTTTCACAAGAGTCTTCCTATGACCTATTCCTATGAAATTATTCATCATAATTTTAATGAATATGAGAGCAATGATCCTAAATACTTAAGGTATTTTTTTTGTTATAAATCTGGTAACTATCCTTAATCCATTTTTCTAGGATCCTTAGCATTTATTCTTGACTTTCCGCACACTTTCTTAAAGG
Source organism: Pseudocheirus occidentalis (assembly GCA_028646575.1). Classification (NCBI taxonomy): domain Eukaryota; kingdom Metazoa; phylum Chordata; class Mammalia; order Diprotodontia; family Pseudocheiridae; genus Pseudocheirus; species Pseudocheirus occidentalis. The sequence goes on from CM053598.1 coordinate 210,809,525, forward strand.
GAAAAAAGCCTTAAAGAAACTGGCATCCTGGTTCACTATCCTATATATAATGCAAAGGACAATTTAAGGCAGTATAGTTTATAATAATAAATCCCAGATAGAGATCTTTATAGAGAACAATTGTGGTTTATTTTGAGAATGACAGAGCTGCATATCAGTTTTTGCTTCCCCTTTCTTTCCCTAAAGAAAAAAATGCAATGCATACTTTATTGTAAATAAAAATACACATAAACATACACCCACATGCACACATAACTTGTCTACTTTGCAAACTTGTATGTGGCATTTTGAAGATAGAAAATTTATGTGTAGACTATTATTTCATCGATCTTTGACACCTTCTTGGAACCTCTGTAATTCTCAGCTGTTTTTCTACTAAAGCTTTATCTACTTTCTGTGGTTATACTTTTAATTTCCTAAGTGAAAAAAAAATGTAAGGGAAATAAGTTTGTCTGTTTCTTTGGTTGATATAACAACAAACAAATCTACACTTTGTGATCAAGTTTTTTATGATAATCATTTAACTAGGCTTGTCCTTAGATACTTGAAGATGCTGTGTTTGATAGGCATGATACTATCTAGCTGAAACCAAGAGTTAGCATTATTTGTAAGAGAGAAACACTAGACATTTTCCCAGTTAAATCAGGGGAAAAAGGATGCCCATTGTCTCGACTTTTATTTGACATATAGGTGGCATTTCTAGGCACTAGCAGAAAGTCAACCAAAAAAAATGGAGGGAGACACAAATGGAGACTTAAATGCCAAATAATGTGAGTTAAAGAACAAGTCATAGGAACGAGAATTAATTGAAAGAAAATTATGATGATGAAATAATATATCAAAATTTCTGGGATGCTGCTAAAGTAGTCCATAAGGTAAGAATTATGTCCCTAAAATATCAATTAACAAAATGAAAACTGACAATCATGATAGAATACAAATTTAATATATTAGAAAACCAACAAATAAGCCAAATGTAAACACAAAAGAGGATATAATGAAAATTGGAGACAGTTTGAAAATTGAAATCCTAAAGACTGTAGAAACAATATAGTTTTTAAAAGTTGGTTCTTTGAGAAGACTAACAAAATTTATACACTTTAGCCAACCGGATTAAAAGTTAGAGGGCAGAAGATCAATTCGACAGAAAAACAAACCAACTAAATGAAATCACAATGGAACTAGAAGAAATAGAAACAATTGCTAGAACCTCGTTCTAACTATTGGCATACATATGCAAATAAAACTGGTAACACAAAAGAAACATAGGAATATTTTCCAAAGCATAAAATACCCAAATTAACAGAAGACCAAGAAGAGATCTTAAATGATGCAATCACAAAAAAGGAAACACTACCAAAGAAAAAATCCTTCTGGTCCTGATGGAGAATTCCATCAAATTTGATACAATAATAATACCAATACTACACAAGTTATTCTCAAAAATGGAGAAAGAAAGCACTCAGTCAGGCTTCTTTTATGGGACAAATGCAGTCCTAGCAACCAATATTATTAATAAATATCAATCTTAAAATTTTAAATAACATCCTGTAAAACAGACTATAGCAACTCCCACAAGAAATCGTTCATTATGACCGAGTTGGATTATAGCAGGGATGGTTCAATGTTAGGAAAAAAAGCAACATAATTATATATTTTTAGAAACAAAGTCTAATTATGTCAATAAAGATAAAACTCTTGGCAATGCACATCTATTTATGCAAAACCTCTATATGCATAGAGGGCCTTTTAAAATGTCATATAAAGTACAAAACAAAAAGCAAAGATCATAATAATGGATAGAAGATTTCCCAAAAAATACAGGAGTAAAGCAAAGAAGCCCATTCTTATCTCTACTATCAATCAACGAATAAATATTATTAAATACCTGCTGTGTACCTGGCACTGCATGAAGTGCTGAGGATATAAAATTAAAAATAAAAAAAAATTTAAAAAAACAGTCCCTGTCCTCAAGGAGCTTACAGTCTAATGGAGAAGATGACATGCAAACAAGTATATAAAAAGAAATCTATATTCACAATAAATAGGAAATTAATAGAAAGAAGAAACAAGGAGGAAGGCTTCCTGTAGAAGGTGGGATTTTAGTTGGAACTTAAAGGATTCTTATTTGATACAGTTCTGGAAATACTAGCAATACCAATAAAGCAATAGAAATTAAAGACATAAAAGGTAAGTAAAGAGAAACTAAAATTATTCCCTCATACTGATGATATGATGATTTATGTAGAGAAAAATGAAAAAACTATCACTATTTACTGAGAACATGAAGACTTACTTGGGAAAGTTTAGGGAATTTGAAAAAGATACTAATTGGAACAGTAGATTCAGCAAAGTTGTATGCTACAATACCCTCAAAAATCAAAAGCATTTCTATGTAGTAACAAATAGAGAAATTATGGTTGTTGTTTTTTTTTGCTTTTTTTGGAGGGCAGTTGGGGTTAAGTGACTTGCCCAAGGTCACACGGCTAGCTTTTGTGTTAAGTGTCTGAGGCCAGATTTGAACTCAGGTACTCCTGACTCCAGGGCCGGTGCTCTACTCAGTACACCACCTAGCCACCCCAAATAGAGAAATTATGGTTAAAAATAACTACAGAAATTTTAAAAACATTTTGGGATTTGCCAAAGCACATGTAATGTCTGTATAGAATGAATTACAAGATGTCTTTGAATAATCAAAGACAAATTAAAAAGCCAGAGGAAGGAATAATCAATGTTCATGCCTGGGCTGTGTCAACATTATAAAATTATATTGCCATCAAAGTTAATTTATGAATTTAATGCTATGCCAGTCACACTGTCAAAAAGATACTTTATGAAGAAAAGATACTTTATGAAGATCAAGAAAATAACAATTCATTTGGAGGAATAAAAGATTTAGAATACCAAAGGAAATTTTTACAAAAAGAATGAAAGAGAAATAGCACTTCCTGATCTCAAACTATATTATAAAGAGTAATCATCAAAACTTCTTAGTATTAGTCAAAAAAATTAAGAGGTAGATTGATGGAACTTATTAGATATAATACAACTCAATTTAATATTCAATAAATCAGAAAATATTAAATACTTAGGGAAAAACTCCCTACTTGACTGCCAGGAAAATTGGAAAGTAGTTTGGCAGAAATTAGGCTTAGATCAGTATCATACACCATAGTCTGCAATAAATTTTAAATGGAAATATGACCTTAAAAATAATTAGAGAATCACATTCTGTCTTTCGTAGCTATGGGTAGGAGATGTATTATGAAACAGCTTAGAGATGAAGGCAATTATAAAAAACAATAGATAATTTTAATACATGAAATTGGAAAGCTTTTATTCAAACAAAATGCATTTAGGATAAAAAGGAAAGCAGTAGAATGTGGAAAAAATCTTTGTATCAAATTTCTCAGATAAAAGATTTTTATCTAAGATAAAATGATCAGACTGACAGATAGACAGATTGATAAACTAAAAACCATTCCCAAATAGATAAGTGGTCAAACGATGTGAACCAATAAGTTCTTTAAAAAAAATTATTTACCTTTAGTTTTCAGCATTTATTTCCACAAGAGTTTGAGTTCCAAATTTTCTTCCCATCTTTCCCCTCCCCCAATTCCAAGATAGTGTGCATTATGTTTACCTCTTCCTCCAATCTGCCATACTTTCTATCAGCCCCCCTACCCACACTTCTTATCACCTTATCTTTCTATTTTCCTGTAGGGTAATATAGATTTCTATACTCTATTGCCTGTATATCTTTTTTCCAAGTTGTATTTAAAAACAATTTTCAACATTAGTTTTTAAAACTTTGAGTTCCAAATTCTCACCCTTCCTCCCTACCCACCCTCATTGAGAAAACAAGCAATTTGATATAGGTTATATATGTGTAGCCATTCAAAGTATTTCTATAATAGTCATATTGTAAAAAAACTAACTATTTCTCTCTACTCCATCCCTGCCCCCGTTTATGCTATTCTCTTTTTTGACCCTGTCCCTCCTCAAAAATGTTTGCTTCTGATTACTCCCTCTCCTAATCTGCCCTCCCTTCTGTCATCTGTCCCTCTTATCCTCTTCCCCCCTACTTTCTTTTAGGCTAAGATAGACTTCCATACCCAATTGAGTGTTTATGTTATTCCCTCCTTAAGCCAAATACAATGACAGTAAGGTTCACTCATTCCTTCTTACCTTCCCCCTCTTTCCCTCAACTGTAAAAATTTCTTCTTGTCTCTTTTATCTGAGATAATTTACCCTATTCTATCTCTCCCTTTCTCTTCCCAGTACAATCCTCTCTCACCCTATAATTTTATAATTGTAGAAATCATCCCTTCATATTCAACTCACTCTGTGCCCTCTGTCTACATATATAATATTCCTTGTGACTACCTTAATACTGAGAAAGGTCTCTTGAGTTACAAATATCATTTCTCCATGTAGGAATGTAAACAGTTCAACTTTAATAAGTCCCTTATGGTTTTTCTTTCCTGTTTACCTTTTCATGCTTCTCTTGAGTCTTGTATTTGAAAGTCAAATCTTCTAGTCAGCTTTGGTCTTTTCATCAAGAAAGCTTGAAAGTGCTCTATTTCATTGATTATCCATTTTTTTCTCCTGAAGGATTATACTCAGCTTTGTGATTCTTGGTTTTAATCCTGGCTCCTTTGAGTCTGGAATATTAGTGAGAAGCTGCTAAATCGTGTGTTATCCATGTTATGTTTCCACAGTACTTGAACTATTTCTTTCTGGCTACTTGCAGTATTTTCTTCTTGACCTGAGAATCCTGGAATTTGGTTGCAATATTCTTAGAAGTTTTCCTTTAGAGATCTCTTTAAGGAGGTAATCGGTGTATGCTTTCAGTTTCTATTTTGCTGTCTGGTTCTAGAATATCAGGGCAATTTTCCTTAATAATTTCTTGAAAGATGATATCTAGGCTCTTTTTTATTTATTTATTTGCTTTTTGGAGGGGGAAGGCAATTGGGGTTGTGACTTGCCCAAGGTCACACAGCTAGCAAGTGTTAAGTGTCTGAGGCTGGATTTGAACTCAGGTCCTCCTGGCTCAGGGCCAGTACTCTATCAACTGTGCCACCTAGCCAGCCCCTAAGCTCTTTTTTTGATAATGGATTTCAGGTAGTCTAATAATTTTTGAATTATTTCTTTTTGGCTGCTTGCAGTATTTTCTCCTTTACCTGATAGTTCTAGAATTTGGCTAAAACATTTTTTGGAGTTTTCAATTTGGGATCTCTTTCAGGAGGTACCTGGTGGATTCTTTTAATAACTATTTTAGCAAGAAGGTGGCATAGAAGCAGCAAAGTTTTGCAGCTCCCAGACAGCCACCCTAAATACCCATAAAATACGACTCTGAACAAATTTTAGGGCTCTCAAACTCACAAAAATACAGAAAACACATCTCTCACTGAAGGCAGCTCGGCAGGAGGGGCTCATCACAGCAGACTGGGAGCCGAGACCAGCCCAGCCAAAAACTGAAACAGCGGCCAGGCCCCAGAGTAGCTGGGAGGAGCCAAGCCACAGCGTGAGTCTACCTGAGAACAAATCTGCAGCACCTGGAGCAATCTCCACATCTATAAAGCTAGGAAAAATAAGAATTAGAGAAAGGTCAGTGAAAGTCAAGCTTTCAAGCTAAATTTGGGGGAGGAAAAGCAGTTTGGATGATCTGCCCCCAGGGCAAGGAAGCAGTGGGGAAAGAGCAGGATCTACTACAACCAGCAACTGCCTCCACTGGACTCCTTCAGAGCTCCTGGCCTGCCAATTGCAGGGGGGCTGAGACATTGATCAGGGCCAAGGGCTCTTGTGTTGAGCAGCCTGGATCCAGATCATGGTCTTGGGTGGTGGTCCTGGGGTGCACTTTCAGCAAGCCAAAGCTGGTGGGGACTGTAGCACCCCCCTAATAGCTCCAGCAGCTGTGAAAACTCAAGTGACTTGGGACAGAGCTTTCCCCCCTGGAAGCAGAGTTCCACAGACCTAAAAAAAGCAACCACTTAATTAACTGGCCAACATGAGGAAAAGGAAGCAAAATAAGAACAGCAACACAACTCTAGAATCCTTTTTTGTGGACCAAAGGATCAAAGCATGGAACAGGAGGAAGACAACACAATCAGAACTCCCACACCAAATGCTTC
>CM053598.1:210816158-210852964 GCA_028646575.1 Pseudocheirus occidentalis
ATATTTTAAAGAATCCTTGCAACGGAGCATTTGTTAAATGAACAGTTTTAAAAACTTTTAAATCCAAAATAATGTACCTTACATTAAAGAGGCCCAAGGTGAAGCTATTTTAAAACTATGCATAGCTTGAAATAACATTACAAATTCAAAAAAGTACAAGTAAAAACCTATGTGAATTATTTTAGAAAGTTTGGTTTATTTCTGACACCTGAAATTGTAAGCGAGCAGTAAATGACACAACTAGTCCCAGACTTCAAAACAACTATCCTGATTTTCCATAATGCAATGACTATCACATTAAAGAGTTTTTCTGAAAGCAAGACACACATAAGCCAATATACTAATATATAAGCTTCAGTCTAACAAAAGATTCTGAAGTAAATTTAAAACTTCTGAAAACAGATTAAATGATAGCCATAACACAGCCGTGATGAAAACTCAAATGTCGGCCATGTTGGTAATCGTATAATAATGAAAGCAGGTCACTGCCATGTTCAGGCTGGGATGTTTCAGTTTCGTGATGTCAAACACATTTTCTTGCAATGGTTTTGATCTGATTGTAAGTGTGCACAGCGTTACACACAGCTACCTAGCGAAAGAGGCCTAAGCATAACTGTATAAAGAAAACAGTACAAGCTGTAAACCAAGTCTGAAAACACTGGCCTACGTTCTAGTGAAAGTTCACATACGGAAACAGGATCCCCAAATTGGAAGGCCTGCGAGGCTTTGTGTTAGAATTTGTTGAAGTGACAACTTGACAACAATTTGAAAATAATGTGCTTTCTCTTCAAGGCCTATTCTTTCACAAAGTTTTTGTTCTACGTTGTAAAGATTTCATGTGATTGATATTTTGGCGTTCTTATGAGTTGATTGTTAACCAAGTATTCAGCATTCTTAATTAGGAATTGAAGTTTCATTAATGCATCATATATACATATATATATATATAATATGTTATATTATATATATAGATATAGATATATAAATATATATATAAATAGCAAAAATCAAACATTTTACACAAGACCTGAAGCTCACTGGATACAATGCACTGGAGTATTTATGGAAAAATACAGATAAGATTGGCATAGAAAGTGAAGGAATGCTGATGGAGTATCCATACCAATGACATTATGACTTCATTAGAAACATCAAAAAAAAGTACACGTAGAAATGAAATATTTTTCCTTACCCACTATTAGCGCCAGTTAGAAATTGTGAAATTGCACCAGGAAGTTCAATTTTAATAACTAAAAGAGAAGTTGACATAGCTGCAAAGAAGATCAAAAGACTTAATATTAGAATTATGCAATCTCTAGCAACTTACAACAATTTAACTAAGGTACTACAGGGACAAGAGGTAGTAAAGCCCCTATAGCAACACATATAGAATAAAGGTTTGCATTTAAAATGGATACCTATCCTCACCATCCATATTAGCAAGCATCTGTGTATGTAACGGCTCTAGTGAGAAATATATAAACCAGGCAAGTTCATAAGGTCATAGGTAGAGATGGAAGGGACCTCAGAGGCATCCAGTCCAACAAACTCATTTCACACATGAGGAGATTTAGACTCAGGGAGCCTGACTTGCCCAAGTTCATACATGTAGTGTCAAAGGTAAGATTAGAACCTGGATCCCTCAACACTAAAACCAGTGTTGTTTCATCTGTTGACAATCCTATTTTGAAAAGTTAACTGCTAAGGTAAGAAAGCATCCCTTAATTCCAGGTCATTAAAATGAAATTATGTTTAAATTTCCCTTAATATATTAAAATTTCATACCAGGAAGCCAAGCACCAAAACTGTCAAGTGCACTTCTGCTCAAAGCATAAGGCTTCACTTTAACAAGAATTGCTACTTCAGGACAATTAGCTTGGAGCAATTAACAAATTTGCTAATTGCTCTTCACTACTAGGGACTGACCCAAACATAGGAAAGCTCTCTACAGACAAATACATAAAAACTAGCGGGACAGAACTACCACGCATAATGAACTATTTCTAAATGGCTCTCCGACAATTCAACAAGTATTTTATTAATGTACCAAGTATTGCGCTAGGCATTAATGATATACCAAGACAGAAAGAAAATACTCCGTGCCCTCAAGAAGCGTACAATCTATGGAGGGAAATAACAGGTATGAAAATAAGTAAACACAAAGGACCGGGGATAGGGTGAGGGTGGAGGAAATAGGAAAAGAGTCACAGAGAAGATGGCGCTTGAGCCAAGCTCCAACGGGAAGCTAAGGATTCCAAAAAAGCAGAGGGGAGGAGGGAAAGTGCTCCAGGTTTGGGGTACAAATGGATATGAAAGGTGGAATGTTGTATGCTGGAAATAAATATATCTAAGGGAAAAAATCTGCTCTATGAACAGTGTGATCATTTATGTCATTCAATGAAAGAAAAAAAGGCTTTCGGAGTTAACATTTTTATGTAGCTTTGTAAAAATCAAATTCAATAAACTCTTCCATTATATACTTGATTCTAGTTAGATACACACTACCTATCTGTGTTAAAACACTTAAATTTAGATGTGGAAATATATGGAAACACAGGTGCATTGGGGCTAGAATCAGAAGACCCCCTCTATTTCCCAAGAAACTGAGGCAGAAAAAAAAATTACAAAAGCCCGGGGAGGATAAATCTCTCCTTCCTGCTGCTTACAAACATGCCCACATCTCATCCTTAAAAAAAAAAAAATTTCACTCAGAAAAGTTTATCATCCTCTCAATTTACCATCCTACATCCCCTTCCCCTTTCACAATCAAATCCTTGATAAAGTTGCTTATACTAGTCTCGTGCATTTCCCACCTCACACTCACTTCTCCCTGTCTTGCAGTCTAGCTTACGACCCAGATACTCGGCTGAAGTTGCTTTCTCCAAGGCTAAGTACAGTCTCTTCATTGCTAAATCCAGTCTGCCTTTTTCCAGTCCTTATCCTTACTGACCCTCTTTTTTTGGATGCTGTTGACCACCCTTTCTTCCTTGGACTGACACTGCTCTCTTGCCTGCGTGTCCCCTTCTTAGTCGGTTCTGTCTCGTCTTCCCTTTGAGCTCCCTTCTTGGTGACCTCATAAGTTCCCAAGAGTTCAACTATCACCTTTATTTATATCACCAGCCTCAGGCCCTCATCACAAATTCAATGTCTCCTCCGTCATCTTAAACTCATTACTGTTTATCTTTTCCCCTAACTTCTGTTGGGGGGTGAGGTTAACCATCCCTCTGGTCACTCACGTTCCCAAGCCTGGAGACCTCTAACCTTCCACTCTCCCTCATCAATCAGCTGTAAAGTCTTGCCAATTCTAATATGTGCATTATATAATATATGCCCATCTCTCTACTCACCCAGGTAACACCTAGTCCAGGCCCCCATTCCCTTTCCTTTGGACTGTTGCAATAGCCTCATAACTGGTCTCCTTGCCTCTAGTCTCTCCTATAGTCTACAGTCTACACCCTGCTCAAGAAACTGCAGCAGCTCCTTCTTGCCTTTAGGACACAATATTAACTACTTTAGTTTTTAAAGCTCTTTGTAATTTGGTTTTAGACTATCTTCCAAAATTAGTGCATATTACCCTATCTCATGTACCCTATGTTCCAGTCAAACTACCCTATTTGCTATCCCCCAGACATAAAACTGTACCTCCTATGTCTGTTACTTTGTATGAGCTGTATGTCTGGAATGCAGCCCCTTTTCATCCTCACCTCACAGAATCCTTTTAAAACTCAGCTCAAGTACCACCTTCTGCAGGGAAGCTAGCCTGATCCCCCTATTTGCCAATGCTTTCTCCTGAGAAATTACTCTGCATATATAATTATAAATGGTATCGCTCTCCCCCCCACCATGGGTAGCAGCAAGCACCCCATCACACCTACGATGGCCTGCTTTCAAAGGAAAGACTGCTCAAAAGGGGGTAATAATCCTACTTTTAATTATATTCACTAGTTCAGGGGAAAGGTTGGCACCCTGAATGTGGAGAAAATACAAGCAGAGAAATTAGCACAAAGACCAACAGACGGGGCTCCAGCTGTCTGAATGTAGCAACACTGCCATATACTTTACAAGTATCACTGGATCAAGGGAGCACAGACAATACCCGAGTAGTCGGGGGGCTCTGAACATACAGCTACTCAGAGTCTCGACCAAGAAATCAAAAGATCATTCCCATGAGTAAAGCCCCAAAGTGAACCGTCAGCCTCCCAGAATATAAAACAACGGCTCTGCTCAGAGCCAGAAGGCACGAAACCTACCTGACTCAGCGCAGCTGTGAATGATCAGTGTTCCAAGGAGACTGATCCTTCAGATGTTTGCAATTTAGCCTGAGCCTGGGAGGGAACTGAACTCCAAAAAGAGAACAACAAAATCCCACCTTGCTTGCACTTATACCACAGAACACAAATTCCTTAAAATTAGGGATTTTGTTTTTGTTGTCTCCCCAGTGCCTCACATGATAGGTGCTTAACCAACAACAAATGGATTTAATTCAGTTCTCCAAATGTGATATATCTTTGCTGATATTTTAATTGAAATTAAGCTTGAAAGTTGTTTCATCTTATTAAATTTGGCTGAATTTTCACAGAATTACAGATTCTATGAAATCTATGAGCATAAGAAGCCATAAGGAACCTTGGTGCCACCTAATCAAACTCCTTCAATTAAAAGATGAGGAAACTGAGGTATGGGAGGTTAAATGTCTTGCCCAAGGTTATATAGGTACTAGGCAGCTAGATGGCATAGTGGATAGAGCACTGAGCTTAGAATCAGGAAGACTCATTTTCATGAGTTTAAATCTGAGCCTACAGCAGTGGTTCTCAACCTGTAGGTCACGACCCCTTTGGGGGTTGCCTAAGACCACTGGAAAACACATCTTTCCCATGGTCTTAGGAACTGAGACACCACTCCTCTGTCTCCGGGCAGGTCTGCCCACATGCAGAGGAGGATTAAAGGGTCACAGCATTAGGAAGGTTGAGAACCACTGCCCTACATGTTTACTAGCTGTGTGGCTCTGAGCAAGTAATTTAACCCTGTTTGCCTCAGTTTCCTCATCTGTAAAATGAGAAAGAAATGGCAAACCACTCCAGTATCTTTGCCAAGAAAACCCAAATGGGGTCATTAAAAGCAGAATATGACTGAACAGCAACACAAGGGTAGTAAGCATCAAAGACAGGATTTGAACTCCATTCTTCTGACTAAAGAGCCAAAGTTCTTTGTAGTTTACAAATCTCCCTCTAGACTATCAGAATCTTTAAAAATTCTCATCGTATCATACAGTGTACTTAATATAGTTCTTTAATTTTCCAGGAATTAAATTCAATCTCACTTGTTTATAGTTTGTAAGCTCCTTTTTCCCACTTTCTCACACCCCTGTCTTTGTTTGGGAAGGGGGAAGAAGAGAGAAGCAGGAGTAAATCAAGAATTTGCCTTGTGATATATAAACATGACGGAAATGGAGTGGTAATGTGATGTAGTAGACAAAGTAATGGATTTGGAATCAAGAATGTCTGGGTTTGAGTTCTATCTTTGACATATAATGACTGTGACCACAAACAAGTCACTTCATATCACAGAGTTTAGGCAACTCTAAGACTTTAAGTTACAGAAGATGTGTGTGTGTGTGTGTGTGTGTGTGTGTGTGTGTGTGTGTGTGTGTGTGAATGGAGGGAGTTTCTACACTGGGGTTTCCATATACCAATGAATAGCACAGCTATGGACCAAAAAAAAAATGTAGAAAAATTCAGAGAAACAAGGGAAGACAATTATGGACTGAAAGTAAAGTAAGCAGAACCAGTAGAATATACAATAACTACAATAATATCAATAAAATTTAAAAATTTTAAATAAAAACAGCTGAACACTAATTTCCCATAATGACCAATCATGGTCATTGCACCTCTCCTCTTAGGAGGAAAGTAGACCACAGATGTGGAATGTAGTCTATGCTCTCAGAAAGGGTAATTGTATCATTTGGTTTTACTTTAAATGTTTTTCTTTATAAAATAAGATGCATCAAGGTAGGGGAAGTTTGGTTGATTAATAAAGGGGAAACAAATGGGCTAAAAAAAAAACCCAAAAGGCAACAATCACACTTAAAAACATCAAAACAAGACCTATCCTCTCATTCTCTGGGAGCTTCCAACTTTTTTGATTGTAGGCTCCACCCTTTCATTTGGTCCCCAAGAATGTAGTTCATCTTGGTCAAGTCATCTGAACTCATTAAGGGCACACAGGTGTTCTTTCACTATCTCCTAACTTACCTTGGTATACTGTGGACTTCCTATTAGCTATTTTTGTTTTCTCCTTTCTGGTTCAAAAATCATTCTCTTTGCAGAGAAAACAGAAGCTCAGGAAAAGCTGAGCAGCTCTGCCTTTTTCTTTTTCATTAATTATCTGGGTTCCATCTTTTTTTTTTTTTTGGTCCTTCCCACCTCCTTACAAAAGATAATGATAATGACTAGAAGAACAACAACGCCTTTTTTTAACCTTCACTTTCCTTACCAACTTCAGCTAATTCCAATTCTGAGCACTCCCCAGGACAGTGTCCCACTTACGTTCCACCTCTGTGACTTGCCTTTGTTTGCTTACAAAGCTCTTAAAAATTGATGTTGGCAGTCTCTAGTGTATCCACATTGGTTTCTACAGGTTCTTTTTTCTTCTCTCAGAGTTCTTTGTGTACTTTCTGATATTCATATGTAAGGTCTTCCCATCCCTCTTGTAGCATTTCAGTCCTTGAAATCCTACTTATTCTTGCTCTGAAACTTTAGAAATCTGTTCTATTAAAATTCAGGATGCTCGTTAGATTGTCCCCAGCTTTCTTCTCCTCTACCAAAAACTCAAAAACGAAATGGCTACTTCCTCCCAAGGTTCTCATTATTTTCTACTTCAGAAATCAGTTCCCTCCCTTAAGTTAAGACTAAAACCATTGAATTTAAGTACAGCTTGGTTAGATCCCTCCCCCCTCCCACCCCACCTTTTAAAGAAAAAAAAACAAAGCTTTTAAATGTTTTCTTTGTTAAATAAAATAAAATTTCACCTTAATATAGCAAACGTTGGCATTATATGTTCTATTTTTCTTCTAAAAAGAGCAACATGCAAAGATGGTCTTACATAATATTAAAACTGTGTTTTAATATTATGCAATTAAAAACAGTTTTAATATTACGTAAATAAATATTCAATATTTCGATATTTTTGAAACTATCAAAAATCATGAAGACTGTGGTAATTCTATATAAAGCCACATATTTTTTATTTGCAGACTCACATTATCTCTGATACAAATGACATATCTATAGCAAGGTTAAATTAAAAACAGTTGTTAGACCACTAAATAAGGAGGTAATCATCTCTCAGTAATGGAAGGATCAGTTTTGTTCAGCCTATGACTGTTCATTTCTTTTCTTCCCAATACAAGCACAACTACTGACTAAAACCATAACTTAGAAAATCCTATCTTTCTGTTATAATTACATTCCTGTTTTGTCATTCTGATACAGTGTATGAAAGATGTTTTAAATCGTTCATATCCGTATAAGAAAGAAAAGATCAGTTTTCTTTAGGAAGATTTAGATTAGAGTTTTAGCTTTAAAAATATGGAGTCTTTGTTTATAATACTTTATCTGTTCCAAAGAACTATGCACATATGGGGTGATAATGAGAATCATGAAGTGAAGTTTCTGAAACTGGCCTAAGGCTACTGAAATACATCTTGTAAGGAATAAAAGACAAGAGTATTCCTGCAAACTCGGAATGCAGACTTTCTATACAATGTAATATATTATCTTGCCATCAATCTCTCTTGCTTGGATTAATCCAATACATACACACATTTCTAAAGTTTCAGACATTTATCTCCTTCAGAAAATTTCTATTATTTCTTTTGGCTCTTGAGAAGTAGGAGGCTTCAATTAATTTCAAGATCAGGTTTCCTGGTAATATACAATCTGTCACTCTTCCTACGAATTTCCACTACCCTCTGGCTAATCGTTTGATCACTTATATCCTTTGTCAAAGCTTACTCTTTTGTTTTCAAATGGGAGTCCAATTTCACTGAATTTAATCTGAAGAAGTGCAACATCTTTGCCTTAAGAAACCTGCTGCACACATCAAATATCTGTATTCTTTCTCTCTCCAACGATCTCTATAGATATGAAACATACAACAAAACAAATTAATTTTCCCTTTTTAGACTATCTTAGCATATGTCTTAAGGCTTATGAAAAAAAACATGTAACTCTCTATAGGAAAAACAAATCACTAACCAAACAAGTAATGCTGTACTAGGTATTCTGTTGTATTTACTATCAAAAAGGTTAACAGCATCATACACACACACACACACACACACACACACACACCTGTATATGTATACCTCTAAGCACATTTTCACATACAGACCAGCACCTATCTTGGTCATCAAACTAGGATAAAAAAAAAAATCTTAGGGGCATTCACACGTAAGAGTCAACTTCATCAAGATAAATGTAAAAAGTCTGTTAGAGATATGGATGGAGAAGATTCCAATCTCCATCATTCTCACTTAAGAGGCTTACTAGACCACAGAGCTGCCACACCTTTCCTTTCATGTCTTCCATTAATAGCATAAGGAAGTGTTTAAAATGTATCTTATAAGCAGAGGGCACAAGCAAGGATTTGTCCGTGATTTTCACTGACTCAGCTATATAAGCAGTGCCCTAACACAAGACATACCATGTTGTACTCCAAATTAACAGCCATAACAGGGTCATCTGTAAGAGGTAAGGCAGTGGCTCTGGCACCCACACCGAGGCCAATATCACTGCTGCTAGAATACATACCTTGATGACAGGTATCCAGCTATTACAAATCACTCAGTTTCACCACATTTACTAATCAGAAATTCTCTTCTGCCTTTTAAATGAAGGGTGGAAATGATTTAACAGAAAACTACTAAAAGGGAAAAAAAGTAGAACCAGTATAAACAGGGATAGTTATCTACCTGATTGGCTATATAGTTCCAAGAACGACAGAATCTAGAGAATAAAATCTTTCATATTAAAGAGCATATAAAATGGAAAAAGAAACAATAAAATAAATAGCAAACAGTGTTTATATGGTAGGTAGGACATCTATATGAGGGGTAGAACAGCCTTGTAGACAGAAGGCTGGGCATAGAGTGAGAAGACCTGCATTAGCTGTGTGAGCAGAATAATTACAAATTATAATCATAACATTTATATAGTGTTTTAAAGGCTGCAAAGTGCTTTATGAGCAAAATTCTCATAGGTTATTGTCTGACTCTCACAACAATCTTTATGAAGTAAGTATAAAGGTAAATATTCCAGGTATTAGTCCCATTCTACAGATGAGGAGCTGAGGTCAAAAGACTTTCCGAGATTTGTTCAAGAACAAAGCAAATGCGAGAAACGAGATTTGAACCTCACCCTCTTCCTCTTCTTCACAGCACTCTGCCTACTCTGCCTCCATGTAAGTCATTTAACCTCTTCTTGACCAGGCAACTCTCTAAGATTTTAAATTGCTAACATGTTGGAGTATGAAACCACTGAAGGTCTGAACTGAAAAAAAAAAAGGGAGAGAAGAAGGGGATAAAGGTTTTGTACGGTAACAGAAGTTAGAACAGGAACAGATTGGAAGCTAGCAAGCATACAAAAAACGCCAAATAAAAAAGGATTACTCAGAATTGCCTTTCAATTTGATAACATTTGAACACAAAGCATAGTAGTATTAGTCCAATGCTTTATTTCTTTGTGGGCCAGATGAGAGACCTAATTTTGTAGACACTGGATCATTTATAGACACAGAAATTATCACACAGTTAAATGTCTAAACCAAAATTGCTCAGCAGAGCTGAATATTTCTCATTTAATAAATAATAATCATCATTTAATAAATCTTCATTTATTTCTATAACTACAATCCTCCTCCTTGCTTGTTTGCCTGTCTCTGAGAAGCTAACTTTAAAAATGTAGACCTCAGATTTCATGGTTTCATTGGTTTAGGGAGTTGGGTGTCGAGGAAACTTCTGTACCAATGCAGATCAACAAGAGTTTGGCATCTCACTCTTGAACAGTTGCCTGGGGCAGAAAGGTCAGGCTTCCTAGGTCACAGAGTCAGTAAGGAAGCAGAGAAAAGACTCAAAACAAATTGTTCTGACTCCAAGGCTGAATCTCCTCTACCCTAGTGAACTATGATCTTATTGCGCTGAAAAATTTAACTGGGGGAAAAAAAATCCCTAAAAACATCAAAATAATTACTTGAAACTCTTGCTTTTCAGCACTGTAAAAATGCTCGCCAATTTGTTTTAATTGCCATCATTAAACTGGAATGAGCTTCTTTAAAACATCTCTAATTGGAGGAACCCAACATTAGAAATAGTTTAAACAAAGATAATTAACTTTTTGACTAAACAGCTCAAATAAAAGTATGAAGAAAGGATTACTTAAAGCTATTTTAAAAAGAGATTTGGGTTTTCAGTACTTGGGGAAGTTTAGCAACTTAAAGGATTAGTCAGTCAACCCAAAACAAAGAGGCACTAAGGGCAGAAACACAAGGTTTGTTTTTCAGTCTATGGGGGTTTGCATTTTACTTCTAAATCTTTTCCAGGTATTCATGAAAAACTAATCTACTTCTTAATAGCTTGATTTTTTTCACTAAAATTCTAGATTCTGAGTTTTCTTTCTCTATGTAATCCCCTCTCCCAAAGCGTATTTAAGAAATCTTGATATTTTAAAAGATCTCAACCCTGAGTTTAAAAATATTTCCCCTCACTGCCCAGAAACCTTAAAAAAAAGAAAAATGTGTAAAAGGAGTCAGGATGGAGCCTAAATCTGGGTAAAAATCCAAATATTTTTTTACCATTTAGAAAATTACATACCACCATAATAGCATTTACTTAAGTTAAATTTTAATTCGTTCATCTATTATAGAATCAAAAAATGTTAGAGCTAGAAGAGACCTTAAAAATGCCTCAAACCTCTCCTTTTACAGACAAGGAAATTAAGGCTCAGAGATGTTAAGGGAAGTAAATAGAAGATCACAGATTTAAGTCTTTTCCCTCTCAACAGAATACAAACTCTAGCAAATCTTGGTCAGCACCATGGAGGACCCAAGCTTGGGGAATGGTAGAAAGGAATAATATAGGTAGATATGCTATTTTGCAATGTATTTAGTAAATTTATAGTATTGATTTCAATTGAAGTTTAGTTCCTATTATGTGCATTAAGTTCCCATCATGTGCACAGCACTGTCCTAGGTGCAAAGGTAATTCTTAACTCATAAACACTTAATATATACCCTTTAAAACTATTATTTTTTTTCATTATTTCACTTTTTCACTGCTTTAAAAAAATATAGGGAAAACGGAAAGAGCACAAGGCCTTTTGGACTAGACTATTAAAAAGGGAGCCGATTAAGTAACAAAACCATGCTGCCGCCATAGGTTAAACTGGCCAGCAGAGGGAGTCACGGCAGTAGAGTACTGGCCAAATTCGGGTTGCCTTCCATCCAGGCAGTCCACATTCTTTCCTGTGGTAGAAAACCTGGAAGGAAAACCTATAGCAACCTAGTATCTGGCATCTTAAAACAGGGATTCAGCTTTCTACATCAAAGAAAGGCTTATAAATGATTCCACATTAAATCAAAGATTTACTACCTAGAACCGTAAGCTCCCCCCAAACACAGTCAGGAAGCCTGATTAGGAGGCTAAAGTTACTGGGCTTGATTGCGACTGATCTCGTTCTATCTTTGAGATTTAGAGGGTGGAAGCTCAAGAAGCCAGTGCTCTGCTGTGCTTCTTCCTAAGGCTTAGGTTACAAACGAACTCATTCTAAACTGTACCCAACCTAAGCTGACAGAACAGAGCCTGGGTCATTTAAAACAATCTCTGAAGGGGCAACAATACTATTAACGTTCCAAGATTCTTTTCTTTTAACCTGTGGCTGTGACTACGTACAAAGATGGTAATTCCTTCAGCTATACTTTATGTTAATAATGGCAGGAAATGATCGCCTGTAATTTTGTTCCACTTACCTCAGGTTATATTATGTGAACATAAATAGATTTTCAGACTGAATACAAAATGAAGTTACAAAAATATTGATATCACATCCTGGCAAGATGATTTTCTTCGGTCCAAGTGAGCTGGAGATTTGGGGGTTTGCATACATGCCCAAGCTGGAGCATTTCATTATTATGCTATCTGTCTCTAGCAATCAGCTAAATGCAAAACTAAGTCTGTCCAAATTGGAGTTTGGGTTTGTTTTTTTTGGGGGGGGGGCAGGAAGAATGACACAATTCTTCAAATTTGGCTAAATGAACTCCCTGAGGGAGACGACTTCTGCTATGAATCTACTAAATCCAAACTCTCTAAGCCCATGCTTTCTGCCTTCAAATTACCTTCGTGCATATGCTTATATGTCTGAATATATCTTTCAGCAACAATGACCTCCTGTCCCTCAACACCACTCCTCATCCAGAGGAATCATGTGCTTCTTCAGCCCTCCATTCCCATACTTTCAGATTCCTAGTGCTACAAAATGGTTAGTGTTGGCTAGAGATCACTAACTGCTCTGAATTCAATTCAGTTTAACATTTATTATCACATGGATCTCCATTTTCCAGTTCTTACTCAAATAACTTGCTTTCCAATTTCACCCAGCATGTGCAGAAACAGTCTTGCTATGGCATGTAATTTATTATAAAATGTAATTTATTATAACTAGTCCTTGAAACAAGATCTCCTAATTTAGTCCAAATTTTTTTTTTTAAATTAGAGATATTCTACAAAGCAGACGTCTCCCAAATAGTGATACCCATACTGTAAACAGATTGTTGTTGACTGCTGCATCACAGCCAGCACAGCAGGTTTTCCATGGTTGTGGTACCACATTCTCACCAAAGAAAACTGCTATCAAGTGTCCGAATAGCCAGTGATCTTCTCCTCAGGCCAATGAATAGCTTTCCTTCTCCCTCATGAATCTGAACCAAGATGGGCCACCAATGTTGCTGGGTTAGCATAGGACCTTTCTTCCCATTATTCTAGAATATTCTCTTAAGCGTCTATCTTCCTATTTTCATGCATTTTTGTGAGTGGGTATAAGTTCAGAAACATTAGGAATGCAGAAGATGGAGATTTTGCTCAAAGATGCCTCTAAATTGGGACATACTATATTTACAAAGCATTAAATAAGTATTTTGCTTATTGTGTCACTAATATTATGAGCTACACAAAAAAGATTTATCATCTAACTGGACACCTTTCTAAAAAGAAAAAAGTGACCCCCTTTTGGGGAAAAAAAATAATATTTCTGCCAATATTTTATTATGAAGGGTTTTAACAGCCAAAGAAAAGAATTTGTTTTTTCCTAGTGGCAGTTTCAGACCTGTGCTTTTAGGTCCTTTGGAGGCTAGCTATGTGGAAAATGGATTAGAGGGACAAGATAGGAGGCAGGGAGATCAATTCTGAGACTACTGCAATAGTGCAGACTATTCAGGGGCCTAAACTCAAGTTATTGGTTATGTGCAGAGGGTCGTTTTCTCTTTTAATCATCTTCAGTTCCTTCATTCGATCCTTATATCGTATGATAAATCTCTCCCCACCTCAGTTCACACAGCTGCAAAAGTGATTTTTCCTAAAGTACAGGTCTGACCACATAGACTCCAGTTCCCTATTACTTCTTGGATCAAATACAAACTCTTCTGTTTGGTGTTCGAAGTCCTTCACTGCCTGGCCCCCAATTAACCTTTCTAGTTTTATCACACATTACTACTTCCATGCTGGCCTTCTTAATCTTCCTCATATGCCAGCGGTTCTCAACCTTCCTAATGCCACGACCCTTTAATACAGTTCCTCATGTTGTGGTGACCCCCCCCCCAACCATAACATTATTTTTGTTGCTACTTCATAATTGTAGTTTTGCTACTGTTATGAATCTATCTAATACGTAGGATGTATTTTCATTTTAACAGACTAAACATAACCCACAGGTTGAGAGCCGCCACTCACACATGATACTCCATCTCCCATCTCCAAGCCTTTGCACTTGGAAGTTCTCCATGTCCTCCTCACCTCTGCCTCTTGGAACGCCAAACTTCCTTTAAGACTTAGCCCATGCACCACCTTCTACCTAAGACCTCTCGATCTCCCTCTCGCTGGTAGTGCATCCCACCTCGGCATTCGTCTTGTATCTATTTGTATAAACCCCCTTTTCAGTATCATGTAAGGTCTTTGAGGAGAGACGCTATTCTGCTTTATCTTTTTCCCCTTGCACCTAACAAAGGGCCCGGCAAAGCAGGTATTTACGAGTCACTTGCTGATTGACAGACCATCTTCACAAAGCCTTTGATAAGCCTCTACACTCTGGCTGCTCACCTCTGGATCTTGTAAGGCTTATCAATGTCTTTAAAATACGGCACTCGGAACCGAACATGATGCTCCGGATCTGGCGTGAACAAGGCAGAGGACAGGAGAATACTACCTCAGAGGATATTTTATGTCTTAACAAAACCTACCATTCGTTGCTGTATGTTTTTGCTGTTTATTGATTTTTGGCTTCCATGTCACACTGCTATCTCATGCTGAACTCCTTATCCCCCCCCCCCCCACTCCTCTCCATCCCCTCTGGCCTGGCATTTAAAAGCCCTCCCACAGTTTAGCTCACATCTACTTTTTCAGTCTTATTTCACATGACTTCCCTTCACACACTTCTTGAATAGGTAAGGCCTATGGACTGTTTGTTGTTTCTTGCTCCAACCTCTCCCATTTCTGGGAAGCTGGTCAGTACATCCCCCATGCCTAGCAACCAATCTCTCCACACCTGTGCCTGTTAAAGTCTTCTTCCTGCAAGATCCAGTGTGGGTAATGTAGTAGTAATAGCTAACATGCAGCGCTTACTGCCAGGCACCGTGCTAAGTGTTTTATAATTATTATCTCATTAATCCTGGGAGGAAGGTACTATTATTATCCCCATTTTACAGAGAAGGAACTGAGACAATCAGAGGCTAAGTGAATTTCCCAGGGTCAGACAGCTGGTGTCTGAGGCCAGATCTGAGCTCAGGTTTTCCTGACTCCAGGTCCAGGACTCTATCCGCCTGGCTGCTCCATGAAGGTCTCCCCAACTCCTTCCAGCTCTCCTCACAACCCTTTGTTACTAAGTTCTCCCTAACTGTATACTTATTTACTTATACTTTAATTCCTCATTAGACTGTAAGCTCCAGTTTCACTTTTCTTCTTTGTATAGACACATATAAAATGGAAGCTTTAAAAGTTTATTTAAGTGAATCACACTCAGCCAAACTTGACAGCACTGCAATTTCCCATCAGTGCATCACTTTTTCTGGAGGAAATGCTAGGTGAAGAGATCAAATTTAAAAGCCCCTCTTAAAAATTGCCCTGTAAATTCCCAAAACAGTAAGCCATTTTACATAGACCTGGGCAAACCCAGTATATTGGGAACACCCAGGTTCTGGAGCAGAACCCCTGCCCCCAGTCACAGTGACAGACTGAACACATGAAATTCTAGGTTCATATTACAAAATGGAACATCATGCAGAATACATTCAAATCGGTATAAGCAAATATCCTGACTGAAAAAGCAAGAGGTTGATTTTCTTGATTACAACAGGAGCTGCTGAGGGGAAAATAATTCTTCCTAAACAAAAACATAACATTTTTTTCCCATGAGAATTCAAAGAAACAAAATATTAATTAAATCTTGTGAGATTTAATTAATGTCCCGAACTTCCAAGCACGGTAGCAAGCACAATTTTTAATTGGCAGAAGGTGAAGGAAAGGGTTGCAATGTGCAACTGCCCAGGGCTTCAGGTTTCAGAATTGAACTTTATTAAAGCCAACAAAATAAAAAGCTATGAATTATTGCTTACAAGAAACAGGATTCAAATTTCTTTTGACTACGCAATCTTGTATTAGATCCAAATTTGTAAATCTTCCCCATATAGCTTTTTGTGTAGTTATCATTTAAAACCAGGTCTGGAAAATGGTAAAATAAATAAATAAATAAATAAGTTGTCTATCACTTGTGGAAAATTTTAAACTCTATACAAGAATCCTATATTTTGTATTTAGATGCATAGTACCTGTACCTAATTTCCAACTGGCATTAATCTCACAATTTTATATTCACTGTAGCCCTTAATACTGAAATGGGCACTCATCTGATTTCAAAGTTTAGTTTTAGAGTCAAGCTGTAATGCAAGAATGTAAATATGAACAGAATGGCCAGTTCACATTTGTTCCTATCCAATGTTTCTCCCACCTGCTTCTTCCACTTCAGCCAGATTAGTAAGTCTGCCTCACTAAAGACACTCTAGTTTTCATGTGAGATTTAGAGTTTGAAGAGATCATTATGAGAGAATTCACTACTGTCCTTCAAAAGCATGTCATAGGCCCACTTCTACAGCAGAAACCTAACAATGAACCAAGGCCTTGACTGGAGCATTGCTGTTGTTGTTCAGCCATGACTAACACTTCATGACCATCTGGGATTTTCTTGGCAAAGAGCATTCTCAAACTCATTTTTCAGATGAGGAAACTGAGGCAAACAGGGTTAAGTGACTTGTGAAGGGTTACACAGCTAGTAAATTCTTAAGGCCAAATTTGAATCTGGAAACCCTGAGTCCAGACCAAGAGCTCTATCCACTGGATCAACTCACTGCCCAAATTATTGGTAGATTTAATTGTCACAGTGGCACCATGACGAATCACACATGCCTTCCAAGGCAATATGAAACATTTCAATGGTCGCAGAAACTGCTCATGGTCACAAATACATCCAAAACCAAAATAAGAATTAACTATTTAGTCATAAAAACAGAATTACTGGACTTAAACTTCCTTACCTCCAATATTCTGAATAATTATCGTACTTGCCACAGCCACCTACAAAGTAACATATTCATTCAGAAGACATAAGAACATTTAACAAGAAATGTCAGAAATATCAGAATCTTTTCAGTACAAGACATATTATTATTACAGAAGGCACTCCCAACATTGAAGACACGAAGTGCATTATGCCTAGCATTTATAACTTCACATGCAAAATCATACTAATAATTGTCTCATATGAAACCTTTCTTTAAAAGTTCCCTCAGATCCTTTGTTTTGTTATTTTAGCAACATGGGTACTCTGTCCAACTAATTCAGCTCACACCCCTTCTATAACATCAGATGGTTCTGAGAGTTGCTGTGGCTAAGCAACCGAGCCTCTCTGAAGTTAGCTATACCAGCCATTAGACAATAGATACAGTCAGTTACTAGGTCTATGCTAGAAATTTTTTCTAGTCTAAGAGAGCTTATGTTTTTCTGATATAAGCTTCAAAAACTCAGGGGTACCTCTATGGCACTATGACATTTCAGAGGGCTTCAGGGGGAGCCAATAGTAAAACACAAAATAACTTTAGAAAGGTTTTTCTGTGTGTGGGGAAGGATGTTGGAGGAAGGGATGAGGTAAATTTCTTACCTTGCCACATACTGACAGAGTTTTGTATTAATCAACGAATGTTTTATTCTCGTAGAAGCAGATTGGCAAGGTATAGTGCTGGGCTGAGTCAAGATGCCCCAGGTTCAAATCTTACCTTGGAACTGTGTGAACCTGGGCAAATTAAGTCCCTTAGTCCCTGCGACTCAGTTAACACTAAGAGTCACAGATAGGTTGTGATCTATGGAATGTCATACCCTGATAAAAAACACACGTCCTTAGCATAACTGCATTTTATACCGATCCATTAAAAAAAATCAAAGGGAATCCAGCTGGGTTCTTTTCTTTTTCCAACTCAGGCACATTTTTCTGTGGGTGGCCTGATGCATGTCACAGCTGTGTGGACAGGATGACATGTGGTCCTCAGAGCTCATTAGTACGGTATACAACAGGTCTGTGGGATTCTTTGTTCCACCTGTTAAGTAGAGGTAGGCTGTCTTGAAAAAGATAAAGGCATTAACTAGGACAAGTTCAAAGAGTTATGGTAACTCTCTAACCCACCTAAATCCAAAATATGGAAATTTTGTATCCTATAACAATAAAAAAACAAAACAAAACAAAAAAACCTTATTCTAAAATTTAGAAATCTCAGCCTTGGGGTTGGATCAATTCATTGGCTAGCCGTAGGGTTCAGTCAGATACACCAAAGGGGGTGGGAAGGAGGAGGAGGGAGCACACTCAAATCATAGTGGACCTACATACTCAATATATCTCAGGAAATAGCCTCCTTAAGCCCTTTAATCGAACCTTCCTCTGATGACTCAAGGCTGTATCAGATGACACCTTATTTATTCCTTACCCTCAAAGTGACTTAGGGGTTGGGACATAAAGCTGAGCAGATCTGTGATGATCTAGGCACTTGTGATTTCTCTTCTGGCATTTCCCAAAAAGGAATTTGCAAGTGGCTCCTTTAAATTGTCAAAATGATGGCTTGACCTTTTTTTTTTACATACAAAGATGATGCCTAGTATTTTAGGACATGCATTCAGAGTTGTTTTTCTAGGAATAGTGATAAGTTACACCATGCCAGAAATACCCTCTTGCCAGTTGCCCTTGTGATAAATAACAAACATTTGCAAGATGGATTCCTGAAACTGGAAACTTCAATTCCTAGCCTTAGAACAGTTTTCCTCCAGGCAAAGCTATTTAAAAAGTTCCTAGAACTTTGGCTACTCCTGTTCTATGCTTTTAACTTCTCAGACAAATGAAAAAGTGTAAGAGTACCAAGTCTATGACCACATTATGAAATCTGTAAAAGAAATCAAGTAATCAATATTAAAATATCATTAATAGTACAAAAATTTATCTGACTATATCAGGTTTATAAAAATAATTTGACATATTTAAAATACTTTTTACGACTCACTTCTCAGAAGAATATACAATACACAAAATCTCCTAGTTTCACAGATGTCAAAACAGACTCAGAGAGGATTCTCTGTAACAGAAGAAGTGGGTCCAAAGTTGAGCATCTAGTTCTCAGGTTAGCCTTTACCCGCTAAAAACCACACCACTTTTCTGCTTCATGTTGATGAGAACATAAAAGAAAATGGCAGTGAATATCTTTGCTTATTTTAAGCAATAACTCTAATAATAAACTTTCACTTTGTAGCAATCCATAGTCTTCCAGAAAATTGATGCTTAAGTAAGAAAGCCAGAGAGATACTAATGCAAATTAACAGTGATGACAGTGAAGACGCTTGGAGGCATGTTTATAAATCCAGAACTAATCAGGGCGTTTTCTTAAAACATCTTCTTCTACAGTCTTCAACAAATTTGTTCTTCAGTCAAACCGCATGCAGGAAGTTCCTTGATGATTGAATACATTCTCATATTTATATCTTTATAAAACAAACATCCTGTTGTCTTAGAAATAAAAGATTGTCATAAAGGAAAATTACCAGAAACTTTTATAATTCGTTTCATATGCTTGTCATATTCTTCCCTTTGTCAAAGTTGCAGCTCATTCAGATCACGAAGGGACTAAATCACAGTGTCTTTTTGAAACATGTTTACCTTAGTTGGATTATAAGCCAGGATTTTTTCCTCTCACCTTTACAATATCTTCCTGAAATAATACAGTATGTTTCAAAGCACTGAGCTTGGAGCTGGAAGACTCGGGCTTTTATTCTAATTCTGCTACTTCCTAGTAGAGCGTAACATGAATTCTCTGACTCTTAGTTTCTTCATCTGTTAAATGGATCACCTATCTCATGGGGTTAATGTGAGGGCTGAATGAGTTAATGAAGGCAAAAGCATTTCAGAACTGCAAAGTACTTTGTAAACACTGGCTATGACGATCATCTTGCCTCCCATTCTCAGGAATGTATTTAGCTGTTCTAACAACCAGAGAGAGAGGTAGCAGGGCTCAGTGGACAGAGAGATGACCTTGAATTCATCAAGGCCTGGGTTGAACTTATACTTCTAAAACAGACTAGTTAATGTATCCCTGTATAAGGAACAACCTCTCACTGCTGCTACGTTGGATGTTGGACACGACTGGGCATCTGCAGTTGGGCGTGCGTTTCTTCACCAGGAGTTCACACCAACAAAATCAGAGATCCATACGAAACAAAAAAAAATAGACAACCAACATACATATCTTTCCCCTAATACAGATCACACAGGTTTAGAACTGAAAGGGGCCATGAAGTCAAAGAATTCAATCCAATCGTTTTATAAATGAAGAAACTGAGGCCCCAAGAGGTCACGTGATTTCCCCATATTTACAGAGTCATCCTGTGTCAGAGGGAGAACACTTTGGTACAGTACAGAAGAGTAACTCTGGAAGCAGAATGGGGTCATTAATAAGGCAGTTTATGACAGGAACAAGTCCATCTGTGACTGCTTGTGGAAACAGGTAGCATGCTCTAAAAAGCCAAAATAGCGGTCAGGAATGGGTCTCTAGTTCTCATTGCCGCTAACTAGCTGTGTGACCCTGAACAAGTTTTGTAGGTCAAGATGCACCTACCACGTTCTGGGAACTGTGCTAAGTACTACAGATACAGAGAGTTGTTGCCTTAAATGAGGGAGGCAACATGCAAACTAATGCACATAAAAGATAAACAGGATAGACAGAAAGCAACCACAGGGGAAAACATTAGCATGAGGGAGAGAAGAAAGTCTTTGTGGAAGGGATTTTTAGCTGAACCTTGAAGAAAGCCAGGAGGCAGAAATTAGGAGGAAGAATTCCAGTTACTGGGAAGAGCCAGGGAAAATTTGAGGAATCGGAGGACTGAGTGTCTTGTGTGAGAAATACCAAGGAAGCCAGTGCCCCTGGATCAGAGTATACAGGGGAGACTAAGGTGCAAGAATACTGGAAAAGCAAGAAGAGCTGATATTACGAAGGGCTTTAAAAGTCAAATGGAGGATTTTACATTTGATCCTGGAAGCAATATGGAACGGACGGAGTTGTACGGGTTCAGAGGGTGGTGGGTATGACATGGTCAGATCTAGGCTTTAAGAAAATTACTTTGGCCATTGCATGGAGAATAAACAGGAGGTGGATGTACTTGAGGAGGCTCTTACAACAATCCAGGCGTAATGTGATAAGGATTTGTATCATGGCAGCTGGGTGAGATGAAAGAAGCGGGTGATGGGTGAGATGTTGGGAAGGCAGAATGGAGACAACCTGGCAACTGAGTGGGTATTAGGGATGGAAGCTGAGAAGACCACCTAGACTGTGAACCTGGGTGACTGGGAAGATGGAGGGACCCTCAATAGCAATAAGTTTAGGAGAGGGCAGGGTTTGGGGGCGTGAGTTCCATTTTCAACACGTTCAGTTTAGGTTCCCTATAAGACATTCAGTCCGAGATGTCCAGTAAGTAGTTAGAAAAGAATGGAGGTATGGGGGAGCACTGATTATAAATGACTTTCTCAAGAAGTTTAGCCAGGAAAGGGAGGGAGCTAAGATCATAACTAAAGGTTATGGACAGATCTTGAGGATGAGGGAGACACGGGCAATATATTACAGAGAGCAGGAAAGCAGCCAATAAATACAAAGGGGGAAATGAATGATTAGTGAGAGTGGGGACAACAGAGGGGCCAATCTGCTGGAGAAGACAGAATGGAGTAGGCTTGTACGTGTTCAGTTTACCTTAGGAAAAA
Source organism: Pseudocheirus occidentalis (assembly GCA_028646575.1). Taxonomy (NCBI): domain Eukaryota; kingdom Metazoa; phylum Chordata; class Mammalia; order Diprotodontia; family Pseudocheiridae; genus Pseudocheirus; species Pseudocheirus occidentalis. Next base: position 210,837,758 of record CM053598.1, read on the forward strand.
GGCCACGTCTTTGTGTGAGGTGGGGGGTGGGGAAGGACACAGAGACAAGAGACATCCTGAGTTATGAGGAGGGGAGAATATGGAGTTCTCACAGAGAATGACCCCAGTTTTTTTGTGAAATATAAAGCACTGTTTTCAGCTAAGAGGCTATGGAGGTGGATAGCACTGAGAAATTTAAGGAAGAATGAGAAAGTTTGGAAAAGCACTGAGGTGAGTAATATAGTATATTGATTAGGGAGGTATAAATCAATCAGCAGTCAGCAATCTGGCACTCAAATTTCAGTGGCCAGAGTTTTAATGGAACACAGTTGTGCTCCTGTTTATGGACTGTCTATGGCTTCTTTCATGCTACAATGGCAGAAGTGAATTAGGACAACAGAGACTTTATTTGTCTCTCGTTGCTTCACAATGTCGTTCGGGGCTATACTAATTGCAGCGATGCAACTATAATTCAACAATGCTTCAGAGGCCGTGTATATCAGTTACCAGCGCAGACCCATCATGGCAAAACAAGAAAAGAAGAGGGAGAAGTTTCATTACAATTTTTTGAGCTCAGGGCCGAGACAAATTTTTCTGAGAACTGCCCTCAATCACTATTATTGAACACTGATTGGTTTAGGAAATTTGTTTTTGCTGCAGACTCAACAACGTTTCTTAATGAATTCAACCTAAAATTACAGGACAAAACAGCACTTAAATGTAAAATTTATACTGTGATAAAGTAAATTAGACAACTAATGTTGTTTGAATCAAAATGTTGCTTATTTATACACTCCCCATGCTGTCAAAAGTTAAAACAGGAAGTGAGATTGCCACTCCCACACAGATCTGTGGCGGCTGTTTCTTCAACTCAAACTTACAGTTCCAGCAGCATTTTTCAGTCCTTGAATCAAATGCAAAAGGAATCCCCATATGTCAGAATCCATCTAACTGTGCAAATGAGGAGTTGCACCTAATCTTCAATGGGAAGTAATTAATCTGCAATGTAATAACACACTAAAAGGCAAATTTCAAGAGAAGAAACTAACAGAATATTACAGATGCCTTCTAAGCAATGAATATACCCAATCAAAATCATATGCTAGTAGGTTGTAGTACTCGGTAGTACCTCTGTGAAAACTTTTTCAAAGTTGAAATATGTAAAATCTCATGATAAATCATCATTAAAGATGAACATTTGCAATCAATTTTGATAATAGGGAACAGTAACTTTGAATCCCAACTAAGTAAAATGTCATCTTCCCCAAAAGAATTCCATTTTTCTCATTAGACCTATGTTACAAAAAATATATACTCAATTATTATTTTGAATTTTATCAATAAAAATTTGATTTGTTTTCTCTCATTATATAAGTACTATTATATACTGTGAGTATCCTTGATTTTGCTTCTTGGACCACAAACCCTAAATAGGTACTGTGGCCCTTGATAGAAAAAGTTTGCTGACTTCTACATAAATGGACTGCCTGGTTGAAGTGATGACCTAGTTAATGTCACTGTCGAGTTGATGTTATGTTACATAAACACGGACTGTGCTTTGCCTCCAGATATTCTCCAGCTCTCTGCAGTCATAAGGAAAAGAAGTAGCTAAGATTGGGCCTTTGGACTCACACGTACAATATTTATAGTAGCTCTTTTTGTGGTGGTCAAGAAGTAGAAATTGAGGGGATGCCCATCAATTGGGGAATGGCTGAACAAGTTGTGGTATATGAATGTAATGGAATATTAATGTGCTACAAGAAATGATTGACAGGCAGACTTTAGAAAAACCTAGAAAGACTTACAAGAACTGATGCTGAGTGTGGGGAGCAGAACCAGGAGCATACCGTACTGTAGCAGCCATAGTGTTCAAGGACTGATTTTGATAGACTTACCCCTTCTCAGCAATGCAAGGGCCTAAAACAATTCCAAAGGACTCGATGGAAAATGTTATCCACACCCAGAGAAAGAACTATTCACAGTCTGAATGCAGAAGGAAGTAGACTGGTTTTTTTTTCTCTTGGTTTCTCGCATTTGTTATAATTATCTATATAACATGACTAATGTGAAAATAGAATGTTTAATAGGAATGTATATGTAGAGCCTGTATCAGGCTGCATGCCATCTTGGGGAGGGGGAGAGGAATTTAAAACCTACGAAAGTAAATGTTGAAAACTAAAAATAAATTAATTTTTAAAAAAAGACTGGGCCTTTGTGGGGCATGATCAGAGACAGGATAAAGGGGCAAGGGACTAGAGAATGGTGCATAGTATACAGCTGAATTGGTTTATCAAGGTGTTCAGATGGGAAAGGAAGGAGAGTACAGCCAATGCAGGCATTATGGCCTGGGAAAGAACAGAGGCTATCGGAACTGGAGTTCATAGTGATAGTGAGAATATGGTTGTGAGTTTTAAGGCAGAAGGAAAGATGGCATGACAACAGATTGTGGTAAGATAAAAGACTTTACAAGTTCACTAATACCTGGGGGGGGAACGGCAAGATAAAGGACATGATCATCTCTGTACATAGGAGTAGGTCTTGGAAAATGAATGAACTGAGGAACTTGGAAGTCTGGATGTCTGAGGATATACTGATGATTACGAAGGTCAGAAATGAAGGCTATGCCCTTTTTCAGCCTAGTTTGTGCTACAGACAACTGAAGAAGCATGTTGTAAGCTGTGAAGTTCTATATATATGTGAAATATCACTTCTTGTTCCACTGCCAGACTGTAACACTTTTTTTTTTGGAGGGGGGAGGGCAAGGCAGTTGGGGTTAAGTGACTTGCCCAAGGTAACAGGGCTAGTAGGTGTCTGAGGCCAGATTTGAACTCAGGTCCTCCTGACTCCGGGGCCAGTGCCACCTCGCTGCCCCAGACTGTAACATTCTTGAGGGCAGACTCCAACTATCGTTTTCCCCAACTTTATCTTAGTATTACTAGGACATGTTACAGTGCCTTAGCTAAAATAGGTACTAAAGTAAGGATTAGATCTGTTGTAGGGGACTCCCAGGGAGGAAATGCCTTTCACCAATGCAGATCACCAACTGTACTATAACTCATGATCTTAAAGGGTTGTTTGGGGTATTGATTGATGAAGGGATTGAACGTGACAGAGGTCCAAGGAAACTAAAGCCGGGTTTCCTGATTCTAAGGCCAGCTTTCTCTCCACTATGCCACTCTTCATGCCTCTCCTATCATGTATTTGTGCAGCTGACTTCTGTGCCCAGGTATAAGACTTCACATTTATCCGTAGTGAACTTTATTGAAAGATTCACCTACGCATTCAAGTCTATCAAGATCTTTTAGTACCTGACGGCCGTCCTGTGAGCTAGATGCTGTGTCATCATGTCATTTAATGCTTTAGATGAGCCACTAATAAAGGGGCTGCACGTCCAGACACAGCCTGGCTGCACTCACCACCGGATGACTAGCTAAACTAACACAGAACCATAGAGAACAGCAGGCTACTTTTCTTGTTTGGTCATTCAACATTTCTGACTGTACAATTATTATCAGCTAGTCCCTTGCAATCTTATCCATAAAACCAGCATAGGATACTTTATCATATGTAGGTAAAACCTATAGAAAATAGATAGTCACCTGATGTACTAGTTTAGTTACTGTAAAAAAAGAAATAAAGTTGGTTGGGCATGATCTGTTCTAGATGCAGCACGTTCACTCTTTGTAAACAATGCTGCTCAAGATGTTCACTAACGGGCTCTTAAATGATTTATTCTAGAATTTCTCCAGAAATCAAAGTTTGGCTCGTTGGCCTGTAGTTTGTGGAATCTATTCTCTTTTTCCTTAAATTCAGGAATTTTCCCTCCTGTAGTTCTGTAGTGTTCACCTCATCCTCTACGATCTTTCAAATATTACTGGGAGTGGTTCAGTAATCACAGTTGTCATTTCTTTGAAAATCCAAACATACAGTTCACTGGATAGAGCGCCATGCCTGGCACTAATAAGACTCGAGTTCAAATCCAGTCTCAGACAAATACCACCTGTGTGACCCTGGGCAAGTCACTTAACTTGTTTGCCTCCATTTCCTCACGTGTAAAATAGGAATTATGTACTATTTACATATGTGTGAATATATAAATAATATTACATATATAATGTTACAGCCCCTGTCACTGTGAAGATTAAGTCATAATTGTGAAGCACCCAGCACCGTGTCTGGCACAAAGGAAGCACCATTTAAATATTAACTATTAGGATACAGGCTAAGTGAAAAATTCATGAAAGATAATCACAGGTTCATTTACTATCTCATTTCTTGTGGGCATCAGTTCCCAAATCAAAATCTTTGTCATTTCCATTACAAAGGTCGTGCTCGTTGGAAAAAGGAGACTAAGACTGAAGCGCCTCGGCTTTTTTTCTGTTGTCAAGTCATCCTCATCCTACCTACTCCAAGTAGCAGGCCGATCTCCTCTTTTATCCTTCTTTCCTCCAATATAACTTAAAACACACAGACACACAGACCCAAACCTTTTTTGGTATCTTTGGTTTCACCAACAGACCACATCTCACTGTTTTTATAGGATCCTGCCACACTCTTCAGCCTGTCACTTATCTTTGCTTCTGCACTCACCTTCTAAATCTCAGATAGTTTGCTGAGTGTTTCCTTCTAGCTGTCCTCCATGTCTGGGGTGTTCTCCCTCCTCGCCTCGGTCTCCTGGCTTCCCTGGCTTCATTCAAGTCTCAGCTAAAGTCCTACCTTCTCCAAGAAGATTTCCCCTCTCCTCCTTCATCTCAGTGCCTTTCCTCTGAGACACAGTTTTTTGCATGTTATCTCATGAAGTGTTTGTTTTGGACGTGTTCGGTGTAAGCTCTCCAGTGGGCATTCAGTTTGAGATGCCCAATAGTTATAAAAGAGGAAAAAGAAGTAGAGCCACCTATTGTTAATGGTTTTTCTGAAGGAGTTTAGTCAGGAAAGGGAGATGTAAAATGATAACTAAAAGGGATGGACAGAGCTAGGAAAGATTTTGGGGGGATGGGAGCAACACAGGCCTATTTATAAGGTCGGAGGGAAGCAGTCAACAAGATAAACTTTTTAGTCCTGAGCCTGGTCCACAGTGGTACTTAATCAATGCTAGCTGACTGTCACCAGTCTTCTTAGGCAGCTCTCACTTTTCCTCATCATTGCAACTGTTCCCTGTGTGTCTTTAGAATTTCATTCTTGAGTATTTTCCATGTAATTTCACTTATCCTTCCTCTGACATTTACTCTTCTCTAATCTAAGGTGCATGTCAGAATATACCTTCTTCACCTCTTCCATATACTCAAAAAAATAAGTGGTTTCTCCTTCCCAACGTTCACCTATCATTTCCACCCCAGCAACCTTCCTGCTGTTAAAATATCCAATACAGATCTTTCCCTTGTTAGCTCCTCCACATTTTGCAAACAGGGAGATCAAATAGATGTTTGGATAATTAAAACCCCCAGTCACTCCTATCTCATGTCTCTGCAACAGGCTTATGATCTCTCCTTTTAATTTTTTTCTTTCTCTCCAGGTGGTTAAAAAAAAAAGTACTCCTAACAAAGTCAAGTTTTCCTGTCTCCATTTATTTTTACCAAAATGCTTTAGGATTTCCCATTTGTTTCAAGCCTCAGCTCAAGCACAAGAAGCAGCCTTTCCTAGTCCTCCTTGAACCTCAAGGTTCTATTCTGTGTATTTTTTATGGGTATCTGTATATGTATGTTTTCTCCGCAATCACAGAAGTGACTAGTTTTCACTCTGGCCTAGTACAGTGCCTGGCTCAATAAGGAACTGCAGACTGAGCGTCCCTTCTAAATTCTAGATTTATGCTAAAAGCACACCTTCTTCATATGCTATTCTCTGCACAAGCAGAGCCCACCTACCTCCTTGAAATGCTCTCTTTCTCTTGAAGGAAGCATACCCAAACAGAGCCATATTCCTGTAACGTTTCATGCCAAGACTTGGTGATAGGCACAAGGTAAAACCTCCCTCCTTGCCTTAGGGCCTCTAGTTCTTCCCATAGATGCCTGAGGCCAGATGCTTGCCGACAAGCTCCCTACTGGGATTCTACCACCTATAATCTCCTGACTTAAGCTGCTACATTTTCTTCCTTCTTTATAGCTGTTCTCTTTCGTACCTACCATAGTGCATTCATTCCATCCACTATTTGAGTAATTCTGTAAAAAAAAAAACTGTTAAGTCTGACACCACTTGTTCTTGATGACACCATCCTGGCTTGAGATATTCACTGCTTGCCTTTCTGGATGATTCAGCAATAATCTCTTTAATATGTTCTTGTGTGTGTGTGTGTGTGTCTGTGTGGGTGGGAGACACCTGTGGCCTTCTAGGTCCTCAAGTGCAGTCCTCGGACTGAATCCAGACTTTACAGAACAAACCCCTTAATAAAAAGATTTGTTCATAAAACTTGGACTCGGTCAAGAGGCAGCACCCAAGGACTTGGAAGGCGACATGTGGCCTTGAGGCCACAGGTTACCCACCCCTGTAGAAGTTTTTCCAGGAATCAAAGTCAAGCTCATAGACCTAAAGCTTGTAGACTCTTAATCTTTTCCCTCCTCTGAAAATCAGGACATCTGTCACTCTCCAGTCTTCTGGTACCTCTCCTATTTCCATAACGGACATACTCATGACCTTTCAAATATCACTTGGCTCAGCACCCGCAGTTCATTTGGGTCAGGTGACTTGAATTCATCAAGACCAGGTATGTGCTTTCTTATTATCTCCTTACAAATCCAGAGTACTAATTTTGGAGCAAAGGTCATTTTTTTTTTCTTTTTGGAGGGGGGAGGGCAGGGCAACTGGGGTTAAGTGACTTGCCCAAGATCACCTGGCTTGTAAGTATTAAGTATCTGAGGCTAGATTTGAACTCAGGTCTTCCTGACTCCAGGGATGGTGCTCTATTCACTGCACCACCTAGACACCCCAAGATCATTCTTCTTTGCAGATAAAAAACCAAACCAAAAAACAAAATAAGAATCAGTTTTTTCCTTCAGTAGGCAGCGTTGAGGAAAACACAAATCATACCCATGCTCTTCACTTTCTTGTCCAAGACTCTGTAATCCTTGCTTCTGCTTTATTCCCTCTGGCAGTATCCGTTCTGTCCATACAGACTGCCAGAACTGGGTAGCAGTCATCCATTTAGATAGATCTTGGAAGGATGATCAATTTGTACGTCATAGGATCATACATGTAGAGCTGCCAAGTACCTCAGAGGTCATTTAGGCTAACCCCCTCATTTGATGGAGGAGGAAACAGACCCAGAGAGGTTAAAAGGCTTGCCCAAAGCCTCACAGGTATTAAGTGAAAGTCCTGGGATTCTTTGTAATGTCTTAGATACAGGCCTTGGGAAGAAGATGAACCTGCTGTTGTTATCAGTTTGAAATTGCCTGCCACAGTATCTCTGAGCAAGAAAATCACCAACTACCATTATTTTTCCTTTCTGCTTCTGACTTTTAATGGAGGACCCGTCACATGGTGCCTGCCATGGCTCTATGACTTCATTTCTTGGAGGACCACTTGTTCCTCAGATCATCTTGTTTTCTCCTCTTCAGAAAGAGACTCAAATTTGCTTTTAAGCTTCAAGTGTGTATTTGTCTGTTCCCCTCTCTTCCTCCTCTATGTGACATTTTCCACTCTCTAACCTCCCAATAAGGATCACGCAATCCCTCCTCCACTTCAGATTCTCACTCTCAGCCCCCACTGAGGAGCTACTTCCTTCTTTTTAAAGGAATATTTCATTTTCTCTAACACCCTGGAGTATAGAAAGACACTCCTTGGGATCCCTTACCTTATCTTCCAGGAACTACAAGCCATACTTGGAACATTAGTAGCAGTCACCAGTCATTCATGTCAGTTTTTCCTCTGGTTAATACAGTCTTCCCTTTTATATTTTTGTTCTGCTTCCCTTATACAGCCTGTTATTCTCTTTTTTATTTCCTCCTAATGAACTGCTTTTCATTCATCATTCTCTTTTATTGAGAAAAAGAGGAAAACAATATCTAGTTCTGGTTTGATCAGCAGTCAGGAGAAAACAGTTACCTTTCCAAGTGATCCCAATGCAAAAAGACCAAGGTCTTCATAAGATGTAACAGCTGTCAGGAGAAAAAAGAACAGTGGTTTGTTTGGGGTAGATTCTATTTTGTTTTATTAAAAATTTATTATTATAAACAAATCATATCGTCATTTTCATAGGTCCTGAGTAACTGGAGTCAGTCAAACACAGAATAGTTCTAATGGAGAGATGTTTTGTGACCTTCCACACAGAAGAGTTGCCTGATTTGTGAACTATATGTAACAAAGTTTTCTGATATCCTACAATTAAATTGTGTTGAATTTGAAAAAATATAATCCAGGTCCTAGTACTTCTTCATCCAAAACTTATATATATAAGTCTAAGTATAAAGATTTTGGATGGCCTTATAAAACTGGAGCCTAAACAGATATTATTGCTACTCAGAAGTTGCCCCGAAATCTTGTAAGTTAAGCTGTCGTTGCAAGAAAGGTACTAAGAAGTGACACTGACTACCGTGGGAAAGTTCTGCTGATTAATTACACCACAGCAAAAGTAAAAGGGATAACTACAAAAAGTCATCAGTGTTTTAAGGCTGCAAAATTCACTGCAATATTTTCACTATGTAAACTTATATAGGAAATACGCCTTGGAAACTAAAGACATGAAAAGGTTGAGTCAAATAAACAAGGTCTTACTGTACTCTCAAAGAATTTGTTTTCATGTCACTCAGGATAATAATAATAATTATTATAATAATGGACTTTCTTTCATATAGCACAATACTACTACTGTCATACTGGTCCATAAGTGAAGGTTTTGAGTGTAGGCTTTCCTAAAACTCTTATTACAGTAAACTAATTCCCTTAAGGTGTTTATTTTGTAAGCCTTTCATTACACATTCTTTTTAGCACTTCACAGAACTATAAAAAACTTTTTTAAAAATTAAAATGGGGGAGGCAGTGTGGAATAGTGGAAAGAAAACTGGGGTATCTTCCAGAAGCCCTATGCCTTAATTTCCTCATAAATAAAATGAGGGGCTTGGACTACATGATCTCTATGGTCTTTCCTAGTTCTAAATCTCCTTTGAGACCTTCCTCAGATGTTAATACAGAGTATCTCACTTTTCAAATGATCTTACATTAAAAGTGTTGTATCCCACCATACCATGCCATTAGAATATAAGTTTGCTGAAGGGAGAGGCTATTTGCATTTTTGTTTTCGTATCTTCTGTGCTTTAGACATATTAGGAACTGCTTCCAAAGTTATTAATTTTACAGTCAGTCAGTCAGTAAATAAGTCATTCAGATAAGCTTTTCTAGAAACTTGTGCATAGTTTGGTTATTTTTAAATAGTAGCACTAAGCAAACATTTATCATCAGTAAAAGTAAACATCTTCATTAAAAGGTACGAAGCCATAAATTAATTACCCAAAATGAACATTATTAATTTGTTTTTCCACCTAAAAATTAAATAACTGTTACTTCTCAAGCAATAGTAAAACAAAATTGGGGCGGCTAGGTGGCACAACACCCGCCCTGGAGTCAAGAGAACAGAAATCTAGCCGTGTGACCTTGGGCAAGTCACTTAACCCCAACTGCCCTGCCTTCCCCCCTCCAAAAAGCCAAAAAAAATAACTAAAAAAAAAAATAGTAAACCAAATTGAACACTTATAGAAATGCTGTAACCATGTGCTTATTTTCTCTATGCAATTTCTAATATAATTTCCAACTATGCTACTAAGTCCAACCATAACAATTACTATTCTTTTTCATCTAGTAATCTGTGAATAATTTAGTCTGAAGTACATTGTGGTAGACACAGCACTATACTTGAAGAAAAGAGATGTGGGCTGCAGTTCCACTGCTATAAGCTTCTTGAGGTATCACTTCTTATCCTCTCAAGGACAAGAAGATCATTAACTACCACATATCAAAATATCTTTAATAGCTGTCGCTCTACCGTCTTGCTAGCTGTGTAACGGAGGGCCAAGTGAATTCAGTCATTCTGGAACTGAGGCTCCATCTGCATAAATCAGAAGACTGTATCCGATAAGCTCTAAAGGGCCTCCGACTCTAAAATTCTGTGATCCTGCGAAGTAACTCAGTTTTGAGATCAACAAAAAAGCTCACTGGATGTAGTAAGTTCCCAGACAGACTGGAGCAACATTCTCAGCTGTGAACTCTGAATTTCCAGTTAGAATATCTGGGTAGTGACCATATACTGTCATGTCACTGGACTACAGAAGTGCAAAATTCTGGTCACTTTTCTACACCTGAGGCAAGAATAATAATTTTTATGCTTAACAATGTTAAGTCGCAGCTTAAAAGAACTATCTTCGTTAATTCAATACATATGTGGTTGATACTCTTTTTGTAAAAACTCCTGTTACTTAACTGCTAACAACTTCAACCTCCCACCTCATCCACACCACAAAATATTACTCGATTAAATAAAATTTTGACTTTCCACGTCTAGTTACTGAACTTTTTTCTTGTTTTATCACCATTAGGCATCGGTTTCTTCTTGTTCCTCTCCTTCCTCCATATGGCTGCTATTAATAATAGCGGACTTACAAAGAAACAAGCATACTGAGAAACATCTAAATAACAGAAAGAACAATTATTCTCTCGTGCAGATACTATACTACTGAAACAATCTGAAAGATGGAATTATTTTAATCTCTTACAAGAATTCACGTTAGCACTACCTGGCACAGCCCATGTTAAATAAATAACTGGAAGCAATCAGAAGAATGTGAAAGGAATCTATTTTAGGAAGCCTTTTATATATAATATTTTATATGAGAGAAATCAATGTTGTGCTTTGAGGAGACTGAAAGTCTGTAAATCTTAATCAAATAAACAGGAGAGAAAATCGTATTTAGTGCGCCGCCGAGGCCTATGTCACGCCTATTTTGGTCTGGCAAAGAGTTAAGTCTTCACAGGAACAGTTTAGAAAGCTGCTTCTCATGAACATGTGGAATATTTCCATCTAGTTACTGTCTACTCCGCATTTTTCCTTCAATGAAAAAGGACAATTAATAAATCTCGGCTCAAGTACAAAGCTCAAGCTTCTCAGCAGCAGCAATATTATCTTTGGATCTGGGTTGTGGAACATAAGTTATTTAAATACAGTTCAACCCTCAGAAAGCTGGCCACGTGGAATGATCCCTTATTATTTCAAAGTTTCTTTATTTGTAATGTTTTCCAACCTTTTCATCTTGTTTCCTTTTGGTTGTACGATGACCACAAAGGTCAATTATCTGAAGTCACGAATTCATTCACTAACTCAGCAAACACTTATTGTCTGACTACTACTACATGACCTCCACCATTTTTGACACTGTTAGTTGACAGGCTCATCTTTGATAAATATTTGAACTTCATCTTCAGGAAACTATATTTTTTGGACCACCTCCTACTTGTCTGACCATTTCTTCTTTTTTCATTTCTGGGTCTCTTTAGCAAAGTAATTATGAAACATATTTTCAACTACCAAATATATGGAAAACTTCAAGGTCTCTAGCTCTGACTGTGCACTATTTTATAGATAAGCCCACTTATACACACACCTATATAGTATATACTTTGTCATTTAAACATATTTAATGAACGTTGCCCATTGCCCAACTTTTCACAGCTTTTCAAATCTTTTTTTTTTGCTATCTTCTCAATCACCCAGGCTAATAATCTTAATAATCTCAACGACTCCTTCCTATCCTCAATTGCTTCCATGTAGTTCATCCCTGAATCTTGCCAATCCTTGCTAACTGGTATTTCTTGTATCCCATAACACCCCTTGACTACCTTCTAAACCCTCTGCTCCAGTCTCACCTTCTTCATTCTATTCTACACTTAGCAGTTAGAATCATCTTCCTAAAAAATTGGTTTGAACATGCTGTCTTTTACTCACTGTCACAGTACTTCCCCAGAACTAAAAAAAAAAACAATCAGAAGCACTTTTCCACGTCTTAGTCATCATGAGCAATGTTTTAGAATCCTATGATGGTTCTCAGTGGTATGGCGAGCAGAAGCTATGAAGGAAGAAGACCTAGATTAAAATCCCAAACCTGGGCAAATTACATAATCTCTCCAGAGAACCACTAATGTCTTTTCCAGCTATAAATTTATGTTCCTGTTAGATTATTATCTCTTACATAAAAATTAAAATTTCTGACTGTAACCTTTAAAAAGTTTACTTAAGTATCCTTTCTTTCTTTCACTCTATCATGTCTCATACTTTTCATTACTTTCTTTTAATTTGCCATTTCCTTCCTCTTGAAGAAGGATGTCAATTTTCTCAGCCAGAACCTGCCCCTACCCTCACTTAAAACTCAGATCTTACCTCATCCACGGTATGTTTCCAGGCCAGTGCACTTCTAAGTGTCACTAGTACTCATTGATACGCATGTATAAGGTTCTGTACCCTGGCAGATTGTTTTTGTTGCTTGTTTTTAGACACATATCTGCCTTCTGCCTCCCCCGTTGCACTGTATACAACTCTTAAGCATTAAGCATTCCTTCTACTGGCTTTAAAACTATCTCAGCACCAGAAGATGCCTAAAAAACACCACCAGCTGAATGCGCCATCTATTAGATAATGAATTAAATGTTGCCTTGTGTATGAGGGAAATGCGTTTTCTTTGTTCAGTCAAAGAGGAAGGCGAGCTTATCTCAAACTCTGAAATAAAACTCTTCCACCTAAAATCTGAACCCTGCATAGTAACCAATTCTAATAATACTTCCAATAATAATGCAGAGACGATCTACCACTCAGGACCTAGAAAAATGTCTTGGGACTCAGGGTCCAATACAGGACCTGCAGAGTATACCCCTGGCCACAGAAGGATGCCCTTTCCTTCCAAAAAGGGGAGATAAAAATCCTCCACACTTCTAGCCTTATGAAAACTCATGATGAGGTTACCTACAAAAGTTATGTATAATTCTCTGCCTGACTTACGAGTTATAATTGGGTATTATAACTCTACTACAAGAAACTTTTTTATACAATGAAGTACATGTTTTTAAAAATGTCACTGATTGGGGGGTGGCTAGGTGGCACAGTGAATAGAGCACCGGCTCTGGAGTCAGGAGGACCTGAGTTTAAATCCTGCCTCAGACACTTAACACAAAAACTAGCTGTGTGACCTTGGGCATGTCACTTAACCCCAACTGCCCTCCCCCCCGCCAAAAAAAGCAAAAAAATGAAAAAAATAAATTGTCACTGATACTATTAAAAGAAGCCTACCTCAGTAGACTATTTTTACAGTGATTGAAGGAATTCAATCGACAGAAGAAGGAAGCAGTAGTATCTGTATAGGCTCACGAAGAAGCCAACTGAAGAACCCAAGTAGGTTATTGAGAGCAAAGGAAATTAGGAAGGAAAGAAAAATGGTTTTCTTCTACTTTATAATGCCCTAAAGAAAGAAAAACAACATAGACAGACATTAGATTTTCAAAACCATCAGAGACAGACTGGTGTAGGTAGGTAAGAAATTTACCTTTCAACTAGGAAATATCTAGCTGAACTAAGGTGTTTATTTATTCATAATCTGAAAAATATACGTAATCATAACAACAGGTTAAAATCTTTTTTTTTTTAAAGTGGCCTCCCAGAATTAAGATCCAATATAGGAAGAATATAGGGTAAAAAGCCTTTACTAAATCCTCAAAAACTAAGGAATAATAATTACTTTCTATAAAGTAAAAAAATGAGAGGCAACTCTTGTGAGATAGAGGACCACAGTCTGCAGTGAAGAAGACCTACGTTCAGGTCCTTCCTCTGACAACAACAGCTATGTGACCTTGGCAACAAGTCACTTTACTTCTCAGTACTCCAAGCCATTTTGAGAGATCATAAACTACAGAGAAGTTATTCATCTATATCAGAAAAGGGAGACTCCACTCTGGGTGTTCCTCATACTATTGAAATCACAGTTCTAGATTTTTTAAAAAGCTAAATAAAAAAAATAAAGCAAATCAAACTCTGAGTCACCCTTTCCTGTATATGAAGATGATGTTACTGGCCGCTATAAGCAAAGAATGCCACGGAGACACATGTGCACTGACCTGCCCACTCTTGGAGCCCTCTGTACGCCCAAGGTCGTTTGCACGCTGGTTAGCATAAGTACCCACCCCAGGTGGGTAAACAATCTATCTAATTTTCATTCATCTAGGATGATGTTCGTTAGCCCTTTAACTGAAAAGGAGACTGTAACACTTGCTGGAAATACACCTAAGAATGCTAGTTTTCTCCTCTTTCTAGCAGCATCATTGTTTTCATGTATTTTCTACAGCACTGGAACTGTATACTTTAGCCTTCTGAAAGGCCTCACTTCATCTTTCCTGTAGCATCTGTTCATCTCAAAGTATTTTAAGGTCCCTGGGGTATGTAAGCAATTGGCAAGTTTAATGGCTCCTTCAGAATCCATGTGACCTTTTTACTTACCTGTCTGAATACACATAGTAAGAAGAAGATGAACCGAGTAAGAAGCCAGGAGAGCGACTATCAGCAGCATGAAACTAAAATAGAAAACAGCACGTGATTAAACAGGTTTGTTTTTGTCCCTTCTTTCAAGGGAAAAAAAAATCCCCACCTCAAGGATGTCCTGACTTACCCTCATGTCGACTGCTAGTCACATCAACTTAATTACCCTGCTATATGTCACTATTTCACTACATGTACATGCTAATCAATCAACCAGCTTTTAAAAAAGGGCCTTCTATGTGCACTATGGCAGCTGCTGGGGATATGACAAGAACGAATGGAACAACTCTTAGTCATGTTCTAATAGAGAAGGTGACAAGTGCGGAAGCAAGTCTAGTTAGTGGGATAAAAAGAGGAAAAAAAGTAAGTACAAAATTGTTAAAGGCAAAGTAACTTCAGAGGGAGGGCACTAAAAGCAGGGGAATTGGGAAAGGCTTCACACAAAACGTGGTGCCTGAGATGTGTCTTAAAGGAAGAGAAGAGTTCTCTGAGGTGGGGATAAAGATGGACTGTATACTGGAAAGCACCCTAAGCTTTGTGGCTCTAAAATGCCAGGAACTACATCTCCTTCAGGGCTTCCTGCTTATCTATAAGGACCCTATTTTGATTGTACTTGCACTAAATTTAACCTACAAATCCTGTCTTCTTCAAAGACTCATAAAATTACAATCTGAAATGCCATCCAATCATATATATTGTTTCTTTCTAAGGACTAACGTGCAGGTGGTGAAAAG
>CM053598.1:210853464-210877472 GCA_028646575.1 Pseudocheirus occidentalis
CTTATGTGAACTGATGCTGAGTGAAGTGAGCAGAACCAGGAGAACATTGTATCCAGTGATAGCAACATTGTAACAATGATCAGCTGTGAATGACTTATGTGAACTGATGCTGAGTGAAGTGAGCAGCACCAGGAGAACGTTGTACACAGTAACAGCAACATTGTGCGATGATCAACTTTGATGGACTTGGATTTTCTCAGCAATGCAATGATCCAAGACAATTCCAAAAGACTCAGGATAGAAAATGCTATCCCTACTCAGAGAAAGAACTATGTAGTCTGAATGCGGATTGAAGCCGACTATTTTCTTTACAAGTAATTGGAAAAAATAAAATTCTATTAAGTGGAAAAAATAATTTTTAAAAAAGAAAGTTCAAAAAGAAAAGAGAAAATGCTATCCACATCCAGAGAAAGAACTTACGGAATCTGAGTGCAGATCAAAACAGACTATTTTCACTTTCTGTGGGTTTTTTTCTTTTGTTCTGTTTCTTCTTTCACAACATGACTAATGTAGAGATATGTTTAACATGATTGTACATGTATAACCTAATCAGATTAATTTCCATTTTGGGGAGTGGAAAGAGGAAGATGGAAAGGAGAAAAATTTGGAATTCAAATCTCATAAAAAATGAATGTTGAAAGTTATCTTTACAAGTAATTATTAAAAATGAAATTTTATTTACAAAAATATATTATGCAGATAGAAAAGTAGGCATTTGGGTTGCTGGTGTTTTCTTAAATGTCTTTCTTTTAGGTTTGGGTTTGGGATTGAGTTTGGGGGATGGGTGGTTTGTTTGGGTTTTTTTGTAATAATAAAGTCTGAGATTCTGTTCATGCTTCTCCTACCTTCTTCCCTCTTCCCATACTTTAAGAATCAAATCTTCAATTGCTTCCAAAAGGACATACTCTGGATATGCTTGGTCTAATCTTGCTACTCTTCACATCTTTGCTTTCTTAGCAACATTTCTGCTTCCTCTATAAACATATTTGGGACTATGATTTTAAATCCAAATGTGGTGATTCCACTGTCCTTGATGGCAAAAAAAAAAGAGTTTGTTATAAAAAAAAAAACCTTTGCAGATCTTTTATTTCATCCTTCATTGTTCTCTTTCCAAAATCTTTAAATACCCTCAGGATAATTTCATTTAGTTGGGCCTCTCATCAAGCTTTCCTTAAACTGATTTTCTCCTCCACTGCTATTGGCTGATAATATGAAGCAATTCTACTCATAACATTCCACCATTCTTCTTAGTAAGATTTTTGCAAACAAGTTTTTATACTAAATTTGCTTTGCTCTTGGCTTCTATACCTCTCCACTTGGCAAGTTTTTATTCACCAAGGTAATTTTTAGGCTCTTTGGTCTCTTAATCTTGGTAATTTATTTTTATCACATAAATTTCTATATGAAATTATTATGATCAGTGTCAACACCCTTTACTCCATCCACTTCCCATTCTTTAGTGTCAATAACTTGTTTTTAAAAGACGAGGTTTGGTTTTGTTTTTTTTTTAGTTTTTTGCTTTTTGGAGGGGGCAAGGCAGGGCAATTGGGGTTAAGTGACTTGCCCAAGGTCACGAAGCTAGTATGTGTTAAGTGTCTGAGGCCTGATTTGAACTCAGATCCTCCTGACTCCAGGGCCAGTGCTCTATTCACTGTGCCACATAGCCACCCCCAAAAGTCGAGTTTTAATAATGTCATATTTTCTTTCAGCTTTATTCTTTCTTAATTCTATCTTTGTATTAATTTTTTTCTTTTCCAAGAAAACTATTTTTATCTTTTCTAAGAAGTTGATGATCTGATCATGTACATATAACTGATTTAGAATGAGCCTAATATGATTTGTTTCTTCCTCATTAAAATAAAATAAATCTCATTTTTTATATTATTACAAAGCCAGAGACTTCAGAATTTTTTCTCAAAGAAGACGTTCATGATGTTAAAACAGGAGGTTTCTATGTAATTTTACTTCTCATTTGTTACCGACCCATATTTTCTAATACTTTTCACTATTTTCATTCATTCTCAGCTTTGCATGGAAATGAACAAAGTGTCAAAGTATAAACTGACTTCATTGGGAGGGTCTTGCTCTCTTGGCTATGGCATTTCTCTACAGTATCATGCTTTATAACTGATGTTGACACAGAAGCTACATTATTTCCATAGTAGTCTTATTGCAAAACCTTATCGTGGATGGGGACTGCAGTAAGAGATGACCAAATATCCCATGAAATTATGTTTCTTGTAGCCTTTGGACCCACCATAAAAATAACTGCTTTATTTGCCTCTTCAACTAGAACCTGTGAGCTTTTGCTATGATTTTATTCTGTTTCCTGCTATCTTCTTCTACAGGATATAAAATACGAAGCTTCAATATAGTTATTTACACATCTTATGTACGAACCACAAATATGCAAACACAATATAAACATAGGACTATTTACTGTATTCTTGAACCCGCTGAGCTTTGTAAACAATAACTCATGTTCGACTTTTCACATTGATTGCTTTCCTCCTACATCTGAGCGCTTCTACAGGGATAATGGTATACATCAAGCATGAAAGTCCTGCTTATAGCCTGAAATTAAAAGGTGCATGGGTATTTGCCCCCTGTAAGAACTCCAAGCAATCCGTTCTAATTACAAACCAAAGCCTTGGGTATACAAGATGAAAAATAATTCAACAAAAATCCGTCTTGGGGAGGAAGGGGAGGGAGTGGGAGCACATTTGCAATCCAAAATCTTATAAAAGTGAATGTTGAAAACTAAAAATAAACAATTAAATATTTTTTAAAAGCTAACCAGCAGGTGGCACTCTCACTCAAGGTTGCAGACTATCACTAGCATGGGAAAAATTTGTTCCCAAAAAATTGATTCAATACGCTTAAGCAAATAATGGACAGATGCCTTACTTAGCATAGAAAAAAAAAAATCTGTGGATTCCATTCCTGGTTCCTACTGAAATGGGGTTTCTAAATAGGGTGCAAGCAGTCAGTTTATGTCATTCTGCAGAAAATAATCCAGGGTTGGAGAGAAAAGATTCCTTGAAGAGAACACTCATAGAACTTTCTGCCTCCTCACTGCCTGCAACATTATCTAATGGGCCCAAGTACACACACATCTTTTGAATGCAAAAGACAACCAAAGGCTATTTTGAATAACAAGAGACTGGACAGGACCAAAGAATATCAAAAGCAAGACAGAACTGGGCTTGTTTCTCTTAATGAAGAAGAGACCCAGGACACTTTTTTAAAAAACATGCTGGAAATCTAATGGAACCACCCAAGATAGAATTAGAAGCTACACTGTTGTTTGGTGGTTCCCAAAGGCCCTCCGATGGCAGCACAAAGGGACAGGGTGAGTAAAAATAAATGTTTACTATTTCTCTACCATATTTTGTGTTTATAAGTTATTGTAGCTTATCTACATCAACCCCCCACCCCCCATTGAAGTCCAACTCAGCTGCTATGTCAGAACGGAAGCGGCCCAGGGTTTCCAAAGACTATTCTTGGAGCACAGGCTCCTACTATGAGGAAAGACTCTGAGTATGGGCCCATCAGTGACCGTATCTGCTACCTTAGAATTAGCCCAACTAAATTCGAGAGGATCATGACCAGAAACTTGGCTCCCTGGTCACAAGTTTGCATCAGCCACAGCCATTGACAAGGAACCAACCATCTATTAAGGCAACAGGGAGTTGAAGCTTGTGTCAGTGGAGGGCCTTCCTACATCGATGAATTTATAGATCCTTGAAGTGTTGATTGACTTTGTATAAACAACTCCAATCCTCCTTCCTCCTTAAAAAACAAACAAAAAAAGAATAATTATCCCATTTGTCAGAAATAGACTCAAGTACAATTGGATTGAATTACCCGCCACCACCCTAGTTCAGGTCTTTGTGACTTCTTATCTAGATTGCTGCGGCAGCTTCCTAACTGGGGTCCCTCACTCGAGTATCCCAGCACTCCGAAGCATCCTCCAATCATGTCCATTAAGCTCAATCCAACGGCGTGGCTCCCCTCCTTAAACAGTTCCCTGACTTCCTATTGCGTCTCCGATAAACTGCACGTTTCTCACCGGGCGCTCCATCTCTCAGGGATGTGCCGGTAAATATTTAACCAGCGGCTCAGGGAGGGGGCAGGAACGTGCCCACGAATTTAATCCGCTTTATTAACATTTTCCCCATCACTGTCTTAAGTCTAGATAATCAACAAAACAATAAAGCCAGCCTCGATTTATCTGTTGTTGTTCAGTCGTGTCTAACTCTTTATAAACCCACATGGAATTTTCTTGGCAAAGATACTGGAGGGATTTGCCAGTTCATTTAACAGATGAAGAAAGGGAGGCAGAGTTAAGTGACTTGTCCTGGGTCCACAACTAGGAAGCGTTTGAGGTAAGCCTTGAACTTGGGGAGGTGAGTCTTCCTGACTCTAGTATCCCCTGTACCATTTGGCTGCCCTTAATTAATAGCACTTGCCGATTTCCCAGGTGTAAATACTCACACTGAAATCTTAACAATCTGATCTCCTGAACTCCCTGTTATCTCCTACTGACACACCTTTAAACTGGCAGTCCCTCACCCCGGGAACACACTCTCTCCTTACTTCTGCTCACTTCCAAGCATCATCTTCTTAAATATTGCCTTCTGCTTGGAGTCTTACCTAATCAGGCCAACTGCTAGTGTCTTCCCTCCCTAATTACCTTGTGTTTCATTACCTCCTGCATATTTGCACTTATTCACCTTATTTTTTAATGTACATATTTACATATATGTCTTACCTTTCCCATCAGAACATAAGCTGTTTATGAGTAAAGACTGTTTCATTCTTTGTCCTTGTATCCCCAGCGCCTAGTAAAGGCTCCGATATACAGTAGGCACTTAGTAAATGCTTATTGATTCACTGATTGATTAAGAATGTATCATCTAATGATGGTGAGGAAGAATTTCAACTCCTGTACTATAGAGCCGTGGTTCAACCTTCCTAGTGCCACGACCCTTTAATACAGTTCTTCATGTTGTGGAGACTCCCAACCATAACTACAACATGTCACCACAACATAAGGAACTGGATTAAAGGGTTGAGGCATTAGGAGGGTTGAGAACCACTGCTATAGAGAAAAGGGGAAAATAAGCCAAGGCCCCGTAGAACAAATCTGGAGGTTACCTGTGAAGGGTCAAACAGGAGTGACAAAAATATGATCAAAGGAGATTCTCCACTATAGGCTTTTTACACCCCACCCCACATATACTAACAAAGTCAAATGACCACCCATCCTTTACACATAGAGGATCTTTCATAGGCCCCTAGGATTTAGAGTTAAATAAGCCTTAAAGCCCATGTAGTCCAGCTCACTCATTTTGCAGATGAGGAAACAGGTCCAGGGAAGTACATACAAGATGAAAACCACAAAGGGCGCGATCAAGGTGCTAGAAATGGAACCCAGCTTTCCCAGCTCTAGATCAAGTTATCTTCCTAATACAACAGGTATCCACTCAAGTGAGGTATTTGTGCAGTGCTTAAAAATTGTAAATGTAGGCTTTTGTTACTCCACCTGCTCAGGAATCCGCAGGCCCTTTCTGTTACCTTTGAGATCAAATCTAAGCATCCATTTATGCTTGTTCAAAACACTGTATCTTCACAGGTATAAAACAGCATTATCTGAATAGGGGGAGGGGAAGGTAAGTCAAATGAATTTAATGAGATCCCTGAACTAGTAAAGATCTGAATAACCAAGTACACTATGGACTAAGTTGGTGCTACCAACTGCATATGTGTCTTTGTCCCTAGATAGACAGTTTATTTGAATGTGGTTTAAAGGAATCTATAGTGAAAGCTTAAACGTTATAGGTGATGGTAGTGCCCCACATAATCAACCATGCACTGGGCCAAGGTCAGAACAATTACTTAAATACGCCTTCTGCAACACGGACAGAGGTTTTTTTTGTTTTTCTTGGTTCTGATTTGTTTTTAATCCAGGTCAATGCTACTCATTTGTCAGAGTCTGTGGCACACCTCCTAAGTGCCTTGGAATTTAGACACGGTCTTATTTAGTGTATTATATAATTATATATTATTGTATAATATGTAATATATATTATTGCATACTATAATTGTATAATTATATAATGCACTGGAGACCCTGTCCTGATTTTTCAGTATAATGTGAATTGGTTTCAATTAAATTAGTCGGCTTCTGACTGCATCGGGTGCAATGCCCCATTGTCCAACTAGTGGATGTTATGTCTGATATTGCAGCAGGAAGGCAATGAGATCCAAACAAAAAGACTACCAGTCTCTGGAGGGGTCTGAGTTCTGATACCACCTTGCACCCTGGCTATCTGGTTGAATATATTTGGGTATGGATATACATTTGGGTGTGGAATTTTATTCAACAGCCTAATTTCCCTAATGCCTCATCATTTCTGTCCATAAAATGGGAACACCTGTGTTGCCTACCTCTCAGTCTTAGCAGAGAAAGAAGATGCTAAGATTGTGTTTATTCCTATGATTCCTCCTCTTTTTTCCCTCTGGTCAGATCTTCTCCCCCTCCCCCGCGTCACCCCCCCCCCCTTCCAAGTAGGAACAGGAGGGAGACATTCAAGAGAAGCATCTGCTTGCCAACTTACTGGACTGCCTTCCTTCAAGCAATAGCTATTAATCTTTTTAAGATTACCTCTACTTACAAAGAACGGGAATATACACAAAGTTATATGTCAATCAATTGAAAAGCAATAAGCCTCTAGATCTCCCAACATTTCTTCTCAATAGCCTTCCCTTCAACCTCAATCAAGTCCTCTTATCTAAATCACCACTGCCTCCAGCCGCAAAATTGATTGATTACAGTCTCCTTTGTTGTCTGAAATCAGGAAGAAAAAAGGAGTAGCTGAGGAGAAGGTAATTGTATAAGAAATCCATCTTCCTTTATTTTCTTCTCAAAGAAAGGAGAGGTATGAAAAAGGGACAGCTACACAAATAAATGTCGCATGCACAATTAATTGATTCAGGGTGCTTATAAGAATAGGTTAGAGAGTAGTCCTGTGATTTTTTTTTGTTCATTTTAAGGAGCTGCTAGATAAGGAAATTCCCTCTACAAGTTTGGGTTCATAGCTTCTCAGCTTGAAGCTTTAGGGAGCTGCCTATACCACTCAGAGAGAATGTGACTTGCCCAGGATCCCACAGCCAGTATGCGCAAGACTTGAACCCGCGTCTTCTTGGTTTTGTAGGAGGTTTCTATCTACTATGACACTTATTGTATAAATACAACACTAAGTCAATTCAGTCAAACCAAATTTTTTGTGATCCAAAGGACTGATGGATATTTGGGCATTTTACAGACCATTAAATGTACCTCCTGTGAAGGCAGGGAGAGGACAGGGGAGCAAACATTTATTAAATACCAAAGATGTTGCAAAAATTATTTCCTTTGATCCTTACAGCAACCTTCTGAGGTGACTGCTATTATAATCTCCACTTTACAGTTGAGGAACCTGAGTCAGACAGCAGTTAAGTGACTTGCCCAGGGTCACACAGCTAGTACACATCTGAGGAAGAAATTGAACTCAGGTCTTCCTGACTACAGGACCCAGATTTCTTGGTGTGTGACTTTCATTTGGAATTATAAAGTACAAAGTATCTTCAAAAAACAAGAAAGAAAAAGAATGTGTATCTATCCTTTTCTGAAAAAGATTTCCCAGCATCCATTAGTAAGGAATTTCAATGTCCAAAAAAAAAAAATCTCATAGCCAAAAAGTCCTTC
The DNA here is from genome assembly GCA_028646575.1 of Pseudocheirus occidentalis. Classification (NCBI taxonomy): domain Eukaryota; kingdom Metazoa; phylum Chordata; class Mammalia; order Diprotodontia; family Pseudocheiridae; genus Pseudocheirus; species Pseudocheirus occidentalis. Next base: position 210,861,218 of record CM053598.1, read on the forward strand.
TCAATAGCTAATCTAAATCTCTCCTCCCTGTTCTCTGATCCATTTATGTTGGCATTATTGGAAAGAGAGAAAACAAAAAATTGTTCACTGTTACACAGTATGTTTAACTGTCTCTCCCTTTCCCTTCTATCCGCCACCCAAACTTTCTTTGGAAAAGGAGTGGGAAGTTAAACAAAATATAAGGAAGAAAAATGGGAAGTTTGGTTCAGCTAGGGAGTAAGATGCAGGTGTGGAAAAGGCATGAAAGGGACCATGAAGAGCAAAGAGGGACAAACTTTTCCTTTGTCTTCCCCCATACAGCAATTTCCACTGGTGACTTACAGGGTCTAGAGTAGGTGGATTCAACTGTCGGGACAATTTACACTCTAAGACACATCAAGAGTCATTTGTTACATATTCAGAGGAAAAATATTGCCTCCAGATTGTTTATTGGCCATCGCTAGTGAAAGCCTTTAATCATGAGGGGAGAAGAAAGGGAAAAAAAGCTAGAACACTATTTTTATATGCTGAGTCCTCACCCAGTTCTTCTTGATTCCACTCCAATGTGTGAGTGGAGAAGCTGTGAGATCTCCCTGGTCCCATTCCAGTATAAAAGCTTAGAACCTCTGAGATCTCCTGATCCCAATCCAATGTATGAGTGGAGAACCTGTGAGATCTCCCTGGTCCCATTCCAGTGTAAAAGCTTAGAACCTCTGAGATCTCCTGATCCCAATCCAATGTAAGAGTAGAGAACCTATGAGATCTTTCTCTAAACAGAGCTCCTAGCGGCCTTATGTGTTGAACCCAATTTTTTTGTTCACTTCTTGGACCACTTTTCCACTAAACCAGTGACTTCCTATCAGTTTGTCAGTTAACTTGGACAATTTACATCCAGAAGGGATTTGGAAAGAACATAACAAAACCATGTGGAAGCAACGCAACAATGAAATAAAATAAAATCATGAATATGGGATATTCTCCCCCAAAGAATATATAGTGACAATATGCAATTAAGCAGCTCTAGAATGTGAGCATTGAGAAAACTGCAAACCGAAGATTGAACTAAGTAATAATTCCGATCCGTCATCTAAAGAAAAAGAAACCTAAATGTCATTTGTTTTGAATGGGCTGCTCTGTCGCTTTAACATGGCTGTCAAAACTTCAGATATTGACAAGTACTACGAGCCACACTTTCGCCTGTAAATAAATTACTCCCAAATTAAATTGGCTGCTAGGAAGGCACACTCTTGTTTTCAGAAAATTGGCTTTGGGTTCATAGATGATGGTGATTCCTACTATCATGATGATTATTTAGATAAGCAGACCAATCAATTGCCTCCAAGGGCTTTCCTTTCAGGAATGAATGAGATGATTAACAGTGTTAACAGAACTGGTTAAAAAGTGGATACATTCACTCCCAAAGGCTTTTTGGTTTACTTGATGACAAATAATGAGTTTAATTGTTTTTTGATTGAATGGACTAGCAATTTTGGCAACTAGAACCATGGCCTAGGGCATAAGGAAGAATCTGGTTTAATAACAAGGCTTAATCTAGTTTATACTTGTTATCTAAGACATCAGAGCTTGTTTCAAATACAAAACTACCCATAGCTGGATTTCCCCCAAGGCTTAATACACAAATACCAGTAAGTGAAGGAAATCTAATGAGAACATTTTTTTTCATTCATTACTTCATCTTGTTGTTTGGGTTGTTGTTGTTAACATGCTGACAGTATTTTGTGTGATGGTTTTGAGTGAACGTCATTTTAGCTTAAAGCCACAGTCTAAAAATCAAACTGCCTTTTTTGTCCTTATGACAGTCTCCAATGTGAACATGTTGCATTTCAGAACTATATTCTGTTCAATTCTGCAGTCTAATTTCACTCATACTTCAGTGTCTTTATCTATAAAGTGGAAACATCTGCCTTGCCTCTCACAGTCCTAACCTCAGACTAGAAACAAGATACCAGACCTCATTTACTCCAATGATTCTTCCCTGTTCTCCCTCTGATTTATTTCTAATACAGGAGCAGGAGGGAGACAATTCTGTGTTTCATAAAGAATCAAAAATTTTTGCAATGGTTTGCCACATTTCTTTTTCCTCCAGGATAGTCTCAACTATCAAAGCAGTGTTTAGCTTCCAATGAGCACAATTTTATCAAGGGAGATTGTGTAGCAAGATAAGGCTCTATCCTATGTATTGCAGCAAAAGTGGGTCATGGCCAACCCCCCACTGGTAAAACTGCATCTGACCCAAGAACCACTTTGTAGATTGTTTATGAAAAATATTTTAAACTATAATTCTCCAGTGATTGTTAAGGAGACAGAGCTTTCTTTATAGGTAACTAGTCAGCTCTTAAAAGTAATTGTGACCTCAACTCTGTGGATTTAACAAAGCAACCGTGTGCAGATTCTTAACTGATAAAGCTGCTCTAAATCATGCTACTGGATGGTGAAAAGCTTTTAATAAAGGTGGTTTCTTTCTTACTGGCAACATTTTCAGATGGGGTGGAGTGTGGTGAGCAGGAAGTCTCAGATCACCTTTTGTCCTCTACCGACTAAGGCTGTTTTTCCCAGCCCATCTCTTGGACCCATCAACAAAGATAAAAAATCAGAGAAGAAATTGGGTCTGAAACTTTATCAAATGTTTACTGATTTAAGCCCACCCACTAAATATGGTTGCTTGAATATGATATGCTTAACCACAAATATCATCTTTGCAGAGAATCGATTGCACTTTTGGTAAAAATACTCAACAGTGTGATGAGACACTCAGAAATAAAACCTAACGTAATCCTAGGCTGCTTTTATTAAAAATGTGACATGCAGAGCAAGGGGAGTGATAACTCCACCAGACGGTCATTTTTCAGTCATGTTCAACTCCCTGTGACCCCACTTGAGACTTTTGTGGGGGGTTGTTTTTTGTTTTGGATTGGGTTGGGGGACAAAGATACTGAAATGACTTGCCATTTCCTTCTCCAGTTCATTTTACAGATGAGGAAACTGAGGCAAACAAGGTTAAGTGACTTGTCCAGGGTAACACGACTAGTAAGTCTCTGAGGCCAGATTTAAACTTTAGAAGATGAGCCTTCCTGACTCCAGGCTCAATACTCTATCTCTTTTGACCCCTAGCTGCCCCAATCCTACTGTACTCTGCCCTAATTAGAACACAACAGAATTGTTCAGTTCTAGGCAAAACATTTTAGTAGGAAAACTGGAAAGCTAAACTGAGTCCAGAGGAAGACTATTAGGATGACCAGGGAACTCAGAGTGATGCCTGATGTGGAGTAACTGAAAGAACCAGAGATAAGTAACCTAAAGAAAAAAGGATTTCATAGAGACTCAATGTCTTTACCGTCTAAACCATCTGAAGGTTTGTCATGTAAAAGTGTGCAGCTAGGTGGCACAATGGATAGAGAGCATCAAGCCCGGACTCAGGTGGATCTGAGTTCAAATTTTACCTCAGACTCTTCCTAGCTACATGACCCTGGACAAGTCACAACACTGTCTGCCTCAGTTTCCTTATCTGTAAAATGAGTTAGAGAAGAAAATGGCAAGCCACTCAAGTATCTTTGCCAAGGAAAATAATAATGGGGCCATAAAGAGTAAGAAATGACTGAAAAATTATTTAACAACAACATGTAAGGGGCAGCTAGGTGGTGCAGTGAGTAGAGCACCAGCCCTGGATTCAGGAGGACTTGAGTTCAAATCTAACCTCAGACACTTAACACTTACTAGCTGTGTGATCTTGGGCAAGTTACTTAATCCCAATTGCCCTGCATTCCCCCCTCCAAAAAAAAAAAAGCAAAAAAAATGTAAAAGTGAGAACAAAACTTGTCTTGCTTGACCCAAAAGGGAAAAACTAAGAACAGTGGTTAGAAGTCAGAAGAAAAAAAGATTTTGGCTCCATGTAAGAAAAAACTGGCCAATAGTTAGCCACCAAAAAATTGACCACCTTACTAGGCGGTGAATTCCCCATTGCTGTAGGTTTTCAGGGCTGGAGGACTGCCCATCCAAGATGTAAAGGAGATTCATTCTTCAGATAAGAAACTAGAAGACTCCTGAAAGTCCTTCCAGCTATAAGATTCAATGATTTCCTGAGTAGAAACATATGATGATCAGTGGAGGTCTGTGAGGAAGCTATTGCACTACTCTGCCGTGACCCCTGGCTCTCTGACACTTCCTTGCTGTGAGTAACTAACTCGAGCAGTGATACACTACCAACCAAAAGCCCAGATACATAGATGAAAACTGAAAAGTGAAATCAATCATTCACCCCCTTCAAGCTCTTTCATTCTCTGATATAGACCACCTGCCAGGGATAGGAGAGGAAATTCCTGAACAAGATCCCTTCCAACTCTCAATTTCTGTGGTGCCAAATTTACAAAAAGCTGGTTGAATGTTTCAAGTTTCATTCAAATGTTTGGTTCCTTTTAGGCACAGTTTTATAGTAGCAAGAGGGGAAAATAAATAGCATTCTCCTGTACAAATTCCTGCTCTCATCCTTTTACCGTGAATTACAATTAGGCATCATGAATCAATCATTTCCATTTGTAAGGGCAGGATACTTCGTTTTCCTTGAATCTATCCAAAATGCTTAGGAGAGGATAGGTGCAGAAAAGAGGGAGAGACTTTATGAAAGGTAATAATAAAGTCTGTCAGAATGCTGACAGACAGACCGTTTACACTGATATCACTCACTGACACTATGTAACTGAATACCTCAGACATTACTGTTTTGCTGCCAGCCTTGTTTCCTGTCTCAGGAAGAAAAAAAAAAGGCTGATCTAAGCTGAGACCTTTCTTTGAAGTCAAGGTGAGATCCAAGTGAGCTTTCTGCAGCTACAATTCACCATCAATTCAGTAAAATGTCAAACGAGATTGACCTCCCCCCCCACCCCGAAAGATTGAAAGGTTGTTTGATTCAACTGACTAGTAAATCAGGTGGTCCCATAGAGAAACAGACTACTTCTAAACTGTTATCGTTATTATCATCTCAAAAATTCATCTAAAATTAAAATATTGTCTCAAGTAAAAAATATTATATTCCAGATGACCTTGGGTAAGTCTCTTGCTATCCCCAGACCCCAAGGCTTTTTATCCAAAATGATCAATTAGAGTTTCTGTTATGAGATAGTTGTCATCAGAAGTCCTCAGTGCCAATCCCGTCTTTGTTGCTTACTACCAGTATGAAATTGGGAAGGTTAATTAATCTCCCTGGGCCTCAGATCCTATAATTGTTCAGTCATTTCAGTCATGTTTGACTCTTCATGACCCCATTTGGGGTTTTCTTGGCAGAGATACTAGGGTAGTTTGCCATTCCCTTCTCCAGCTCATTTTTCGGATGAAGAAACTGAGGCAAACAGGATTAAGTGACTTACCTCGGGTCACACAGCTAGTGTCTGAGGGTAGATGATTAGGTGACCTCTAAGATGTCTTCTGCCACTGAATATAGGGTCCTGTGATATTCGTGAGTGATCAGTGAAAAGGATTATGTTGGAGTTCCCCATACTTATGAAATCACAGGCACATACATACTGTGTGTATGTGTGTGTGTACTCCTAGAATTTCAAGCTAGAAATTATCTTGGGGGGGGGGGCGGCTAGGTGGTGCAGTGAATAGAGCACCGCCCTGGAGTCAGGAGGACCTGAGTTCAAATCCGGCCTTAGACACGTAACACAAAAACTAGCCATGTGACCTTGGGCAAGTCACTTAACCCCAACTGCCCTCCAAAAAAAACCAACTAGAAATTATCTTGGGGATCATCTAGTTCTACCCCTTTTACAGACTGAGGGCCAGAGAGATAAAATGATACTCTTGAGGCAAGTAAATAGTGAATAGAGAGCAGGATTTGAAGTCAGGAAGACATGAGTTCAAATCCTACCTCGGATACTAGTTATCCATGTTCTGCCGTCCCAAAAGCAAAACTGGTCTGTCTGCATTTGTTATCCACACTCTCTAGGGAAATGCCTCTCATTTCAGCTCCCTCTTTTGCAGATGTCAGAATGATGTGCTGTATTCTAAAGTTCCCTGCATTAGTCATTTCTCTTAAGCATTAGAGATACAAGATGGTGCTAGTAACCACTTTTCGCACACAAGCCCATGCAGTTCCTGACTTCTGGTTCACCCGTAGTCCTTCTTAGGAGAATAGCTAAGCATACAGAAGAGGAGACTTACACATAAAACATTGCAACATAAAATCATACCCCCTTCTCATAACTTTGGATACATAACTTTTTTGACATCAAAAAATCTTTCATTTTTAATATCTCAAATTTCTCACATCATAGAACACAAAAGAGAACACAAGTGTTTAGAACACAAAAAGAATTTCATACAAATTGATTTAAAGTGCTAAGTGTTTTGAATATCATAGACAAAAGTAAGTTTTATAAAATATGTTATATATATAGTGAGCACTATATATATATAGTGCTCAAATGTTAATGCTATTTAGCCCTTTTAAATATTAGAAAATCATTTTCCAAATGAGAAAATATTAGAAAACCAAGCAGTAACTGTGGATCGAAGATTTCGTATTGCCGATGCGACAGACCTCATAAACCCCTTTAGTGGTTAGTTAGCAGTCTTTTGGATTCATTTAAAGTCCCCAGCTTCAGTTTCCTCATCTGAAAAGGGGGGGCAGTAGATATGGTAATAATAGCAACACCCACCTCACACAATTATGAGATCCAAATAAGAAAACCTCTTTTAAGCACTCTAAAATGCTATATAAAGCTAGGCTATTGTTATTAAGAAAAGCCAAGATTCAAACACAGTTTGTGCTTTTTTTCTTTAACAATTCAGTCGTCCTGTTAGTTCATCTGATGCCAAAATCTTAAACCACTTAAAAGTGAACATAACTGAGTGTCCCTCAGAGCATCCCCTGAAAGATCAGATCCGTTTCTATGACCATTAAAATACAACCAACTTGGGTGAGGTGGACTCTTCAGTTTAGTAATACCCATAGGAATCCCACACCCAAGCCTAGGACAGGAAGCAAAGAAACACTCCATTTAATTATGGCAAGAATGTGTACGTGCTGCTTGCCAGTGAGGTACTTGAACTGGATTTCAGCCAGAGCACCAGGGCTGTTGACACCATCTCCAAAAGGACAAAAGAATCTCAAAGCAAACTGAGCAACCAGAATGCCAGTTTTATTTCTCAGCTGAGAAATAAGACATTTTAGAACATCTTGTTCCTGATAAGGAAACCAGTAGCAGCTTTGCTGAAATGGGTTTATGTCTGAACAGGAATTGTAAATGTGAATGTCTCAATTCAGTTTTTCTAAATAGGTACAGAGAGGGAGGTGGGGGAGAGAGAAACTCAACTCCATTCAATTCGAGGCAGCACCCACCAGATAGCAACTAAGCATCAGGAACTATACTGGATGCTAGAGATCCAAGGACATAATTGAAAAATAACCACTGCCTTCTAGGATCAGTGAGGAAACCACTTGAACCTGATTAAGTCCATGCAAAATATGTAGAAAGGACATTTCGGGGAGTTTTGAGGGGAGTACTAAAGTCCTCTTGCATGAAGTCACATCTGAGTCAAGTTTTGAAGGGAATAAGAGATTCCAAAGGGGAAATATAAGGTATTTGGGCACAGGAACTTTTCTTTTTGTTTTTGTAACCCTAGTACCTAGCCCTGCACACAGAAGGTGTTTAATAAATGCTTGTAGCATCATTGAATTAAAAGAGGCAAAGATGAGGAGGGAGATCATCCCAGGTGTAAGGGACAGGTTACTTGTGCAAAGAATGGAATTGGAAAATGGAATATGGTGCACTGGGAACGTCAAAGAAGGCCAAGTTGGTCTCAATTGTCAATTGTAAGGGAGAAGTGATGTGAATTCAGTATGCAAAAATGCATTGGAGTCAGATTAGTAATGGCTTCAGAATATTAAATAGAGGAGTCTGCATTTTATCCTGGGGGCAAAAGAGAACAGAGAACCTCCCTATCTGGGCACTGTAGCTGCCTGCTTCTTTCCACCCTCCTCAACAGTATAAGCAATTGCTAAAAAATGGACACTTAGTAAATGAGGTAGGATCTATTCATATGTGGTACATATATAATGCAAAGGAAAGAACACTGGGTTTGAAGTCAGAGGACCCAGAATCAAATACTGCCCTGAATCACCACCCTATTACTTTTGGTAAGTCACGTGCTCTCTGAGTCTATTTCTTTATCTATACAATAATGGGTTTGGACTAGATGGTGTCTAAGGTTCCTTCTAGATCTAAATTAGAAGTATCTTAGTGGCACAGTGGATAGAGACCTGGGCGTTGTGGCTTCTTGCAAAGGAAAAACAATTACTTCAGTTATAAAGAGCCTAAAGTCAGGAAGATCTGAGTTCAAATCTTGTCTCAGAAATGAATTGATTGTATGAAACTGGGTGTCTTACTCTCTATTTGCATCATCTATAAAATGGGGACAATAAAAGGCTCTACCTCCCAAGTTTATTGTGAGGACAAAATGACAATATTTTAAAGGTACTTTGCAAACCTGAAACAGTTTTATCAATGACAGCTCTTAATTTCACAAGCCTGTCTTCCACAAACTCTGGCCTAACTCAAGTGTGCTGAATTCTCTAGAGCCAATCAAGGAAACAGCATAAAACTGTTGGATTTGTACCACATAACAGCAGATAAATCCAATCTGAAATCTGGTTTTTATGAATATTTTGTGCTTTTGTAAACAGTCCTAGGCATAGTCCATCCACTGGGAGAGTGTTCAAATCTCCTGATTATCATTACCTTACTGAAAGACTTCCTGGTAACTCTTCTTATACTACCATCCGAGTTTTTCATAGTCTTCTCCTGTACTTGCGTTCGTCTTCTGTACATGTGTATACATATAGATATATATGTGTGTGTGTGTGTGTGTGTGTGTGTGTGTGTGTATAAAATCTTTTTGGAGGGGGGAAGGTAGGGCTATTGAGGTTCAGTGACTTACCCAAGGTCACATGGCTAGTCTTGTGTTAAGTGTCTGTGGTTGGATTTTAACTCAGATCCTTATGACTCCAGAGCTGGTGCTCTATTCACTGTGCCATCTAGCCACCTATATACATATAAAAATCCGAGTTAATAATGAGTCCCTTGAGCATCTCTATGGACAACTCTTCCTTTCCCTTACCTTGGAATTGTTTCTTTGTGTCTTCAGAATCTAATTTTGGAGAGCTTCCCAAACCTTTTGGGCTGACTTCTACTGTAGAAATTTCAGCCATAGAATTTCAGATTCAGTCATAAAACAGGCCAGTGATTGTAGTTATTCTTTCCCTAAACTCTTTGAAATTTGTTCACCCAATGTCTTGGGTGTATGGCAGACTATGCCAGTTCTTTAGTTCTCTAAAGAAATGTTACTGAAAGGACCAGAAAATGAAAATTCAAACATGAGCAAAAATGTCTATTTGAATGTAACCAGTACTTCAAAATAAAGTGATTGGCCGTTCCTTAACCACTTTTTTTTTCATGTTTATAGTGCCAAACACTCAGAACATGGAACAGGATAGAAGATGACAGTTGAGTCAAATCCTACATTATCCTGAAGACTTGTAAGGTCAGGACCAGAGCTCAAGAGGTGCAAAGGCATCAGGTATAGCTTTTAGAGGATTTGCCTGTGGTTACAATCCTGAAGACATGACCTTGTGAAAATGGAGCTTATTACATTTCATTTTATCCCATGCTGAATTAATTTAATTAAGCAAAATATACAATAATTTAAGAAAAAACCAAAATCCTCTAAAAACAAAACTTTACTGCAGCACTATGCTTTGGCTTTATCAAGCAAAAAAAAAGTTTTGCAATTGTATTACCAGCCATCTGAAATATTCTTGGAATTAAAATGGCATCATTTCCACTCTATATAGAATCTTATCTCCCAAGCATTTGCATTTAGCCAGTTTCCAAAGGAAAGTGGGTTAGTGTGCTTGTGGGCTTATGAATGTGGAAGTGGTTATGCCAGTTTTATAGATGCAGAATTATTTAGCTGAAGTCCATAACTCAACAGTTGAATACTAGAAATCTTTGACAAAATTCCTAAAGCTAAGAGACATGAATCAAAGGATCATAGATTTAGAGCTGGAAGAGACTTTAGAAGTCATAGAGTTCAACTCGCTTCTTCTTCTTCTTCGTCTTCTTCGTCTTCTTCTTCTTCTTCTTCTTCTTCTTCTTCTTCTTCTTCTTCTTCTTCTTCTTCTTCTTCTTCTTCTTCTTCTTCTTCTTCTTCTTCTGAGTTTCAAACAGATGAAGTAACTTGCTCAAGGCCAGGTTGGTAACAAGTGGCAGAGCCAGAATTTGAACCCAAGCCTTCTGACTTCAAAACCAATGCTCCCTCCAATAGGTTTCTAAACATGTTAGAACTAAGGACAACATGATGAGCCTACAGGCCCAGGCATATATTTTTCATTTGAAATTAATAGAAAGCTGATTTGGAGCACTTGGAATGCCCTTGAAGCTTTTCATTTCCTTACTGATATACTACAGCTTGGGGTCTACCTCCAAACCTTGAAAGACTTGCAAAGTTTCATCTAATTTAAATTAAACTATTCCTCTGAATAGAAAACTCTTATTTTTCTTTCTTCTTATTTTTTTTAAAATGTACATATGGGAGAACCAAGAAGGAAAAGCACTGAGTATTTCTTTATTATTCAAGTCATGTTATTAGCAATAATAGAAAGCAAGTGAAGGCATCAGGGAAACAGCTCTGGAACATCTTGACCCCAGCTGTATGAAAATTACTGAAGAATATGTGAATTATTAAGCAGAAATGCAGTCACAATTCCTACAAAATTTTCCCATCTCTTCCCTGATTATAAGAGACTTTCTATAAAACCTGTGGACCTAAAGTCAAACCACCTCCTTCCCACTGTCTTTACTCTCTTTTTTATATTTGTCTATCTGAATTGAATTGAATTGGATTGGACTAAATTGGACTTTTGTTCCAAATATAAAATCATTTTTGCCCTCCTAAATAAAAATAATAATAAAACTGAACACTTGCAAAAAGTACTCATAGGAACACGTTCAATATGTGCAAATTGCAGATATGATAGCCTGCTTTAATTCTGATACATCTCTAGAACTGTGACATCTTAATAAACATCCCACCACTTCCTAACAATATTAGAAATCAGTGGGGTGTGTGTGTGTGTATGCTTGCTTCCTTACAGAAAAATCATCTGTAGTAAAGGATGCTTAAGGTGTAATAGTTTTGAATCTTGTCTGGGCTGGTGTAACAATTGACTAAAATCTTCTATTTTTCAACAGAACTGGAACGAAGATACTAGGGGAGGGGAAGGGCTAAAGGTGGAGTGGCAGAGTTACAAATGGAATATTTAATGTTCTTTCCAATGTAGACAACTCCATCATATCCACAGTATTTTAATCAAATATTAGGACAGAAAGAGACTTTAGAAATGAGACAGGAATTCTTAATATGGGGTCTATGACCTTGCTTATATGCTTATATGTGTGTATGTGTGTGTGTGTATGTGTGTGTGTGTATGTGTGTGTGTATATGTATGTATGTATATATACACATATTTATATATATATAAATATATATACATGTATTTTAATATCTGTACTTCAATATAATTTACATCTTTTATAACTCTGTGTTTCATTTTATTCATTTAAAAGCATTATTCTGAAATGAATGCCATAGGCTTCCCCAGACTGCCACAGAGATATATGGCACAAAAAATATTAAGAGCCACTAAGTCTCACACCCCTATTCTACACTGGGGAGACATTGTGATCCAGAAAATGTACATGACTCACCCAAAGTCACTCACCAAGTGGCAGAACTTAGGTTAGAGCCTTGAACCCCTAGTCTACTAGTTTTATTTTTTTAGTTTTTCTATCAAACCTATTCCCTCTTCATGAAGGGGATATAAACCATGCTGATTCATTTAGAAAGGCTGCTATCACAAGGGTGCTATTCTACTCCTCTGCTCCTGCATTTACCCTTAATGAGGACCTTCTAAGTTCCTATAGTCTGACTCTACCTCTATTTCTGAATCAGTCTTGAATAAACTTCCCAACATAACTTCAAGTGCTGCTTTGATCTTTTTGGAAGGAGATGGAAATTCAGCTCTGCTCTATTGCCTCAAGCAAATTTCCCATACACAAAACCCAAATGTAAATACCCTTGAAATAAGTGGAGATGTGGGAACTTATCCAAATGAGGTATTTGTCCCTGGTGGTCATTAAGGATTTTCACCAGACAGGAGGTGTAAAACATGAGACTTCATTTAAATTCCAGCTCTGCTAATTACATTCTACCTGAGTAACTTCCTGTCATTTCAACTGACCGTGGGTTGATTCACTACTAATCAGTATTTATTGATAGTTGCAAAATGCTGTCCTGATATTAAGTTGTCACCAGTCTTACAAGGAGTTTCTAGTTCTTAAAATACTAAATGTTCCTCCTGATTATGATTGAAACTGATCCTAAAAACACTGTCCAGCTAGCTGCTTCAGGTTCTTTCTGAATAAGTGGCCACCTTTGAACAGTAGCAGTAACTCATACTTTCCTCATAACAAACCTGTGAAACAAGTGAATGGGTAGTAGTATCATTAGACCCACTTTACAAAGGAGATAATTCATGGTTAATTTATTTGATCATATCAGGTGACTAGGGTCAAAGATACAGAGCTAAAAGGAACCTTAGAAATCACCTAGTCTAACCTCTTCTCCCTCCCCACTTTTTACAGATAAGGAAACCGAGTCCCAAAAATATAAAGTTACTTAGCCAAGGTATTCACACAAGTAGTAAATTCAGGATTTAAACCTAGATTTCTTATCTTCAAACTCAGCGTTCTAGTCACTGCAGTACCATGCAAGTAAGTACCAAGATCAGGACTCCAGCTCTAGACTTCTGATTTGTGTTCTAATGCTCTGTTACACTCTTCTGCCTTTAAACCCATTCATGCAGCATATATAGTAGAATATGTTTATATGTATATATATATATACATACATAGTTCTAACATAAATCAAGTGATGAAGATGTATTCAAATTAGCTTGACACAGGAGATTGCAAAATGAGCATGTTGAGTTTATCCACCATTCCAAAATTAAATCCCCAGAGTTAGAACATTGTGGATTATAGTCTCTGCAATTAAATCTTTTTCAGGGTTGACTATCACCAGAGGATAATCAGACCTTTACCAGGTACCTATGGAATAACCCACAAATTTGCACTTTTCCAGGGGGTAAAGGAAAGAGTTGGAGAATTGGCCTTAACCTGCCACACCTGAAAATTAATGGTACTTTTTTTTTTTAATCTACTTCTTGAGACATCTTCCATCTCCCACCAATGTAAGGCTTAGTTGTCTCTCTGAGGTGTCTTTCCTGTGTAAGTCAAGATGACTACTTCTCTAGCTCCCTATTCACCAGGGAGAAGTGTTTTAATAATGTCTGTGATAATTTTATGAACTCATGGGAAAGAAAAAAAAATGAGGGAGGTAAGGCTCTCTAAGAACTGAGCAATGCAGTGCTGTTTGTAGCTAACTAGGGCTCTAAGGGTAAAGAATTCATTGCCTGTTGGCCATCCTACTTGTGCTGAATCTCACATTCTAATGAAGGAGAAAACATGTCCACAAGTCAATACATAGAAGATAAATGAAAGGTAGCCTTAGAGGGTACCATCAGTTGAGTATTCAGGGAATCGCTTCCTATAGGCAATACTATTTGAACTGAGTCTCAAAGGGGAGTCAGGGATTCTAAAAGGCAGAGGTAAGGAGAGAGATCATTCCAGGTGTGGAAGACAGTCAGTGAAGATACATAGAGTTGGGAGATGGAGTGTCTTCTTTGAGGAACAGTGAATAGGTTAGGATGGTTGGACCATAGAGATCACGAAGGGGAATAGTCTTAAAGACCCAGAAAGAGGGGAAGGGGTCAAGTTGTAAGAGTTTTATAAGCTAAACAGAAGAGTTTAAATTTGGCCGTACAGTTAATAGAGAGACTTTACTAAGAGAAAGAGAGGTTAGACCTTCACTTGAGGAAAATCACTTTGGCAACTGTGTGGAGAATGGATTGGAGGGGGAAGCCTTGAGGCAGGGAATCCAACTAGAAAGCTATTGAAAAAGTCCAAATGAGAGTTGATGATGGTCTAGGGCAGTGGCTTTGTGGAGGAAGAAGTTGTGTGATGTAGGAACTCATTGGCTATGTAGGAAAGAGGGGTCAAGGATGACATAGAACCTCTTCCTCCATGCTTTTCTATGGTTGAAAACGGGTCCAGAGTAGCCATAAACAAGGAATAATGGCAGCCTGGGAGAAACTTCAACAATTCCATTACCCTTTTCCCCTCCCTCTGGCTAACATCCTTCACTTCTTTAGTCAAATCTTATAAGGGCCAAAGACCAGAGAGCAATGGAGGTTCCTACTGGAGTAAGCCCTTGGGACTTGATTCCTTCACCTGTGTGATAGGTCTACCCCCAGAACTCTCTTGACACTTGCAGCTCTGCCTCACAATACTTATTCTGCGTGGAGCAATGGATGGTGAATCCTCAAACCTGCAAAAAGGTCAAAAGGACAGGGAACAAACAGCGAAAGTGTGAGCTGGGGACAGAACAGTAAATCCTCCCAACCCACAGATCTTGGCTGGGGTACTCTAGCCCACCAATCAGAAGGCCTGGACAGAGTACAGAGGCCAGCTCTGCTTTCCACCCAGGCTCAAGGTCACTGGATTAATCTCACTAAGAGACACTCCTTCTTTCCCCCCTCCCCCCAAAAAGCCCTTATTCCTGACTATGATGCTCTAACCAAAATAGAGGCCTCCTTCTCCTAGCACTGGGAAGCAACTCACAGCACTGGGCACCTGCACCCAGTTGCAGTTAATCTGAAGCTACAAAATTAGCAGGGGAGGTCTACTAAATTGGCGCTTCTTTACTGCAGCCCAGGCTGACCCTCAAAACAGTACCAAATGAGGTGACATCAGCAGCCCACGCGTCTGCGGTGAACTAGAGCTCAGGAGGAACAGGGAGGGTGGGCAGAGAGAACTTAGTGGGGAGGGACAGGGAGAACCAGCCCTTTTCTCCTGCTTCCATCTGCCAACCCCAGACTCTGCCCGTCTGCTGTCCCTCCCTCTCTCCCTCCCTCCCTCTTTCCCTCTCTTCCTCCCTATGGGTTGGGCTCCGCTTTCTCTCCATCAACTAACTTCAGGCTGAATTCAATGAGAGAAGGCTCCTTTGAGCTTTTGTGTTGGCCGGGGGAGATGTGGGCGCAGGAGGGATCGCATTACAACTTTCATTTCCTGAAATGTTTGAGGGAACATCCAGGGTTTTTATCCCCACATCAGGCTGGGCAGCGGGCTCGGGTTTCAGGCCTTGTCACTCAGCTGTCACCAAACAAACGAACCTCTTAGAGCCCGGGAGGGGAGAGCTACCTGCTATTCATGACCCCTGGAGCAGGTGATCGCTCATGGGAAAAACAGGTAGAATTAATCATGGGGCTGTTCTCCTTTTCCTCTCCTTTTTTGGCTGACCTGCACAGAGCCTGAAACCTGTCAGAAAACAAATTAACTCTTTCTTTCCTCTGACGAGAACTAAAATTAAAACCAAACTCTTCTCCCCGCCCCATTTTAAATTAAATTAAAAGTCTTATATCCCTCACAGATAAAATTATCCAAGCAAAGTAAGAAAGAACAGTGTTAAAAGCCCTAGATTTTGAGTCAGAGGACCTGGGTTCAAATCTCACCTTTGGCATTTTTTATCTGTGTAACCTTTCCCCCCCCACCTCAGTTTCTTCATCTGTAAAATAATTGGACAAGATGACCTGTAAGGACCCTTCCAACTTCATAGCTATGGTCCTGTTATCCATATTGAATTTTACTTTTCAGCCTAGAGACTAGAACCACTGTGTTGGGTCACCAGTTAGGGTCTCCCGACTCTGAGTGAGACAAGATCCCAAAGATGAGACATGTTCTAACGCAGTTTTCTAGATATTCACACAGATGGTTTAGCCAGTAAGAGAAAAGTAGTCAAAATCAAGAGGCTGGAGGTTAAAAGAGTCCTCTGTAGTGGCACTGGGGTGGGTCAAAGGAATTAAAACCATGAAATCTGCTTTCATATTCCAGTTCAAAATTAACTAAGAGGTGATTTTCCCCCCCAAAACAGAGAAAGTTCAATAAGTGAGTTTTGTATATTTGTTCAAGATTGCTTAAATAATTCTTATGGAACTTTATAAAACTCATTAAAAACTGGGTCTTGTTTATACTGTGATTGGATTTTCCAGTTAGAAGGGAAGGAAGGAAGGAAGGAAGGAAGA
>CM053598.1:210877972-210902078 GCA_028646575.1 Pseudocheirus occidentalis
GTATATATATATATATTAGACAAAATGACTTATTCACTCAAAATCATTCTTAAAACAATATTGCCATTACTGTAAACAATGTTCTCTTGCTTCTGCTCATTTTGCTCTTAATTATTTCACACAAGTCTTTCCATGTTTTTCTAAGATTATTGAGTTCATTATTTCTTTATAGCACAATAATATTCCATCACAATCATATACCACAACTTGTTTAGCCATTCCCCAATTGACTGGCATCCCTGCAATTTCACAGTATTTTAAAAACAGATCCCCAACAGTAATCTTTTCTAGAATTAAACCAACTTTACAATCAAAATTTTTAATTTTTCTGTCCTATGGAGAAATAGAAAATAATGACACTCATTCATATTTAAAAAATAGTTATTAATTCCTTTTCCTTCCCAGGTTAAATAGTTCTTTTTAACTTCTATTGATATATCCCATTTTCTATCCCTTAAATCATCTTGTTGCTCATCCATCATTTCACAAATAATAAACTTCATCTAAATGCAATAATAAATTAAAAGAGGTCTAAGCATTGGCAGGGGCAGCTAGGTAGCACAGTAGATGAAGCACTGGACTCGGAATCAGGAAGACTCATCTTCATGAGTTTAAAGCCAGCCTCACACATGTACTAGTTTATTCAGCCTTGGACAAGTCACTTAACCCTCTTTGCCTCAGCTTCCTCATTGTATAATGAGTTGGAGAAGGAAATGGCAAACCACTCCAGTGTTTGCCAAGAAAACCCCAAATGGGGTCATAAAGAATCAGACACGACTCAGTAACAACAACAAACCATTGGTAAGTATAGTTGAATGATAAATTTCTGAACATTCAGCAGTCAATGTCTTATGTTCTGTCTTTCTATGTCCCACATCCATTCTGATTCATGGGATTTGCTTAATTCTTCTAAGTGGAGTTTGAGTTCTCATCAGCAGGGTTTTTAAGTCTTGTTGCCATGAGCATCTCCATCCTCTACTGCACTTTCTCTAATCTGTAAAATCAGTTTAGATGCAGCAACCGTGTCATTAAATAAGACAATCTGTGGTCCACCTAATGTCTTTCTAGGTGAAAAATCCTGAAATCCCAGAGTTGTTCAGAAGCTCAGAGACTCCTACTTAAGAAACAAGTAGTAAATGCTTTTTTTGAAAGTAATTAGAGCAAAGGTAAACCATTTGGGAAATTAAACTTCATGGTGAATACTGTACATTCTTCTTTTTTATGTGTCTGCCTAAGAGGTACAAACTCTAATAATGCCTATTCTCTTTTGTCACAACATACTACCAATCTGGTATTTTATAATCCTTCTGCTTGTTCTTATTCTCTTATTCCTTTCCCTCCCTCCTTCCAATATTTTCTAAACCAAAGAAGATTTTGAGCACATTCAATGTACCTGAAAATTTGTGTCATTATATTGTAGTCATATTTATTAACCTCTAATAACTTCCTTATAGAACAGTTAAGCTATAGTATTTACTCTGCAGCATTAAAACCTGTATCTTTACCCTTTACGTGATGCTTTCTACCATCTAAACTACGTCTTGTTACTAGACAGAATGGAGACTGTACAAATATAGTACTAAATGAATTTATACCACATCATGTTACTTTCTCTATTCCTTAATGATTTAAATAGTAATAGCTTGCATTTACATACTGCACACAAAAGTGCTTTAGAGTTACCTCATTAGCTGTTCCCACCAACCTTTGGAGGCATATAGTGCAAAGGTTACTGTCCCAGTTTTATAGATGAAAAACGGTTCTGTTTCACTCAGAGAGAGATTCATCAACTTGTCCAAGGTCATAGTTAGAAAATTCCAAAGCTCAGCTCAAATCCTAATCTTCCTCTAAATCTGGGGCACTTTCCACTATGCCTTGGCAGCCTTTAAAGGCATTTTTTGTGGTGTCACAAATTTTGACTTTGAATTATAAATAGTGCCTAAGTCAGAAAGGATAAGAAATTTATAAGGATCCACTAAATCCTTCTCTAATGAGCCCTGGGTAAACAATTGATTCCTACTGTGTACAACAATTGCAAAGCAGTCAGGGGATCTTAGATTCTACCCACCCTCTTGCCTCTACTGTTTATTTCCACAGGCAAATTACTATATATCTTAGCTATGTATTTGTCATAAGGACATTACAAATTGCTACTTTAGTACCATGCAGATAGTTGAGTTCATGCTTATAAAAGTTCAGAGTTCATTCTTAAAGGTTGTTATAAGAAGAGCAAATTATTAGTATTCCTTTTATGGGTGCTTAATTAGTTACCTGGTTGTCAGCGATGAATTCAGTTTTTTTAAATGCTATTTATTCTTGCAGACTTACTAGCATGACACTCTTTCTGGGCCAAGTCCTCATTCAATCTATTTGGAAATTTTTTAAAAGATTCAACAGTTTTTTGTTTGTTCATTTAAAAAAAATCATCAGTGTCACTTCTTGCCCTTTTCTTTCTATACCAGCACACACATCTCAAGACTATAGAATCCATCCTTATTTAGTAAGATTCCCTACCTACTAAATCTACTGGACATACTCTCCATTTGGATCATCAAAGTGTCAAGTGCTTTGTGATGCCTGTAGTCCCACAAAGTCCACTAACTCATTAGCAGTCAGCCTTAATGTAGGAAAAGTGTTTGGATATGAATTATTTAGGTAATGTCATACTCGGTGGGAGAATCATTGTAGTCTGTCCCACTGGCCAATACACACAGATGGCTCCATTTGGTAGGTATTTAATAAATGCTTGATGAAAAGAACTATAAACTAAAATATAGGATTCTGAAATTCTTGCTTGAAATGAAGGGAAAATGGACAGTTTTTAAATATCACCTATCACATGATAATTTTTTTTTAAAAAACACATCTTGTTGGTTCAATACATGTGTTGGAAAACTATTATAATACTGAATCACTTATCTTTCATTTTAAATAAAAGAAAACAAGTATTTTTTCCAGACAATCTTTCCCATCTGATATTGTGTTTGTATATAATTTAACAGATTTTTTTGTCTCATTTCTAATGGTAAGCATCTCTTTAAAATTACTTTGTATATTGGATAATATGAATAGAATATATCCCTTTATTGTAAAAGCAGTTAAAATTGAATAAAAATAAAAATTAGTATTACAACTAAAAACAGAAAAATAGATTGATGAATATGAAGAAAATTACAGGAGGAAAGTATGAAATATCTTAGCTGAAACTATTCCTCTAGGACCATATGGAGAAAAGTCCTCTATAGCAAATACGTCGGTAGTAAACATTCACAGTTTATGTCTTTTATTTTTATATATTAAAATGTTTGTTTTTATTGAAGATGGAGTTCACAATAAAAATATTTTTAAAAGAAAAATCTTCTAAAGCTTAGTAACTGACAAATCAATGGTGAGAAATGCATTTTGGAGTTACATGAAAAAAATATTTATTAGATTTTTAAGTGACTGTGAAGGAGCCTAAGTACAGTGGCTTGGGCTGTGGTCAGTTTCACTTCTTCAAAAATTTTGAGGATTAGCTATTCACAAATGTTCTTAACATTTCTAAGCAAGAAAGTACTTCATTAAAACTAAAAAAACGTGTCTTTATGGCCATCACATCTGTCAGTAATCCTCAACAGTATAGAATAGTAAATGTATTCTGATTTGGAAGTTTGTTCCACATGGAGAAAATAAGTTGTGAAATTTCACTAACTGGCATGAAATTCTGAGCATTGTCTAGGAAGTTTCAAACACAGGAACCTTTATTAAGCATGGAAGTATTAAGGTTTTGAAGGGCCACTAAATGATGTAGTGTAGAACGGTGAGGTCTAATTTACCCACTCAGAATGGAAACCCTATATCCTGCATGTCTGGTTCATGTATGCAGATAGACAGAGAGACTTAATTTCTCTTGGGAAGCTGAGTTATAAAAAGGTATTATTCAGAATAGACAGTTTTATGATTGCATAAAAGGAAAAAAAGAGATGATAGAGTTGCTGGGGGTAAGGATGGTCCCTTTCAGTGTGTTAGAATCTATCATTAAAAATAAATTCAAGAGGTGAAATGCACAAACCAGATAAAGCATTGCAAACTAAATGAGGAATAAAAGTTGTGCAGCAGTTTGAAGCATATGGACACCCACACAGTTTGCAACAAGAGCACTGGGAACCCCCAGACTTTAGCTTATTAAAGATGACCTTTACCCTCTCTAAAATTTCAAAGCTGACGTTTCAAGGGCTGAACAGACTGTGCGCCATATGTAACATGACCTCAGCTCCGCTCTGCCAAAGCACTGATGGCATCACTAATGAGAGGTGAAAGGTCCTTTTCTTGCAGCTTTTTCAGAAACCCACCAACTCTGTGTAGTAAGGATCCTCCCCCCTTCACACACACATACTTTTTCCCCCCTAGGCTAATTGCATTTAATACACAGCTTCAAAACACTTTTATTACAGGTCATTTTGCTTATTGCTCCAGTCAAATGGCAGGATGCACAATCAAATGATACAGGAGAACAAACTTATTGTAATTCAAAAGGTAAAATGGATTAGCAGAATATTATATTAAACTTGCCTTTCATTTATGTCTGAAAGGAAGAGCTGCAGAGGCTCTATTCTACTTATTTCTTCTGGTTTAGAAAATATATCAAAGACTGAGCCAACCAGGTGTGTATTTCTTTCTGAAAGGGACTTTTTTTTTAAAAAAAACTTCATTTGGATAGAAGTGCTCATGACAAAGCGATTCCTGATAGCTTTACTGCCTTTTACCTACCAGCTCTCAATAGGACATGTGCTCGGGAAATACAATAAACGTCCTTTAAAGCAATCTTTTTCATGCATTTGAAATGGTATCGAGATAACTTTTGCAGTTACCTTCATAGTACATACAATTTTCTTCCTAAAGAAATATTTAGAGTGATCATTAAGAAATTAGAAAAGCAGATGAATAGAAACAGATTTTCTCACAAGAGAGGCATTGTAAAAAGGCAGAGGGGCGGTCCTTGCAGGCAGAGCTGTAGAACACATTTCCTTCAAATACGGAAACGAGGGTCTTTACTGGAGACAACACTGCGGAATCAAGATTTTAGGGAAATGCAAATATTCAAATATATGGGTAGCATGCACTGGTAGTTATTTGGGTACGGAGATCTTCTGAATGACTGCTGTGCATATATAAATTTTGAACTTCCTATTTATAAATCAAGTTGGATGACTCCAAAATTAAAGAAGTAAGCACCTCGTGTTTTTCTTCCTCCTTTTGTTTTGATGAAACAGAGCATACCTTTTGGGGTGGGGGGTTGTCACAAGATGAGCTCATTTATGATGGGGCATACTTTTCCCTAGTTAAAATCCATCCTTTCAGGGGAAGGGATTAACGGGAAACATTATTTGCATGATATTAGGGTGTGTCTGTATGGACTTAAGTATGAGTGAATCCGCGACCTTATACAAGTGTCTAAAAACCTTTACAATTCTTCCTGGGTGAGGCAATAACTAAAACAAATGAAGCTATTTCTTCTCTCAAGTCTTTCCGATGTGGTTACACTGGTTGTGCTCAGGAGCTGTATAAATATGAGGCAGGGATTTCTTGCCTTTGCTCCCCAGTGAACCTAGGAGGGTGCTGGGTCCTTTGTTTCTAAGTAGGGCAGTAAAAACAGGTGCTATGGGGGACTCGCCTCTCACTCACCCCTCAGCTGCCACCTCCCCTCACCCTCGTCGGGGCAGGTCACCAACAAGCAGAAATTTGTGCTCCACATTCCTTTCTCCGAATTAGATCCAAAAGCCTTAGCTTCTTACGCGGAGGGAAACAATTCAAGAGAAGCAGATTCGGGGGGAGGGGGGTTAAGAACAAGGGGTGAGAGTGGAGGAGGAAGAGACGGTAGGGGGAGTTGAAAGAAAGAGAGGGTCCTTTCTTGTATCTTCCCGGCTGCAGGAGCCGGAGCTGAGCTGAGCTTCTGGGGCTCAAGGAGAAGTGGGATCCAGTAGGGAGAAAAGCTCTGGATCTTCAGCCTGTCAGATTTCCGGGGGTTGGAGGCGAGTGAGTCCTAGCAGCCAGCCGCACCTCTCCCCGCCCCGCCACCACCGCCTTCTTTTCCCACCTCCCCACCCCCATTTGTGTTCCAGGGCAGGATTTCCTAAGTTTTGATCTGACTGGCCTGACCTGGTTCTTTCTGCCAGTAAGAGAGCGCCCTCTCCCTCTCTCTCCTCTTCCCGTTTAATTGTTCAGATTGCTGGCTTCTCCCCCGCAGCTCCCTCCCTCCAGCCCTGGCCCCCGCCTTCTCTCAGTTTTACCTTCCAGCTTTTTAACCTAGTAGGATGGCCTCCCTCCTCACCTCCACTCCCCCTACTCCACCCACGGATCCTCTTTCTGTCCCTCTGCCCCGTGGCTAACCATCCTTCTTACTTCTTAGTCCAGACCAATCTCCCCAAAGGGGAAAGCAAGAAGTCGCTTCTCCTTCCCCACTCCTCTTCTTGGTCTAACTCTCGGCAGAGCCAACCGCCTCGTAGAGGCCAGGATGAGTCTATAAAGCAGTAACTTGGGAGGGACTGAGGGGACTGGAACCGCTGAATGCTAGATCGAGTTGAGGTCCTAGGTTTACTCAGCGATGAGGCCCTTTCTAGAAGGCTGGAATTGAGGATCCGAGGCCTAAGCTGAGATTTTTAAAAGTCGGAGAGGAGGGGTGGAGTGACCCGCCTTGCAAGAGGAAGGGGGTTAGTGTTTATGTGGGGTAAGGGGGTGTTTTCCTGTACCAAGTGGGAAGAGAGTACTTGATGGCTGCCGATGATGCTTTAGGTGAAGGGAAATAGTTTGGCTTCCGGCACTCTAGTTGCTGCAGAACCCTGTAAACTACAGTCGGAGGTTCCGAGGACGCTATTTGTTAGTTCACATTTGTTTCAGATTTTGTTCCAAATTCTACGTAGTCAGCTGGATGAAAGTAGATGGGATGGAGCGAGTGGCAGGAGTATGCCACCCCAATCTTTTCTCAACCAGGATCCCAGAGGTACCTGGTTGTAGACTTGACCGTGCATTCTGTTAGGAATTTCCCACAGATACCACGAGGATGCATGACACCCTGAAACCAAAGCAAAAGGCCACTGAAAATCCAATTTATTTGGAATATGTTCAAATATTGCACCTTTGGGGTGTAGGGAAGGTTCCAAATACGGCAAAGGAATATGTATGGGACACACAGAAAACGCTCAAGGTGTGCTCACCATTCTCCAAACCCACCACCAAGGTTTCTATCGGCTTTAGCTGACACCACTCGATAAAGAAGGCCGGTCTCTCAAATGCACTAATTGAGTCACAGAACGCTGAGAGCCCTCTGTTTCAGCAGCCCAGAGCCTGATTTGTCTGCAGCACTTTCTTCCGCAATTCAGATACATAATCTCATTTGAAAAGTATTGGGGCCGAGACGCTGCAATTAGCATTGTCTCCGGTTACGCTAAATGGCATTATGCTGAGAAATGGAAGAACACAAATGCTTTGAACGTGTGGATCTTACTGCCCTGGCCTGGCCTATGCTGGGTACAGAAACAGGCAGGCGGCGAAATGCTCTGTCTGAGAGGAGGTAGAATGCGACACAGGATTCAGCCCTAAGATATTCTGAGGGAAACTCGGGAGAGCAGGCTCTTTCTGAGCCGTGGTTTGGTCTTTGACCCTGGCATTGAATTAGAGGTTCATAATGTGGTGTTCAATGGAAATTTAAATATGTATATATATACATATATGTACATACATACATATGTACGTATATATTGATAACTGTGTTTCGGTATATTTTGTTTCTTTTTTGACCTACGTGTTTCATTTTAATGCATTTAAAAGCATTATTCTGAGATGGGGTCTATGGAGAAGAGTTCACCAGAGTGCCAGAGGCGTCCCTGGCACACAACAAAACTTAAGAATTCCTGCAGTAAAGGTTTTAAAAGAAAAGTCAGTCGTTGGTGATATTTCATAGCCACGGAACTTCTGGGAAGGCATATCACATCCCCAAGTGAAATCTCCTCTTATCTAGGACACTATTCTGGGGTTTTTGACTTTTTGGTTGAGGTGAAAGAAAGACTGGCAATTACATCTTTAGCGGGTGCGTACTTCCCTAGGAAAAGAAGAAGAGTCTCTAGGAAAGGTAGGGAAGAGATATCACCCTAGAAGGGAGTGGGGTGAGTTCCCATCATTCTGGAACTTGAAGCATGCCCTGTGGAAAAGGTTCTTTAAGGCGGATAGAAAGAAAGAAGGCTGTAGAAATGAGTGGGGCCTGGAGAAATGGCGTAATTCCATTTGCAAATGGGAGGAACTGACTTGCTAGAACTGTAGATGTCCACTTATTATTGACTGTGGATCAACAGAAGTCTCTTTGAAGGGAGAAATCTGACTCAGAAAATGCAACCCTGTGGAAGAGGAAAGGAGTGGGAATGGAAGAAAGGGATGGAGAAAGAGGGAGGAGAAAAAGGAAAAAAAGTTGTTAAAAGATGTCAGGGCCACGGTGTTTACATGGCTACCTATTCTAGCCCATCCCTGATTGTACAGTGGCCGGCACGCTGTGCTTATGCGCGGCTCTATCCTTTTGCTCAAACTAGCCCCCCACATCTTGAAGTAATCAGCAGCTGAGAAGGGACTCGTCCCCCTGGCATCTCAGGTTAAAGAAGGAGGTCCAGGAAAATGTGGTAGAGCCATTACAAGAAACCTGAGATGCATTCATCAGGGACTCCAATTGCCATCGCATTAGGATTGATTAGAGACCAGCAGTACCGTAATGACCCGGAAAGAGGGGCAGCCAGGGATTATTAATATCAGAACGTTGGGGGTTGGGGAAAGAGAAGTTTTATGTTACTAGGATTTATATATGAGTGCAGGTTTACCTAAGGAAACTGGATAGTCAGTGAATCACGCAAACAATAAATCTAATTGCATCTAAAATTTCATGCAGCCTTATTTAAAGGGGAAAAAAGTGGGAGGCGCGTAGAGAATAAAAACTTAACTGTGATTAAAATACAGGTCACAAGGAAATCCAGCCCAGCATTTATCTCAGACTTTATAACCAAAGTTTGCTGTGGACAAAGACTGTGGAAAGTAAGAAACAGAGTGAATGACTGAATAATCTGGTTTCCTAGCCATTAGGACCCAAAGAAGGATTTTCCCCTTCAGCCACTACATTTTCACTTTAGGGTACATTTTTCTAACTTTCTTTTCTTTACTCTGCGCCGTAAGGGTAACGGGGTGTGAATTTGGGGACAGTCTGGTGGGCAGAGGCACTCAACCTTCTGAAATCTAGTTTCTATGGAAGAAGTGATACCCTAGTTAGGATTGTTGGGGTTTTAAAATTTTTATTTGTTGGCATCCCATTAAAAAAAGACATTAAAGACTGGGATCCCAAAGAGACAAGGAGGAGAGAGTGGTTCGTCTCCTTCCTAGGACTATGAGCCAAAACAAATCAGCCCCTGATGGTCTAGGTTTCAATGCAGCTCACTGGATAATTAACTCCATCTTTCCAGCCCAACTTAACTGTTTATTTAGTGTCACCTTGTATTAGCATCACTAGCACTTTCCTCTGAGAAGGAGGAGCTGCAGGCTTTCACCTCCAAAAAGGAAATTCTTTTTAGCTTAGACAGATTCAGCGTGCAGGATGTATATTAGTTTAAATTTTTTTATTGGAAACTGTGGAAGATAAAGACATGGAAAAATTTCATTTTGCAAACTTGCCAACCTGGGACTCGGCAGGAGCTGCAGGGGGGGGGACCCCCGGGGGGGGTAGGGAAGGGAAGGGAGAGAGAAGTGGAATAAAGTCCCGCCCATAGTGTCTCTAATCCTTGGGAAATTATTCCCGTAAACTACCCAGAGAAAGGGCCCTTTGTATTTAAATGTGTAGAATGGTCAACCAGTTCAAAATCTAGCATTTCATGAATGAGTAAGACCCTTTACCAATCTCCACTAAACTCTGTCCTTCCCTTCCCTTTCTTTCCCAGTTGGAGAACTTCTGGGGAACGCGACCTCTTTCCTTCCCTAGTAAGCATAGTATAGCGGAAAGAGATCTGGGTTTGGATTCAGAGTAAAATCCCAGCTTGGTCACGAACTACCTGTATGATCTTGGACAAGTCACGTGACTTCTCTGGGCTTCACTTTTCTCAGGAGGGAGTCCCATACCTACGGGCTTTGGATTGGGGTTACATTCACGATAAGACTATTAAACTATATGACCTCTATGGTCCCTTCTAGCTCCAAATCTTTGATCCTATAGATGTTCCTTCGCTAGAAGAGCCCAGCCTACCTAATTGGAAACAGCATCCCCTAAGAAGAAACCAATCCTAAAGAAGCCTTCACCTCAAACCTAGAAGCTCAAACCTAGTACCAGCCATCGTCTGACTCCTAACCGAAACACTTAAGACACACTTACTCCTACACCTGACCCAGACTGGTGAAAAAGCAACCTAGTATCAAAAAGGAAAGAAGACTTTTAAAAGCCAAGTTTAAAAAACAGCAGCCACATAGACACCCCAAAGTCTCTTTCTCTTCCAACTTTCAAGAATATAACTTTCCTTCAACTTCTCTCTTCCTTGTTAAATTTGGTTTTTTCTGGTGCCTCGAAGCGCATCCAAGACAAAGGGTAGAGACCATATTTTCAGGAGACAAACCTAGAAGATTTAAAGACTCTCTCCGCCCCTCCTAGATGCTTCTCAAACCAGCTTTGTTTTTACAGGTGTGGGGGGGGGGAAAAAAAGGGGTAGCAATTCTTATGAGGAACTAAATGCCTCCAGGGGGTCTTGGTGCCCGGAGGCTGTTTATTTGCACCTAGGAAGTAGGCTTGCTCTAGGCCCCTTCCGGTTCCACGAGGTGGGGGAACTGGGCTATTTTAGAAGAAAATACACATACAGATCCTTATTGTTTAGAAATAAACCGAGGAAGCTGGCCGGCTCCCCTATGCCCTGCAGTGGGAGGGAGAGCTGAGCAGATCCGGTGTCACGTTGCAGATTCCCACTAAAGATAACGAAATGTGATCTATTTTTTCAGAACAGCAAGTGGATGGGAAAGAACCTTTACAACACAAAACTCATTTACTAATGGACTGGTTTTGGGTTTCCCCACTCACTGTAAAAAATCGCTTTGACTGTGGGTTCATCTTATTCATACCTCTGAGAGCTCCTTTCCAGAGAGAAGAATCTAAGTTTTGAACCTAACTTGTCTGTGGCACTTTTGCCGTGAGAGTTGCTGCAGTGTTTGGTCTTGGTTTTATTCTAGGATGATAGAATTGAGGGAAGCCTGTATAACCGCATAAAGCAGGCTAGAGAAAAAGCATCAGACTTGACCGCCTCTGACTTCAAAATAATTCCATACGGTAGGGTGCCTCTCCGAGGATCTGTAGCATGAAGTAGTTCGTCTGGATGGCAGAGACACAACGAATCTAGACCTTCAAAACCGTATCAGCATCTCTCCGTAGAGGAGATCAAAATTATTTACTGCGTAGTGAAAGGCTTTTATGTCAACATTTCAAACATTTGTCGACATTTCCTTCCATTCCTGCGCCCCAGTATTCATTTTCCACCTCTGCAAATAGTAAAGAACACGATCAATTACCTGCATAGATGAGCTGAAACTGGAGTTAATGCACGATAACCATATTAATCCATTTTGCCTGCGCCTCCCAGAAAGTCTTTGCAGCAACAGGGGAGGGAGTCGGAAAGAAACAGTTTTTCTTTCTTTAAATGTAAAAACAAAAGCTCAACCCAAAAAGTATCTATCTGTGATTTGCATTGACAGGAAAGGTTTTGTGTTACCAGAACAGAGAAAACCTTTCTCTGTGTGAGTTAAAATGGATAATTTGGTTTACGTGGTTGGTAAATTCATGACATTTTACCTCTTTTAGTGGTTTAAAGTGAAAGGTTCCATTTTGGGAAACCTTATATATCCGGGCCAATAATGAACATTGTTAGAACAATTGACTCCCTTTTCCGGGATCGAAATAGCAGGTATCTTCTCTGTTACAGAGCAAAACCATTGTTTTCCTTTTCCATTTATGCAATTTTGTGTATTATATAGCAGAATAACAGTTAGTTGGGCTTTGAAGTGTTTAGGAGTGAACACTAGATCCTTCTGGTAAGATTCGGTGCCAGTGCCAGTGCCAGTGCCAGTGCCGTATGCTCCGCTTCGAAGAGACAGGGGTCAGAGGTGTGGCGAGAAGCAGGGAGGACACAGGAATAAGAAAATATGAGAAACATGAAAAAAGATGGTGGCATTAAGCTAAAATGATATTTCTGCTTAATCTATATCTGCTTTTATGTATCAGAGCTCCCCCTCATCTCCTCGTGTAAATTCATTAGTTAAAAAGCTTTCGCTTAGTAAACGAGTATTCGAACGCAAAGATTCTATTTTAAGACACCCTCCCTAGCGGTTGCGACCCACTTTCTGTCCTTCCCTCCTCCCCAATACACATTATAATTATGCGCACTTGCTCCAGACTTTAGGGTATTAGTTGATTTTTAGACCTGGGTTTAAGACTCCGTTCCGGTCTCCACACAGCTGCCTTGTCAATAAGGATCTGTTCCAAGTAGAGACATTCCTTCTGGCAGGACATTGCAGCTCTTTAAGACTTCATCTGAAACATCATAAGTACTAAAATAAAATGGCTAGGGAAAATTACCAGACACATGGTCATGGGATGCAAAAGTGCCAGGCATCCAGTTTAAAAAATAAGTCATTGTAGAGACCATGCTGCAATGACTTGTTTCAAACAGCACATATTCATTAAATAGATTTTTAAAACCTAAAGGTAAGAAAATCTCAGCATCTGTTCCCAGGATTTAATTGCATGTGTAAAAGATAAAGAGGAGTCTTGGGGCTGCAAAATGCATAGAGCTAGACTGGACATTCCCAGAGAACTGAGAGATTGAAGCATTTCTTAAAAGCAGGCATATTCTTAGAGTATCTGAGGTAGTAATTAGTGTGTGTATTATTAGCTTATAAAGAAAATAAGAGAAATCCACACACATTGAATTCCCTCTCACAGTGGCTGTTAACTCAGATTTAAACATCTGAGCAGTTTAGTTCTGGTAGGTCATTTGCCTGAATGAATTAAGACACGTTTAATAAAGACAAGCAGGTTCTAATGAACCTTGGGATCTCCTAAGAGCCCACTAAGAGGGTTCACTTAAATCAAAAGCATTTTTGAAGTGTGCTTAAAATTCGGTTTTGAACTTATCTAATCAAAGATAAGCATAGTCATAAAGTCACTCCCATTCCACCATTCCGTTCCCCTTATCTTGACTCATTGTTCTTATCGCCGGCCCTGTCCCAGCTACTGAGAATAGATTATCTTTGTTTAGGGAGGCTAATTGTTTTCAGAATCTTTTTAATAATTGCTTCAGCTCAAGGTGTGCAAATGAGGATTAAGATAATGATGGTTTCGTTTGTGCAATTTGTTCAAACATTCCCCACACCTCCAAGAAAAAGTAAAGGACATGACTTTAAATTGCAGAACACTTTTCATTCCACTAGCAGTAAAGTAAGCTTGCATGAATAGTCTACAGACACACACACATACGTACACCACTCCATATTTAATCTTCTTGGAGCCGCTACCGTTCTAGTTTTGAGAGAAGTGTCCTTTGCATAGCTGGACAAGGATTATATTACAACCAGACGGTTATTGGAGATGGGTACAGTTTTAGTGAATTTACACCCCTCTAGTGCCTTTCTTTCATCTGAGGATCTCCAAAGCATGTTTGTTAACATCAAGTAAATCAATTTCTCATCATTCTTCGGTAGGAAGGTATTAGTAAGATTCTAAGAACAAAAAAAGGACATTGAGTCCCTAAGGGTCAACCCAAGCCATCTAGGGATAAGCCTAGTCAGAAATTAACCCCGGCTGCCCCACCCCCATCTTGGACTAGCTAACTCTTCTTCTCTGCACATAACATTTACCTACTCCAAAATTAAATTGCTTTTCCCCTCTAAAGCAGAAGAAAGGCGTGGATGAAGTCTCCAGAGTGAGTAGTGGGGTAGAGGGACAGGCTTAGTGCAGCCCATACATGAAGGCCCGAGAGCAAAGCTGCGGCACCATCAGCAGCATGGAGTTATGCTTCTCCTCTTGTATTATTTATCCTTCTCCATAAGCTATTCATCAAACCATTATTTATTCATCCCAACGTTAAGGTAATTAAATATGAGCTCACCGGGAAAGGGCAGGTCTGGAAGGGACAGGGAAGATGGGGGGGGCGGGGGGTTTAAAAGGTCTGTAATAATTGATTTGTACAGAGATGAGCCTGGTTCGCCTTAGCTGACACTTGAGAAGGGGCTCAAATTGCAGGGTCCTGAAGTGTCTCCCCACCCCCCGACCCCTGGGCCAGCGAGGCAGTCTCATTCTCGCTCTCCCCCCCCCTTTCGCATCTCTCTCATCCCTCCCTCTCCCCCTTCTCCCTTCTTTCTTCCCCTCTCTCCCTCCTCTTTTCTTCTTCCCCATCTCTTCCCCTTCTTCCCTCCTCCTTCTCGTTCTCCACTTCCTCCTCCTCCCCCTCTTCTCCGTTCCTACCCCCCACTCCCGGCCTCTCTCTCCCTGCAGAGGAGGCTCGGCCTCCCAGCACCCCTGCCTTGCCTGGCCGAGCTCTGAGGCTGGCTAGATCGGGATAGGCGCCACAGGCAGCCAATCAGCGCTCCCTGTCCGCTCCGCGCTTTAAGGCTGCTTGCAGGGAGAACAGAAACCAAGTTCCCCAGCAACAATCACCATCCACCCGGAGAGAGCCCGGGGAGGCTGCTCCGCGCCGGCGGCTCTGCGCCCGGCGCTCCCACCCATCCACCCCACCTTCTCTCCCTCCTCCTTTTCCTTCTCCTTGCCCATCCTTCTTCCTATCCGCTCAGAACTCCTCGGCTGAGCTCCCCCTACATCCCATCGATTGCAACTGAGAAAGAAAGAGGACTTCTCGCAGAGGGAGGGGGTCGGAAGCCTCCCCTCCACCCCCTATCTCTAGCTCTACTTGCCCCCCCCCCCATTTTCCTTCTCGCTCTCCACTGTGCCCCAGGTTGCTCACTCGGGCCAAGCGCCAGCCATGTCTATGCTGCCGTCTTTTGGCTTCACCCAGGAGCAAGTGGCCTGCGTTTGCGAGGTTCTCCAGCAAGGGGGGAACCTGGAGCGATTGGGGAGGTTTCTCTGGTCCCTTCCTGCCTGCGACCATCTGCACAAGAACGAGAGCGTCCTCAAGGCCAAGGCCGTGGTCGCCTTCCACCGGGGCAATTTTCGCGAGCTCTACAAGATTCTGGAGAGTCATCAATTCTCGCCCCACAACCACCCGAAGCTGCAGCAGCTGTGGCTGAAGGCTCACTACGTGGAAGCCGAGAAGCTGCGGGGCCGACCCCTCGGGGCGGTGGGCAAGTACCGCGTCCGCCGAAAATTCCCCCTGCCCAGGACCATCTGGGACGGGGAAGAGACGAGCTATTGCTTCAAAGAGAAGTCTCGAGGTGTGCTGCGAGAGTGGTACGCGCACAACCCTTATCCCTCCCCAAGGGAGAAGCGCGAGCTGGCCGAGGCTACCGGCCTCACCACCACCCAGGTCAGCAACTGGTTTAAAAACCGGAGGCAAAGAGACAGAGCAGCGGAAGCCAAGGAAAGGTACACAGGGCGTTTCTCTTCACTCTCTTAACCCTTCTGTCCTCTCCAAACCCCTCAGCCCTACCCTTACACCCTCATCTCCTTGGGCCAGACAGAGCATTGCTGTCAGGAACCTCATTCTGCGAGCTGAGATAGAAAAAAAAAAAAAAAGTTCATGAACTTGGATTTAGCCTGCCGGGCAGTAAAGAAAGAGAGACTAATTTTAGCTGGTTTTCCCCTGCAAGATTGTGTTCAGTGGGTGTGAGTCTCAGGAATGATTTGCGGCCAGTTTGGTTCTCTCACCCCTGACCCACTCTCCTCTCACCCCCTTCCGAATGAGTGGCTGGAGTGTGTCTGAGAGAAGACGACTGAGAAGGGAAAGGAAAGGAAGGGACGGAGAGAGAGGAGAGAGAAATAGGAGGGGAGTGGATTTTTTCTTTTAGATCAGTAATAGGAGGAGAGCCAGCGATTTGGGAGATGTTTCACTGAGCGGCAGGGACCCCTGTGGTACCCCTGGTACCACCTTTTCCTCTTCCTTTCCTTGTTGAATGGGGCTGACATTTTGGGGTCCCCGTGTCTTCCCTTTCACACAAATCCCATTAAGACTGTCCTCTTCAGTCTCCAGTAAGTTCTTTGGGGGAAAGGTCGGGCTGTTTCATATCCCACTTGTAAATTTCTGGATGTAGGAGGGTGGAGCTTTAAAACAAATCTTGAGAGAGTTATGTGGAAAGTCGGAGTCGACTCTAATCACACCCCCTGAAACAAAGCTGCACCCTTCCTTGCGCACTTCCACGGCCAGGGAAGCTGGGTATCTGTCAGCACGGCCAGTCCGAGGACTTAGGAGCTCGACCGTCTCACTCTCAGCTTGAGCCAGAGATCAGAAACGCGTGTTTTTATGGTCTTCCCCCAGCTGCGCCTCCCCCCCCCCCGCCAATACCCTCACCCCCTGACCTCCTTTCCTCATCCTTTCTTTTCGGAGTTTCGAGCTGAGATTCAGAACTGGGAGGCAGCCGGAATAACTCCGAGCAGGAGCAGAGAGTTTGGTGAGCCTTCAGTATTTTTAGGAAACCAGAACACTCCGACTGGTCACTTTTCTTTTGTCCACTTCTCTGTCTTGGTACCAATACTCTACGTATTTATTTTGATCCAGGACAAAAGTGTAGAAGCAATATAAGTTTAGTTGATAGAGGTCAGCAGGGCGGGAAGAGGAAGGAAAGGAAAGAACGAGAAAGGGAGGAAATAAGGGGGGGGGGGAAGACATCAGAAAGGCGGAAGTGAGAGGAAGTAGTGAAATTGTGAACTTAAACAGGCTTAAACGGGACTCGGGACAGGTCCACTCATCGCACACCGAAGTCACACAGGTCTTGATTCTTAGTGAGGACTTCTTGACATGACCTCTCTGGCTTTTATGAGGGATGAGGGATGAGGGATGAGGGAGGATGAGGGATTGGGAATTTTCAGTGGGGCGTGAGGGAGATGGCATGGGGACAAAAACTCTGCGATTCCAGTTAGGCTGAAGTTACAAAATCCTCTAAGTCAGGCCTCAGGGCCCACTCCCTGATGAAATCAGCAATTCTGGCCTGGGTCCCTGTGTTTACTCAGGTCACTGCAGAGCCTTGGGCACTACTTCCCCATGACCCGTCCCTTTTAATGACAATCACCAGACAGAAATACTAAAAGTAGTTATTTAATAATATACATCTCTCCTCTGCACTGGAAAATGAATATCTGATGATCAACAAACCTTCCTTGGGTTACAGGTTTTCTATTTTTCTTTCTTTCTTTCTCTTCTAACTTTGAAAGGCTGACTGGAATTGTTTAGGTTAAGCATTATTTAAATGTGGTTCCAGTGGGTGTTTATTTCAAAAGATCGGCCTGTGATAGAATTTTTTTAAAAATTTTTTTAGTCTCCACAGATATTTTCCTTCCGAAATCTTCAAGATTTGGGAAGCAAGGGCTATAGGGCCTCATAGGGGATTCAAATTCTTCTCAGGTCTCTGATTCCACTGTTTTTCTCTTGTTTCTTTCACCACTTCTGATAAGGGTGGGTGAAGGAAGGCTCCCTTTATGAAATTGTTCTCTCCCTTTTTCATATTCTTTCTGCATTCCTTTCGGTCCCCTTCACTTCCCTTCCCTCTTCTTGTTCCTTTCCTCCTTTGTTTTTCATTCTTTTTCTTTCTCCATCTTTCAGTGTAACCACATGCTACTGTTTTCTGTTTCTCAGGGAGAACACTGAGAACAACAACACATCCTCCAACAAGCAGAATCAGCTCTCTCCCCTGGATGGGGGCAAGCCACTCATGTCCAGCTCAGAAGAGGAATTCTCACCTCCCCAAAGTCCAGATCAGAACTCAGTGCTCCTACTCCAAGGCAACCTGAGCCATGCCAGAAGCTCAAACTATTCGTTGACCGGCTTAACTGCTTCTCAGACAGCCCACAGCCTCCAGGGGCACCAACATCAGCTCCAGGACTCCCTGCTCGGACCCCTCACGTCCAGCCTGGTGGACTTAGGCTCCTAAAGCAAAAGTACTTCTGGCCTATGGAGAACTAGTTGAAGCATCCACTGATCAGCAACTAGAGACGTTTGTAAATATAGAACAGGAACAATTTTGCAGCGCATATCTGGGGAACTTAATGCATCAAGGAAACATGGACTTTCACAAATACCCTTTTTACAAAGGGTGACAGAAACAACACTGCTCTCAAGAAATGATCTCTCCTCCCCAATTCTTATTACTTTTACCTTTACCTCCTTGTCCCTAAGTGCTGGTACAAACCCCCAAACTAACAAAACTTCAACGACCTCCCAGTTTATGCTACTGATTCCATCATCTTAAATTAAGTTTAAAAAAACCACAGGAATAACAAACTAGTTGGATTTCAATTCTTTAATTTATTTATGATTCATTTTTAAAGGAGAGAAGAAAAAGAAAAGTCTGATGTAAACAAGAATGTCTACCATTGGGGGAATTTGGTTGAATTTTTAAGCTGAATAGAGGGGAAAAAATGCTCAAAACCTTTTTTTTTGAGGGAGGAAATTAAGTTTACATTTTTCATATCTAGTGTTAAATGATTTCTATTTAGTTTAAAATAAAAAAGTATTAGAAAATCAAGTGCCTAAATGTCTTAATGCACATATATAAGGCAGTTAGAAGTAGAAAGTGCCCATTGCATTTTTGTTGGACTTTTAGGGATTTTGGGAGGAAGGTTGTTGATTTTCTTTCTTTTTTGATGGATTTCTGAAATGCATCTATGTGAAGTATCACAGTTTCCTGGATGTTTCTTCTTATACCCTCAATGCTTTCATATCCAGTAGTATACTCTTGCTAAGTGTTTCTCCTATTCCTAGTTTTTAGCTTGCAAAAGTATTCCCATAAATCTGATGACCTGGTATTTGTTACCCAAAATGGCATGTGTTTTTCAGGGTTCTTTTCTATTGTACCTAAAGCAGCCTAAATTAAAACGTAGCAGAGCATCAGGAGTATGGTTCTCTTTTTCAAAGGTGGGTTTCTGTGTTGCTGTCATCCTAATTCTAAACATACAGTTTTTGCCTTTCTTACTCCTGATTGTTTGGAATGTAGAGCACTTTGAAGGTTATTATCTGAAGCAGTTGTAGGATCTGGTTTTGTCATATGACAGAAAAAAAGGTAAACATAGCTTTTTAGATAGTCTTTTTATAGTATTTGGAAATAATGTTTCTGGAGTGCTCTTCTTGAGAATATTCATGTGTTAATGTAGCCACTCCTTGACCTGTTGACAAGACTGAAAGTAACAAAATTTATCGGACAAAATTAAGCAATCAATCAGTATGAACAGCATCATGAATCTACTAGGAATGGTATGCGAGCTAACTGAACAGAAACATTTGTGCGCTTGCTATAAGACTATGCTTTGAAAAACACTGTATTCATGTAGGCTCTTGATTATTTTTATTTGGGGGAAAAGTGACATAGCCTTTATACTAAGTTTTAAATTCTAGTGAGTGGCATTATTTATTAAAATTATTCTCAAGATTACTGGATTGGCTGGTTCTTGATTTGTAAAATATCGCTCCCCAAGGACAGCCTATTTGTTCTCTGACCTGAGTTTCATAATTTTGATTCCCCCCCCTTCCATAAACAGCACCATTTACATATTCATTTAGTATGCTTTCTTCCCGCCTTTGAGGGTAATCCAAGGCAGTAGCAGAATGGTGAATGGAGGGAGTGCTGAATTTGCAGTCAGAGAACCTGGACTCAACTGCAGGCTCTACTGTTCTCTTAACTGTATCATTTGGAGCACCCGCTCTCTGTCTTTCATCTCTAAAATGAAGGGATGGAAGTGGATGAACTTTAAGATTCTGTCCAGTTC
Organism: Pseudocheirus occidentalis; assembly: GCA_028646575.1. Lineage (NCBI taxonomy): Eukaryota > Metazoa > Chordata > Mammalia > Diprotodontia > Pseudocheiridae > Pseudocheirus > Pseudocheirus occidentalis. The sequence continues at coordinate 210,897,876 of CM053598.1, forward strand.
TAAATCTATAATCCTATGGGGATTACTCTGGGGAAATGGAAAATGAAAATTTATTCTCCCTAGTTCTTGGGAAGCTAAAAATGATTTATTTGTAGTTGAGGGAAAATTAATTGTTTCATGTTATAGTAACTTTTATTTATGAAATCATTTTTTCTATCGCAGATCCATAATTTGTTCATAGAGGTTCATTCGGGTCGGAAGCTCCTGGTCCCAATATCCCTTGTTAGCGTTTTGGATCATTAAGTTACTGTTTATTTAAGTCACTGTTTATTCTCCGGGTCTTGGGCCACGGAGAAATGCCACCCTCTGCAGGAGGGACTCTCACAAGGGGATCTCCGTACATTCTTTACATTCACTCCCCCACCCCCCAAAAAAACAAATACCCAGCACAAAGATATCTTTAAATGACCCAGACCAACTTCAAAGGACACCGCGGAAATCTCCCTCGACAATAAGGAAGGGCTAATGACTTTAATTTTTCACACACTCTTTCCTCCTTCTCTCTTCTGTTTCTTCCACTTTCTTTCAGCTTAGCTCGGTAAGATTTTAGTAGCGGGGATGCTCCCTGTGACTGCTTGACAAATGGAGCTAAATGCTCGCCTTCTGCTCCCTCAGTTGGTGAGTCTTGGAAATGCCAGGCAATTTGCGGAGCAGTGGAGCTGCCCTGGTACTGTAAAAAGGCCCAGTGATTACTGCTTGTAAAGTCGTTAAAAGAGCAATTTTCTGTCACAGCCATAAACTCTCCGTAAAAAATCCTGGCTCTTGGGTGCAGCACAAGCATATTCCAGATGTGTTTAAAAAGAAATTGCACAATCTCTCCCTGCTCCTCCTGGTGACAGGATGGGAAAGAAGGTAAGAATGCTGGAGATAGTTTTTGCTTTCTTCTCAACCATTTCCAAGAGCTCTGTCCCATCAGACGAAGTGCTTTTTTCTTCGAGGGAAAATTAGGGAAGGGGACCCTTAAAGACTTCTAGGAGTGATTCCATTCTCTGTATCTTTATGCCTGGCTGCTTCACCTTTTTGTTTTTTTTTCAGATTTCCTTTCAGTTCCATTTACAGACTTAATGATGACGGTTAAAGTAATGAACAAAGGATCATCATTAATAACGTATTCTTAGGAGGAAAATACCTTAGAGGCTCTGCTCAGCGAATAAGGAACTAGGAAGAAAAGGGGGGAGAAACGTGGCCACTTTCTGGAAGTTTAAAATAGTATCTAGCTCTCTGAACTCTCTGACTTTAACTTTGATTTAGAATTAAGGTTTCTGATGTTTTGGATAAGGGGACATTACAGACATTTTCTCAATTTCCAGTGGATGTGTTTGAGATAACTTGAGTCCAGACACAGAATCCCCACAGACTGTGGGGAGAATTCTGAGGGGCTGAGCACCACTGGCCTTGAGCGTAATGTCCTCCTGATCCTTTCAATTCGTTTTTAATTTCAAGTCGGAAGAAAAAACACCTAGTGGCTCTATTGAAGCACTTGGCTATGAGGAGTCCCACGAAAAAGAAAGCCATATTTAGACCCTTTTCCAAGGCTCCAGAAATCCGAGAGAGGAGCGGTTGTGTTACAAGAGGCAGGCGGGCAAGCGCTTTACTGGGTCCGATGCGCCTTGGAACTGGAGTGAAAGGGGACGGATCGCAATGACCTTTTCAAGCTCTACTCGGCGAAGTTCACTCCTACTAGTTTTGACTTCCCGGCTATGGAATCTTTGGTGCTGCCCGTAGCCTCCGACCAGAGGTTGGGGCTATGGATATATACCATCATGTTTCAGGCTGTGTCAGGCCGGTAGGTCTCTGTACTTCTAAGACTCCTCCAAAGAGTCCAGAGCCTAAGGAGGCCCCGGACTAGGTGAGGCGGCTGAGCAAGTCGAGCACTACCTGTCTTAAGTCCCTCTGTCCCAACTCAGTCTCGGCTTTGGAATAGCGGCCTCAGTGTTGGGGAAAGGAGCCGGGGAAGATCCGGAGCACTGTGGCTCCCCAACTCCTGGCTCCTTCTTTTCCCTGTCTCTGGTCTTCCCTGATGTCCCCAGCAAACTTGCTGAAGCTGGGAGTCGAGGCCGTCTTCGACACATTGAAAACAACCAGCTTCCCTAAAAGAGCCTTGGAAGTCATTGTCTAGGCGGGGAACTGTGACTAGAGCCATTCTGTCCGTGTCCGTTGTGACCCTTTTCAGGTGATTAGCATGGTTGCAGTGTGGAGGTGGGGTGGGGTTCTTCCAGATGCCTTCAGCACCCATGGTTTAGGGGCAGCAAACCTCTTGTCCCCTCCATTGTGGCAGGTGCTGGGAGACTGTGGCTGGGTGGGAGATGTATAACCATTACACCTTCTTAACCTGTCGACAAGAAGACTTCTCGGCTGCTTCCTCGGGTGCCTGCCATGATCCACTAGGTTTACAGGAGGCCAGCTGGGGCAACAGAGATCTGGGTGAAAGCAGGAGACAGCTAAGTTTTCTTTGGGGGGGTCTCTGCATTGTCTTCTGCCACCCACCTTCAGTAGTTCCGATAACTTCTTAGAAGCTGTTTCTTTGTAAGTAGGACTCCCCTCCGAACCAAATTGCTGACAGGCGGGGAAGAGCTGCAAGGTGATTGAGCTGTGGCCGGTGATTGAGCTGTGGCCTTTGGCGCTTGACAAAGGGTTGCAGAAGGTTCACTTTAAGGGGACAGAGTTTGTGTGGCCTAATCTAGCACCAAGGGCGCCCTCGGCAGTCTGAAGAAGTCCCAGGAAAACTCATACTGGGGTCGGAAATGGCTACTTTGTCTAGGCCCATCTAGGACCAGAGGCTCCGGTCCTTAACTGAGGCCCTAAGGGGAGATTGGGATCTTTTGGATGGTAGTGTTGAGCCTGGCCACTGCTGAATTCAGTGTATCAGAACCCAGCACAAAAGGTCGGCACCTTCCTATTCACATCCTAACAAAGCAAGCTGCTTTGCATCTTTGCTGTCCGTAGTTGACCTGGTTGTACGGGGGTTGTTGTCTGAAGGTGTGTGTGTGTGTGTGTGTGTGTGTGTGTGTGTGTGTGTGTGTGTGTGTGTGTGTGTGTGTGTCTGTGTGTCTGTGTGTGTGTCTGTGTCTGTGTCTGTGTGTCTGTGTGTACGTGTGCATGTGTGTACACATGGGAAACCGCCAGCATTTTCTCCCCAGCCTAGCTGATCTTTTCCAATCCCAGGGCAAGCTAGAGTGACAATTGGCCCACTGCAGAATCTGTCACATGGGATAAAGGATCTTTATTTTTTCTTTAAAATAATACAAAAACAAAAACTGAAGCTAGTAGGAGTTGATATTACTTCTTGGGCCAGACGACCGCTTCTTGATAGTGCCCCTTGGATTCCCAATCACCAGAATTCTTACTCGAGGCCCCTCAAGGACTCAACATAAAACCTTCCGGATCTTATTGGGACGGAGAACTTGACTAATGTTGAAAGGAAAGAGTGGCCTCAATATAGGAAGATTTCCTAGTATAATCGGTTGTCCAGGTGGGAAAGAAGGTCATCTAGGAGCAAAACAAAGTCAATACAAGGGCTAATTGAAGTACAGATTTTTATCCAGAAAAGTACTACTCTGAAAAGGCTAGTTTTATTCCTAGTATTTTAAAACTGAGCACACTCACTTCAGTACAGCTGATGAAATAAGAAACCTGTTCCCCTACTGAGGATGACATTAAGTGTTTTCGAGGCGCTGGTCCTTCCAGACAGCGAGAAACAACACTGCAGTAGCATTTAATAACAAAGGAAACTAGACTCAGAGAGGCGAGTGAACTGCCCTTCGCATCAGGGTTTTAACTTCCCTCTTTTTAACTTGTTAAGGGAAAGCTGAGAAGAGAGTTCCCAGTAGGTAGATCAGAACTACCTGAAGACTTGTTCTCTGTTTTTGTTTTGTTACTTGAGTGTCTCTGATGTTTTTCTCTCCCTTGAAATTGGTCAGTGCCGATGTTTTTTACCTTTACTGAAAAGTTTAAACATTGTCAGAACTTGTGCTCTTCTGTATCATTATAACTAGATTACTGGAGGGGGGGGGAGAGACTCCTCCACAATTGAATTCTGTTCTGAGAAAGGAAAAGTTTACATTGAAATACTAAAATATATTTGAATTAGCTACTGAGCTGCATTGAATTAAATTAAATAGCACTAGCTTCCCCCCCCTTCATTAAAAAAAAAGTTAAACTACCCACCTCTTTTCCAAGTATAAATAGGGAAGAAAAGAAGAA
>CM053598.1:210902578-210920670 GCA_028646575.1 Pseudocheirus occidentalis
ATAGATAGATGTTTGTGTCTAACAGTAGCCATCTCTAGGGCAGGTGGAGAGGAAAGAAGAAAAAAAGACATTTACATCATAACTTTATTATATATTTAAGAGGTATAGCAAGTTACATATAATAGATTTGTGGTTTCATGTGCAATCATATTTTTTATTATACTATGTTATGGAAATGCTTCTTTTATTCCATAAATTTAAAAATACTGTGGTCTGGAATGAAAGGACTTGGTTTTGGATCCTAGCCCTGGCACCTGTTGCTTCTGTGACCCTGGGAAAGTCATTTAATGTCACCACATACCACATACAGTTGTTATGAGAAAAGTACTCTGTGAATCTTAAAGCTTTATGTAAGTATGATTTATCATTATTCCCTTTCTTCCCCCTCCCACTCAATATTTCACACCCTTATCTAATTAGGATGGGTTAGGAATAGGCTTTCTTGAAGCAAGGGAGTAGACTGGATGATTTCTGGTCCTTTTATTTCTCAGATTCCAGAATAAGAAGACCCAGACACGGACAGGGAGCCCAAATCACTATTCCTAGAGGTTCAAAGACAGATGAAATCGTGACACCATACGAGTCAGATAGAGAGTGAGAAGAACTTTGAGGGGAATCTTGCAGTTACTTGTAGGTCACATAGAAAGTGAAGAGTAAACTGTCCCAGCTAAACTGCCTTCTCAAGTTTCCATTTTAGGCTGTTCTACTGTTTGCCCACTGCCTAGGAGGCGGCTGGAGTTCACTATAGGAAAAGTAAATATTGTCATTTCAAATAAAGAACTGTTTATTATATAACAGAACAGAGGCTGCCTTCTATTTTTGAGACTAGGCTAAGTTAATTGAGGACAGTAGCCAAAGCAGCTGCCTAGGAGGCTGTACTTTTCAACAGTGACAAACCTTAAAGCCAAAATGACTTTATGTTTGTCCACAAAATGACAAACACATTGTTCTTCTCAGGGAGTGATCTTCGGAACCCTATTATTCTTAAGTAAGCGGAGGGATACTATCTCTACTGTATCTTTGTACCACTGGGCACAGTGGGGAGAAAAGTACAAGACTAGAATAAAAAGGGATGTGGTTGAAATTCTTAGTTCTGCCACTTACAAACTGTGACATGGAGAGAAGTCTCTGAGTCTGAGTCCCAGTGTCCTCCTATGTACAATCAAAATGATAATAAAAACAAGAACAATAATGATACTTGAACTGTGTATCCCAACAGAACTGTTATAAACTTTAACTTACTATAAACACATGAGCTACTGTTGTAGAGAGATGGGCTAAGAAGAAAAAAAGACTATAAGCCAACACAATTCTGGCTACATCACTCACCCCAGTGAGTGACCCAGCCTTCAATGGGTCCTTATTGCCTCTAGGTTAAAATATAGGCTCTTCTTGACACTTACAACCATTCCCAGCTTACCTTTTCAGGTTTATTTCATATTACTCTCCTACAACATGTTCTACTTTCCAACCAAATCACCCAACTTCTTGCTGAGCTTGGCGTTTCATTTCTTACCTTTGCACAGATTTTCTTCTATACATGAAATCCATTCTCCTTGTTTCGACTTCTTTTTTTTCTGTTTTTTGGTTTTGGGTTTTTTTTTGCTTTTTTGGAGGGGGTATGGCAGGCCAATTAGGGTTAAGTGACTTGCCCAAGGTCACATGGCTAGTAAGGGTTAAGTGACTGAAGTCAGATTTGAACTCAGGTCTTCCTGACTCCAGGCTCTGTGCTTTATCCACTGCACTATCTAGCTGCCAATAAAAATAAATTCTTTGGAAACACTGACTGTTTCTTCTTTTGTCTTCATATTGCCAGTGCCTAGCAATGCCTTACTCATTTTGGTACATGTGATGAGGCAGGAAAAGCTGAGTTCAAGTCCTGCCTTTGACCCATACTGCCTGAGCTATCTTGAACAAGTCACATGACCTCTCTGTATCTCCATCCTTTCCCCCCCCTCACCTCCCGGGCTCTGAACTCTCTAAAACTATAAATTCCAGAGCCATTACTGATTTACATTGGTAAAGGGAGTTCTCCCTATATTAGCAAAATGACAGGTCAAGTCTTGCATTTAGTGGGTACTTATAAATGCTTATTGTGCTGAATTGGACAGATATAGCAGAGTACAGAGTATATAATTCAGCACAGAAGCTTTTCACTTAGATTGTTCTTATTCACTCAGAAGGATAAGAAAATGACATCTGGGCTGACCAGTTATTTGGGATTGAAGAGCAAAAAAAAAAAAGATCTGGTTAATAAAAATATTGAACAGTACTATACATGATAACAGCAACAATACCTTACCTTTTATGTAGTGTCTTGTACTTCTCAGTTCCTAAAAGCCAAATAAGACAAATAGTGGGAGCTATCTCATGAGACCATATATTGCCATGAGCTGTTGTTATTAAAACTGAGAGAGATGATTATTGTCTAAATTGCTTTATAAGCACATGGCCGACCCATAGAGAACATGATTTCTGACAGGGTAGAAATGCTCACATAGATCCCAGGGGTCTTCATTTATTTCTAGTATAGTTAGGGCAATTCATTTTTTTCCCTCCCACCAAAGTATTTTTTTTTCTTTCCAAAGCACTATTTGCCACTGGTTTCCTATCCTACTCTGATCCTTCTACTTTTCCATACCTCTGTTATGTAGATATAGCAGTTGGTTGGTTTGTAAGAGTGGAGGGATGTCTTGTGGGTAGATATTCTCAAAATGCTTTCCAGATTTTGTTGGCTGGCTCCAGGCTTAAGCATTATTGGACTGTTTTAGTATATGAGATTCAGATTCCTCAAATAAATGGCAGGATGAAATCTAACATCAATGTGAAGCAAAGGTGCAAAAACTTGATGGGAAATGACAAGTAAATGGAATCTTTTGGCTTTGTGTTTCTTAGATTGTAAGCTCCTTGAGGGCAGGAACTGTTTTCTTTGTATCCCCATCATTTTACACATTGCCCAGTACATAATAAGTTTGTAATAGACATTTGGACAACACCAACTACCATCCGTATTTTACAGATGAGAAAATGTTAACAGAGACAAGTTAACTGAAACATAGACTTCTTCCAGTCACACAGATGGTTAGGGATGAAACTGGCATCCCCAAAATTTGATATGATATTTTAGAACAGTGGTTCTCAATCCGTGGGTTGTGACCCCTTTGGGGGTTGAATGACCTTTTCACAGGAACTGCCTAAGACCATTGGAAAACACATATTTCTGATGGTCTTAGGAACCAAGACACCGCTCCTCTGTCTCCAGGCGGGTACGACCACATGCAGATACACCCACATACGAATATTAAAGGGTCGCAGCATTAGGAAGGTTGAGAACCACTGTTTTAGAACAAATGACACATGACATATTTACATAATTCTATATGGCTTTAAGAATGTTGTATTACAAAGGAGACTGCAAGTCTAAGTTTCAAAAGCATCTGAAAATACGGGAAAAGCAAAAAACTAACTTTATCCATTAAGACATTCCAGAAAACATCATAAGGAAGGGCACTTTCCTAACCTAGTAGATGGAATCAAACCAATTAACAAGTGTATTGTTCTGTGGGATACAATATTCCATCATAAAGAAATGAGGCTACATAGAGTACTGTACCCCACTTATCTGTCTATAGCACTTAAAATCAAGATTTGGGTATAAGCAGGACAGATTGTGAGAGAAGCAGCCACTTGGTCTCATTCCCCGCTATTTCCTCCTTTACTCCAGGTAACTAGGTGGTGAAGTTGATAAGAGCCCTGGGCGTAGCATCAGGAGCTCAAGCAAAATCTGGCCTTAGAACTTAGTAGCTGTGTGACCTTGGGCAAGTCTTTTCATTTCTGTTTGTCTCAGTTTCCTCAATTGTAAAGTTATCGTTCATTTGTTTGTCCATAATGTCTGAGTCTTCGTGACCCTATTTGGGATTTTCTTGGTAAAGATACTGAAGTGGTTTGCCATTTCCTTCTCTAGTTCATTTTACAGATGAGGAAACACTCTCCCTTCCAATCAATTGTAAAATGAAGACATTAATATAACGTCTTAGCACAGCTCCTAGCACTCAGTAGGTGCTTATATAAATTCTTACTATTACTGTTCTAGACTCTCAAAAAGAGATACTCTTTGTTCTCAACAAGAGCAGCTACTCTACATGTACTCTTGAGCTCATTGTCTCCCATCTTCTTCAGCAGATGATTCCCATTATCATCCCTTCTTGGTCTAATCTTCAATCTCTCCCCATATTCTTTCTCTCTTACCTAGTTTCCTACAAGCTCAAGCAAGTCTTCTCCTTAAAAACATCATACCATTCCTGCTAGATACATTTCTTCTTTTTCTCAGTCATACTCCTTGAAGTAGCCAGTTACACTTGATGCCTCCACTTCCCTCTCTTCTCATTGTTTCTAAGCCCTCTGTAATCTAGCTTTGACCTAATCACTAAAATGAAACTTGAAAATCATTAAACTCTAAATGAAACTTTAAATCACTAAAATGAAGCTCTCTTCAAAATTTCTGATGACCTCTTAAGTGCCAAAACTAAGACCTCCTCTCAGTCCTCATCCTTCTTGATCCCTTTGTGGTATTTAACACTTGTAACAACATAGAACTGTTGCTAGACTCAGAAGGGTCAAATTCTTTTTCTTCCAACTTTGTCTTCTTATGAGCCTACTCTGAAGCTTAAAGCTTAGGTATAGTTTTATGTCTTGGTTTCCCCAAAAGGGAGTAGGAAGGTATTTAATATATATAATAAATCAGGTATAGGATAGCTGTTTATTTACTCCACATAAAATAAAAGTTAAAAACAAGGAAAGACTCATAAATGTGGGAGGGTTTTTAACATTCAGCAGTAACTTTAAAATAGTCTTAATATTTCTGAGAGGTTAATACTTAAAACATCAAAAAAAGAGGCATTTTTCTGGACTGCTGAATCGCCATTTTAGTTTCAATTCATCTCTACACTGTCTCCCACAGGATCCACATCTTCTGATAAGTCTTTGTCTTTTTCTTTTTGGAGAGGGGAAGGTAGGGCAAGTGGGGTTTTGTGACTTGCTAGTTTTATGTTAAGTGTTTGAAGCCCAATTTGAACCCTGGTCCTCCTGACTCCAGGGCCAGTGCTCTATTTGCTGAGCCACCTAGCTCCCCTATTTCTTCCCCTGTCTTGAAGGGGTCAATTCCCCCTTCCAAAAGTGCTATAGTAGTTGGGGTGCACCTCCTATAGTGTATTGGCTGAGTGACTCAAGAACTCAAAACTTCTTATACTCACAAGATTCAAGATTACCATTTCATCATCTATGCTCACAAAATTTAAACCAGATGAAGCAACCAAAGACCTAAGGCCTAGATTCAAGCTTACTTAGCTCAGCCCCTGATCTAAATTCCACATGCAAGCAGTTACCATTTAAACTGAGGGATGGGAAGAAAACAGAGAGATAGATAGAGATAGAGAATTGCTATTATATACTATGTGATTGGAAGACAAGGAGGAAAAAACAGCCCAGAGGGCAGAGTCACTCCTCTCTAGATCTAGTTAATAGATAAGTATCTTTTCCTGGCTCAGTGACCAAGCCTTTCTAACTCAGCTTTGATGCAACCCTCCCACTCCTACTGAATGGAGAACAAGGATTTTCTGTCATTCTAAAGTAAATCAGGTATAGGACAGCTATTTAAACCCTTTGACACTGGACCAGAACACACATAGCCCACTGGAAGTTACCCCAGATCCCACAGATCAGAAGCAACCAATCTGTTTGCCCTAAGTAGACCACACCTTCCTGCATATTGTCTTATTTCTGGGTGTTCCTTACATTCCTCTCTTCTTGTTCTTTTCCTATGTGCCTGGCAACTCCTTCTCAGTCTTCTTTTCAAGGCTTATCCATGTTATGCCCACTATGCTACATGGTTCTAACCTGGACTCTCTTTTCTTTTCTATACTATTTCAGTGACAATATTCGTTATTTTTTTTTTTACCAAAACCTAATTTTTACCTTTTTCCAAAATTCCTCAGCACTCTCAAGGGCCACCATTCTGAGTCATTCAGATTCACAATCTCAGCATTATTCTTGACTCCTTATGCTTATTCACCCCACACACCCAACCAGTTTCCAAATCTTGTTGCTTCTCTTATACATGACCTTTCTCTCTTTTCACATAGCTACTACTCCAGTTCAGTCCTTGATCACTTATTGTCTGTACCTACTACAATAGCCTCTTCATAAAATAAATAAATAAAATAACCTCTTGGTCTTCCCATTTCAAGTCATTTTCCACACCAATCCATCCTTCACACAGCCACCAAAATGATTTTCCTAAAACATAGTTTCATCCCCACCCTTGACTCAGTAAAATGGAGTTTTCCAGGGGGTCTTTATTGCCTCTAAAATCAAATATAAACTCTTCTGTTTGGCATTGAAAGCCCCGGCTTTTTCTTCCTTCCTACTCTTCTTAAATATTATTCCCTTCAGCAGATTCTGCCATCCAACCATATGGAGTCATTTGCTGTTCCTCACATACAACATACAACAGCTACTGCTGTTCTTTCCTCCTGCCCCAATTAACTTGTACTCACTTTGTACACTTGCATGTTTTGTATATGCAAGTTTTACTTGTATTTATTTTGAATATTCTTGTATACTCACATATTGTCCTCCCCGTTTAAATGCAATTTTCTTGAGGGCAAGGGCTATTTCACTTTTGGCTTTGAATCCCCAATGCTTAATACTGTGCCTAGTACAGAGCAATGGCTTAATGAATGTTTGTTGATTTCTTGATTGATTAGTTGTGATTGATATAGAGGTTTAAGCAAATCTTCTCACATACCAGGATCACATAGCAGGAAACCGCTAAGGATTGCAAACGCATTTCTCACTCTGGTCCATTTTCTCATCTCGCTTTGGTATCTGATACAAACATATTTAGTATATTTTTCAATATCAGATCTCTTTCTTTTTTAAAAAAGTATAATAAATTTCTGAGGAAATAATAATAATTGCTTGCGTGATTTTTTAAATGTTCCTAAAGCACTGTATGGATATCATTTCATTGGACTTGATATCTCTATGAGGTAAGCCCTTACTGGTATTATTATCCCTATTTTAAAGATAAAGAACCTGAAGCTTAGAGAAGTGTGAAGTGGCCTGCCCATACTCCCAGGTGAAGGATTTGATCCAGGTATAGTGAATGCCTCTCTTGCATCACTTGGTGTTCTACTCTATGGTGGGAGAGGCGGGGGAATGAAGGGGTTGGTTATAGGGCGCTCGATCGATAAAAAAGAAAAAGGGTGTGAATTCTCTGCCTTCACATTGAAAAATAGAGAGAAGCTGGCCCTCTCTACAGCATCATGGCACCTTTAACCACATGGCAGCTAGTGGAAGCAGAATTAAATGGCCATGTTTACATTCAAATCCCTGACTGACTTTTCTACTTTTGTTTTGATTCTTTTTTGGTCTGAGATGAACAAATACCTATCCTAAGATGGTCATGTCTAGGGCTAGGGGCCACCATGTGAGTTCAAGAGGTCCAGAGGTCTTAGGTCTCATCGTGTCAGAACTTAGCAGTATTAAAAGAAGAGTAGCCAACAATTTGGAGAGGAAATCCAGATTGGCCCAAACCCGGACAGTTTGCCAGCAGACAAGTGCTATCATTGTTTGGACTGCAATGTGAAGAGTAAAATGTCAATGCTTAATTAGTAGTTCTACCATCTGCTGTATGTTCTGGTGACCTTTAAATATTAGCAGCTTATAACAATAATTATGAGTTAAATTATCAAATCCTATTTTAAGTCACTCTGTTAATGTGCTCTGTGAGTTTATATTTAGCATTTACCTTGTGGTTAGAAAGAGATTATTTATCCCATGGCTGATTCACATTATACATTGAGTACTTTTTTGCTTTCCCTTTTTGGGAGGAAATCCTAGACTTGATCCATAGCCTAAGCTATAAATAAATTGGTCCCGCCAGTATAGAGAATACAGACAAGAGTGAGAGAACAGAGATCCTAATGCTCCCATCAGAAACAAGGCGGGACTAAATAAATCATGCCTGGGCACCATACCCCAGTCCTTGGAGATCCTGCCACAATTCTTAACGTTACACCATCGTCCAGCAATCTTTTTCATTATTGATTGAATGCAAACCACTTGAAGGTAGGGATGGTATCATTCCTGTCTTTGCCTAACATAATATCTAGCACATAGTAGGCATTTTGTCGTTGTTTGTTGACTGTTGATTACATCATGCTACCTTTGAAATCCAATACTTTAAGTCATTTAAAACTAACAGCACCATACTTTCGTGATCCTGTGGTTCAATGATTTTGTGAAGTCAGGAAAATTTGTCATCGGAAGCCTATGGCTTTGAATATGTTCTTTCTTTGATAGTTTTTTCCTCCTCTGGTCACTTGCCCCATGCTCTTTTGACCTCTTGCCCCATCAAAATCTTTTCTCAGGAAAGACCCTGACAAATAAGTTCACACTATAGCGTACATTACTTATGAGATATAATATTTTTGTTGTTTAGTCATTTTCAGTCATGTCTGACTCTTTGTGACCCCTTTTGGAGTGTTCTTGGTAGAGATATTGGAGTGGTTTGCCATTTCCTTCTCCAGCTCATTTTGCAGATGGGAAAACTAAGGCAAACAGGGTTAAGAGACTTGCCCAAGGTCACATAGCTAATGTCTGAGGCTTGGTTTGAACTCAAGTCTTCTGGACTCCAGGCCTGAAGCTCCATCCCCTACACCACCTACCTGCCCTCATAAGGCATAATACACCAAACCCCAAATTAGGGAAAGGTAATTTTGCTCCAAGAAAGCAATAGGAAGTTCAATGTTCCCCTATCACATTTCTGCCTTGGGCTAAAATTCCCTTTCCCTAAGGGTCCTTAAAGGTTACCATGTGCACTTAGCCTTTATAATTTTACAGATAAGGAAATTGAGACTCCAAGAAGTTAAGTGACTTGCCCAGGGTCACACAGATACTGTCAGGAGAAGGATTTGAACCCAGATCTTCTGAACTCTAAGCCCAGCATTCTATTTCCTATACCATACTGATTTCTCATATGCATCTCTAACTTAACATGTACAAAAACTAACCTTTCTCCTAATATTCCTATTTCTGCCGAGAGCACCACCATCCTTCCAGTCCCCTAACTTTGTGACTTCACAGAAATTCTTGCCTCATCATTCTTCTTCACATCTCACATCCATTCCCTTCTCTCTACTTGCATGGTCATCACCAGAGTTTAAGTCCTCATTACCTCTCATCCAGAATGTTAAAATGATCTCTTAACTGGTTCCCCTGACTCCAGCCTCTCCAATCCATTCTCCAGGCAGTTGTTAAATTGACATTCATAAAGAGCAGCTCTGATGATGTAATTCCCCTACTTAAGAACATCCAGTATCTTCCTTTTGCTTCTAAAATAAAATAAGAAATGTTCTGTCTGGCATTTAACATTTTTTCACAATCTGGCTCCAGCCCACTTTTTAGATTTTATTTATTTATTTTTCTAGACTTATTCCACATTACTGCCACCTCATAGTGCTGCATTCCAGTCAAACCCCCATACTTGCTCCTCCCTCAAAATCTCCTCATACCCAGATCATTACAATAACCTGCCAATGTGACTGCCTACTTCTAGTCTCTCCCTATTCGATCTAGCCCATCCTCTACTGAGCCACCAAACTGATTCTCCTAAAACACTGGTCTGACCATATCACTCACCCCCCCCATTCAATAAATTCCAGGGGCTTTCTGTCACCTCAAAGATCAAATTTTAAAAATCCTGTTTGACATCCAAAGCCATTCATAATCTGGCTCCCTGGCATCTCTAAGGTCTTCTTATACCTTACACCCCCAACCTCCACCTACTCTTTGATCCAATGATGCTAGACTGCTTACTATTTCTGGAACAAGACACTCCATCTCTCAACTCTGACATTTTCACTGGCTGTTTCCCATGTTTGAAATTGTCTCCCTCTTCATCTCAGCCTCCTGCCTTTTTTGCCTTCCTTCAAGTCCCAGCTAAAAAGCTCACCTTCTGCAATCTTTCCAATCCCTCTTAGTTCTACAGTGCCTTCCCTCTACTGATTTCTTATTTATTCTCTCTATAGTTTGTACATAATTGCTTGCCTGCTGTCTCCCCCTTTAGATTGTGAACCCCTCAAGGGAGGGGATTCTCTTTTTTCTTTCTTTATATCCATTTCTCTCCCCTGTGGACCTTTTTTTTTTGTATCCTTTGTATCAGAACTTAGGACAGTGCCTGACACATAATGGTGCTTAATGACTGACTTGACATTCCATCTCCCACCTCTGATAGGATAGACTATCCTGCATGTCTGGAATGTTCTTCCTCCTCACCTCCCTTTTTGGAATCCCTAGCACTCTTCAAGTCTCTTTTCTTGTTTTTCTGGTTTGTTGTTATTTTTTTTTTTTGGAGTGGGGGAAGGCAGGGCAATTGGGGTTAAGTGACTTGCCCAAGGTTGCACAGAGAGTAAGTGTTACGTGTCTGAGGTCAAATTTGAACTCAGGTCTTCCTGACTCTAGGGCCAGTGCTCTATTGACTGCACAACCAAGATGCCCCTCAAGTCTCTTTTCAAGGTATCACTTATAAGAGGCCTTTTCTGAGCCTCTAGTTGTTAGTACTTCCTCCAAAATTTATTTTGCATCTCATATTTACTTACCTGTCAATGTGCGCATATTATAGCTTTCCATGTGTAGATGTCATATCCTCCTCACCCCTACATAAAAGATCCTTGAGAGTAGGGATTTTCTTTAAAAATATCTCCAGCACCTAGGACAGTACCTGATACATTGTAGATACTTAAGAAGGGCCTGAATTGAATTGAATTGACCACAAAAGAATAATTATGTCCTTAATATTCAATGTATTAGTTAACTATAAAATTATACAGTTTTCCCCCTCTTTGCTTATAAAGTTATCGTTGGCTTTAAAGGCTGGTGACATTGCTCACAGTGAGGTTTGTTCAAGTTTTCCAACAGATCCCAAGTTTGGCTGGGTTTACCATTAGGCAGATAAATCTTGACCACAGCATCATGATGATGAGAATTATAATTTCCTTTTTGTACAACATAGTATCTGTCATCTTCAGACCTGGATCAGAGATTCAAACATGAAAAATATTGTAGAGACAAAAATATTAGGGATAGGGATTCAGCCTGTGAATTCAATGGTGTAGAACACTCTTGGGTGAGAAAACTACCAATACCAGTCAACACCTTCCCTGCAACTTACAGTCCTAGAAAGAGTTGCCTAAAACACTGAAAACCTAAATGATTTGCTCAAGGCCAAACATCTAGTATGTGTCACAGGCAAGACTTGAATGCAGGTTTTGAGGCTAGTCCCTCTATACCATAATGCCTCTCTAATAAAAATACTAGAGAGACCAAAATAAAAGATGGTTACTTTATCCAGTTTCCCATCTAACCTTTCGATGTGGCTTCAATTTTCTTTTCCACTTTTGTATTGACCTTTTAACCTAGTCAATGAGGCTTGATATCTCTTTTAGGAGATGTCTTAACTTCCTTGTTCTAACATAAAAGCCGGAATTCCATTTGGGAAGAAATTATGATAGACTTGATCAATAGCCTCAAAGAACAGAAAGAAGGAATGACTTCCTAAAACCAACTTAATATGTACTTGAAGTCAATGATTTGTGTTCTTGTGTTAATTGTGGGATCATTAGTAATTGGGTTAGCTATTGTTAAACTGTTAATATTGATTTCAACGCAAAAAAAAAATCAATACCTGGGTTAAATTGTTGAATGTTATGAAATGGCCAGTAGGTTGAGTGTTCTCATTGAGTTTTCTTCCAGTTGTTATAGAAATCTGAGCTTAATGTCTTTTAAATGTTTTATTATAAAAATTAACAAACAAAAGCAAATATGATCATTTCAATATATAAAGAAGAAAATAAGATTGTGAAATAGTGTCCTTCTGTTAAGTAGTTGGTGTTTAAAAGTGTATACTAAATTGCACGCCATTGTAACAAAGCGACCTTTTGTCTTGTTGTCTTCTGTGTGTTTTTAAACGTTAGGTTGGAGGTCTTTTCTTCTTTTTTTTATTACTATGATTACTCACTACTTTCCATTTCTCAACATAGAAAGTCCTCCCTGTAACAAGTACAAACAAAGCTAGCTTGATTTTGAAAGGATATGGAATATCCCTATCCCTGGAAATGCTTTATTGTCTTACACAAAAATTTACTGTCATTCAGGGTCATGATGAAACAGTATGCAAAGCTTTTAAGTTGCAGCATGCAAATTTGACAATACACTGATTCGAAGATGATCACAATATTAAATGTCCAGTACAAGCATGTTCATGTGCGGCTTTTAAGATGTGAAAATGTGGAAAGACTGGTCAATCTGGAAAAACATCTTGAGTTGCCAGCTTCTGTTCTTCTAATTCACTGATTTTGTACTCAAAAACTGGGTTGTTTTTTCCTCGTTACAGGCAGAATATATACTATATCCCCGTCATTTAGGTTAGAGCAATTGTCCATGGGAGGGGGGATCCTAAAGAAAGGAAAGCGGTCACTGAGACTTAATTGGTCTTCCAGGTCATTTGGGGCATAAAGAAGTCGGCCCATGAGGAACACAAATGTCTGTCCAAACATTTCCTACTGACCAAATTCATTTCCATATAGGGATAAAAGAAGTTATCAGGGGCTTCCTCAACCTGAACCAATGCAGTATTCTTGCCAAATATCCATTTGATACTATGGCTAAGTAAACAACTTTGTTTGGATATCACTCAAGTGTTCTGATTCATTCCAGTCCCAAATGTGAACCATCAAACTGGTCTGATTCTAGCCTTGTCTACAATACTTTTAAAGTTAATAGGACCGTGGATTTAGGACTGGAATATGCCTTAGAGGTACCTTGTTCTAGGACAAGCCTGACTGACACAAGTCTGGCAGTTCAGGTTCAAGACTGAAATGAAAGGAAGCATTCATAGATCAGTTAACAAAAGGTGGTTTCCTTGGCCATAGCAGGTAAAGAACATTCAGCAAATATACAGCATTGATTCCCCACCTCAGCGTTCCCCTGCTAGTCTGCCAGTTAGAAGATTCAAGCAGGAATTCCTAATTTCCAATTTTTTTTATACTGATGCTACCAGGAAGCTATACCAATCACTTAGTCCCCTGGGCCAATTAAGTCTTGCAGATAATTCCACTGCATTTTTTTTTGGAAGGGGGAAAGCAAGGCAATTGGTGTTAAGTGACTTGCCCAAGGTCACACAACTAGTTAAGTGTCAAGTGTCTGAGGATAGATTTGAACTCAGGTCCTCGTAACTTCAGGGCCAGTGCTCAATTCCACTGCCTTTTAAGGAAAATCTAACCTAGACTATAATCTATAACCTAGACTAACTATATGACAGATAGTGCTTATACCACAGAAGTCTCTGAATCCAATGCCCTTGTTTCAAATTAAGAAACAAGTGCAGAGAGATGAATCTATTCGCCCAATAAATGGAAGAAGGTTTTTGAACCTAAATCCATCCCTCTCCTACCTCTACTTCTTTGTTGAAGCATATTGACCACTTATGATGGAGAAATTACAGATTAATTATTAAAGTAATCTGGCAAGAAGAATGCACATGTAAGTGGCCCTTTAAGATTTACAGTGCTCTTTTCTCACCACAATTCTTGGAGGCAAGTAATATAAGCAGTATTATCCCCATTCTACAGATGAGAAATCTGAGGCTTAGAAGGGTTAAATGACTTGCCCACAATCACAGTCAGGAAGTTTAGAGTTAGAATCCTGGGATGACTAAATATAATACTGTTTTCATTGTGGCATACTGCCAAATTTTAGCAGAATTAAGCTTTTCCATGAATTTCACAGAGTTCATCTGAGCTCAGAACTGTAGTTGTGAGCAACTGGGAATTAGCCATTCAAATAAGAGGAATCCTTTAAGTAACAAAATAACCATGCCTACTTGCCCATTTGTCAGCCTTTGTTTTTGTTAAACCTGACACCTAAATTTCATTTAGATTACATAGTATGTCAACATTTACAACCATATTCAAAGTAAACTCCAGTGGCTTCCTACCTCTCCCAGGATCAAATACAAAATGATTCATTTTGGCTTTCATACCTAGCTCTTTTTTGCCTTTCCCATCTTCCTGTACCTTACTCACTGACATATATTCTTCAATATAGTTAACGCCAGCCCCCTGGCTGTTCCATCAACAAGACATTTCTTGGCTCCAGGGATTTTCTCTGGCTATTGTCCATGCCTGGAATACTTTCCCTCCTCTACTATACCTACTGGTCTCCATGGCATCCTTTAAGTCCCAACTAAAATCTCATCTTCCACAGGGAGCCTTTCCTAACCCCTCTTAATTCCAGTGCCTTCACTCTGTTAATTATTCCTATTTATCCTATGTATATCTTGCTTTTTAGACATTTGTATGTTGCCTGCCCCATTAGATGGTAAGCTCTGTAAGGTCAGGGATTGTCTTTGGCCTCTTTTTGTATACTCAGTGCTTAGCACAAAGCCTGGCACGTAATAGGTAATTAATAAATGTTTATTGATATACTTGTGTCAGAAGGATCATTTGCCAACATCTTGACCACCAAAGCATTTGTTTTGTGGATCTATTTTCTTTGTCAAAAAAATATTTCAGCTTTCAATTGGAAATACCTATTTTAACCATTTTGTCAGAAAGAAATATTCTATTATATCCATTCAAATGCCACATATTTTATTTCTTCTTTGTGCTGGAAATGGTTTGTAAAAATATTTATATAGTTAAGATAACTTAAATATTTCTAAAAATACCATTGCAAGTAGGAAACACTCCAACACAAATTTTAGTCAGAGTAGGCAGAGAGTAGGTTGATGCCTTATGGGTATGTGTGTTATCTAATCTGGTTCCAATGGTCATTATCTGCTCTTCACTTACCTTCTCCACCATGGATTCCTCCTAATTATCTTATAACACGTACTTGGGTGTCCTCAGTTCCAAAAAAAATAAAGACAAAGCAAAACACTCCTTGACCCTTCTAGTCCACCTAATTACTGTCTTACCTTTTTCTCCTCTTCCCTGCTAAACTTGAAAAAGTTGTTGCTGAGTAGTTCCAGTTGTATCTGACTCTTCATGACCCTGTTTGGGTTTTCTTGGCAAAGATACTAGAGTTGTTTGCTATTTTCTTCTCCAGATCATTTTATAGATGAGGAACTGAGGCAAATAGGGTTACGTGACTTGCCCAAGATCGCAGCTAGTAGGTATTTGAGTCTGAATTTCAATGAAGATGAGTCTTAATGATTTCAAGACCAGTGCTCTATATACTGGACCACCTAGTTGTCCTCTGGAAAAAGTTGCCTACACCCAAGGTCTCCTGTTCCTAACTAAAGAACTTCACTGTGAGAGTATAAGGCTCTCTCCTCAGCCTCTTGCTGTTCCAGGATCAGACCAAAACTAACTTTCTTTAAGGTGACAATGACTTCCAATCACCAAATCCAATGGCCTTTTGTTGGGGCTTATCATCCTTACCTCCCTTCAACTTCTGACACCACTGAGTGTCACTTCCAAGTGTTTACTGCTCCCTCCACTTCAGAAACGTTACAATATCTTGATTCTCATCCTACCTCTATAATACTACTTTCTCTGTCTCTATCACTGACTTCATCTCCTCTGTCTTTCTTTTATTTAAAATTTATTTATTTACTTTTAGTTTACAACATTCAGTTCTACAATCCTTTGAGTTCCAAATTTTCTCCCCCTTCCTCTCTTCCTCCTTTTTCTACCCATGGCAACATGCAATCAAATATAGGTTCTACAAATACCTTCACATTAAACATTAGTCACGTTGTAAAGAATGGTTATAACCAATGGAGTAAACAATGTTCATCTCCTCTTTCTAATTCTTTAGTATTGGTGTTCCCAAAAACTTTGTACTTAGACCTCTTTTCTTCTTCCTCTTCTTTATTAAGTCCATATTTTAACTACTATCTTTATGCAGATGAGTTCCAAATTGCTATCTCTCTTCTGAGCTCCTGACATGCAACCCCATTAGAGGTAGCATGGAACAATGGAAAGAATCCTGGACTTGGAATCAGAGAACTTGCACTTGCTCCCAGATCTTTTTCCTACTATTTATATAACCTTGGGTAAGTTTCTTGTCTAGCCTCAGTTTCTTAATCTATAAAATGTGGATTGGTGATTGAATTGCAAGATCTTTTCATATTCTAATTCCTCTAATTTTTAATTGCTTCCAAAACATATCTACTAGGATGTATCAATTGCAACTCAAAGCCTATCCAGAACCAAGCTCTTTTTTTCACTCTAGACCTATTCTTTATTTTGAATTTACTAGTCTATGTCACCATTCACCCTGTCTCTCATGTTTGTAATTTGAGGGTTAACTGTAACTTTACCTTAGCTCTCCCTTAAAAAAACTTACTAGGTCCTATCTATTCAGTTTCTATAATAGCTTTAGCATCTGGCCCTCCTCCCTATTATCATCCCCCTTAGACTATTGCAATAACCTTTGTACAAATCTTTCTCACTCTGCTCATCCTCCTTACCATCATTCCTTCACACTGCTAACAGAATAATCTTTCTTCCACAAAGATCTGGTTCTGTCATTTTAGGAAAGGGGAAGTGACCTGTGATTCATTCCTACAAGGAACTTCCAGGTGAAGAAACTGTCTCTGCTAATGCAGACTGTCACTTTCTCTTCAACATTAGCATCTTACAGAATTGCCCAGAGCAATAAGAGGTTAAGCAACTGGACCAGGGTCACCTAATAAATAAATGTCAGAAGTGGGATTTGAACTCAAGTCTTTACAAGTTTAAGGAGGGTTCTCTGACCCATACACCAAGTTGCCTGTAATTTTGTTGCTCAAACACTGACAGTGGTTCCATACTGCCTCTTGATTAAAGTCGAAGCTCTTTTGCTTGGTTTTCAAAAGGCCCCAAGAGAATCCCCCCATCAAGTACTTTATGATCCTCCCCAAATATACACTGTGTTTTCAACACTGTTCTTCCATAAGTTTGGAATATGAGATTCTAAAAATCAAAAGATAAAGGCGTATAATCTAGAATAAACTATTCAGTAAAACTAAGTATAATCCTAAAAGGGAAAAAATGGACTCACCCTGGTAAAAAACAGGAAAACTCCATCATCTCCCCCCACAACCACATCAAATATCTATAAAATATGACTCTAAATAGATTCTTGATCTACAGAACCCACAAAGTGACAGGAAGAAACAAATTTCCCACTGAAGGCAGCCTGGCAGGTGAACAGGAAGGGTCCACTGCAACGTGCTTGGAGCCGAGCCCAGCCCTATATGAGCCCATGGTTTTAGCCCCAAAGTGGCCCCAACTAGCAGTAGCTAGAGCAGACTTCAGGAGAGTGGATCACCAGCAGCTGTAGCAGTTTCCAGAATTATCAACTCATAAACGCCAAAGACAAAGTAAAAGGTCAGCGCGGAACTCTGTTAGAAGTGGAGGGGATGAAGGAACACAGGCCAGCTCCTGCCCCCAGGGTGAGAAGCCACCTGTCTGTTTCAGAGCTCCTGGCCTGCAAATTGTAGGGGACCAAGAATTACCATTCAAATGATAATTGCTCTTGCCTTAACCTGCTTGGATCTGCATCACTATCTTGGGTGGAGGTCTTGGGGTGTGTGACCAGTGAGCCAGAACTTGTGGAGGCTGCACAGAGGGTACCCAACTAATAGCTCTGGCAGCTGAAAAAACCCCAGTGATTTGGGACAAAGCTCTCTTCTCTGGAAGCAGAGCTCTACCATGGCAAAGAGCTCAAAAGTCAAGTAATTGAGTGGAAACATGAGCAAGCAAAAGAAGCAAAGCAAGCCCAGCAATCAAAACCTTAGATTCCTTTTTCAGGGACAAAAATGATCATAGCAAAGAAGACAACACAGTCAGAACTCCTGCACCAAAAGCTTCCAAGAAAAATATGGACTGGTTACAGGCCATGGAGAAGTTCAAGAAGGATTTTGAAAATCAAATAAGAGAAGTGGAGGAAAAATTGGGAAGAGAAATGAGAATGATGCAAGAAAACCATGAAAACAGAGTCAGCAACCTGACTAAAGAAAATAATACCTTAAAAACTAGACT
>CM053598.1:210920770-210937121 GCA_028646575.1 Pseudocheirus occidentalis
AAGGCAATGTGAACTACCTCATTGGAAAAACCACCCACCTGGAAAACAGATCCAGGAGAGACAATTTAAAAATTATTGGACTACCTGAAAGCCATGATAAAAAAAAGAACCTAGAAATCACCCTTCAAGAAATTCTCAAGGAAAATTGCCTTGATATTTTAGAACCAGAGGGCAAAATAGAACTTGAAATAATTCTTCCATCACCTCTTGAAAAAGATCCCAAAAAGAAAACTCCTAGGAATATTATAGCCATTTTCTGGAGTTCCCAGATCAAGGAGAAATATTTTACAAGTAGCCAAGAAGAAACAATTTGCATATTGTGGAAACACAATCAAGATAACACAAGATCTACCAGTTTCTACATTAAGGGATTGAAGGGCTTGGAATATGATATTCTGGAGGTCAAAGGAGCTAAGATTAAAACCAAGAATCACCTACCCAGAATAACTGAGTAAAATGTTTCAGGGGAAAATATGGTCATTTAATGAAATAGAGGATTTTCAAGTATTCTTGATGGAAAAAACCAGAATTGAATAGAAAATTTGACATTCAAATATACAAGAAGCAAGAGAAGCATGAGAAGGTAAACAGGGAAAAGAAATCTTAAAGAACTTATCAAAGTTGAACTATTTATATTCCTATATGGAAAAATGATCATTGTAACTTACAAAACTTTTCTCAGTATGAGATAGTAGAAGGGAATAAAATGTATATATAGGAGGGTATATGTGTGAATGAATACATATGTGAGTGTGTGTATATATGTGTACAGGTATACATGGACAGAAGGCACAAGATCAATTGAATAGAAAGGGATGATATTTAAAAAATAAAATTAAGAGGGGAGAGAGGAATATAACGAGAAGATATGGAGAAAGACAGATTAGGATAAATTATCTCATTTAAAAGAGGTAAGGGAAAACTATTACAATGGAGGGGAAGAATAGGAAGGCAAAAGGGAATGGGTCAACCTTACTCTCATTGAATTTGGCTTAAGGAGGGAATAACGTTTGCACTAAATTGGGTATCTTACTCTATAGGAAAGTAGGAGGGACGGGGATAAGAGGGGGGATGATAGAAGGAAGAGCAGATTGAGGGGAGGGGAGTTAGAAGCACACACTTTTGAAAGGGACAGGGTCAAAGTAGAAAATAGAACAAGTGGGGAGCGGAATAAGATGGAGGGAAACATAGTCAATGTTTCACAATATATCCACTATGGAAATGTTTTGTGTAACTACACACGTAAAACCTATATTGAATTGCTTATCTTCCCAGAAAGGGTGGGTGACAAGAGAAGAAGGGAAAGAATATGAAATTCAAAGTTTTAAAATCAAATGTTTTTTTTAAACTTTATCATTATTATTATTATTTTACATGCAACTGGGAAATAAGATATACTGGCACTAGGATATGGAGATCCATCTTGCCCTACCGGAAAGTCAGAGGGGGGATGGGAAAGGACATAGGAGAGAGCAGATTGGGGAGGGGGTATACAGTGGGATCGCTGTTTTGGGGTGGTGGATAGGAGAAAGATGGGGAGAAAATTTGTAACTCAAAATCTTGTGCAAATGAATGTTGTAAACTAAAAATAAATATAAAATTTATCATAAAAAATGGACTCATCCTTTGATAGGTAAGTTCCTGACCAGCACCACTAAGAGACTAGTTCATGCATACTCATATCTTTCCTGACTCAGCTCCTGACTCTCAATATTTCATCACCTTGTTCTCCTCTGTATCATCTTCCACATTCCTACTTTTCAACTCCCATGCATGTATTGTCTTCCCCCATTAGATTGTAAGTTAGGGGTGCAGATTGACTTTTCTTGCTTTTGTTAGTATCCATCAAAATTAATCTAATCAACAAGTTGGTTTGCTTGCCAAAAGGAATGAATGACAGGATCATGACAATGAGATCGCCACTTGAAGGAAAAAGTCATGCCACCATCATTAGTGCCTGTCCTCCAACCATGCACAACAAAACCTGATGAGATCAAAGAAAAATTTTATGAGGGCCTAGAGACCCTTATCATCAACGTGCCAAAAGCAAACAAATATAATTCTGGGTGACTTTAATGCCAGAGTGGGCTCAGACTACCAGACCTGACAGGGAGTCGTAGGGAGGAATGGAGTTGGAAACAGCAACAGCAGTGGTCACTTACTACTGAAGACTTTTGCATTTCATGACCTTCTCATCACCAATGCTGTCTTCCATTTACCTAAACACAATACAACTTCACGGATGCACCCTTGCAGCAAACATTGATCCTAGAGAGATGGGTTGAACACTTCCATAGTGTTCTCAACAGACCATCATCAATCAATGCTGAGGCCATTGACCCCTTACCTCAGGTTGAAGTCAGTCCCTCCCTAGCTAAAGCTCCAAGTGAAGAAGAGGTTTTGAACACCATTAAGTCTCCTTTCATGTGGCAACTGGTGCTGATTCTATTCCAGCTGAGACTTACAAGATAGGGGATCCATTTGTCATACAAAAGCTGACTGCATTTTTCCACAGCACTTATCACACTGCCTGCCTCATAGTAAATGCTAAATAGTCTATCTGTCTGTCTGTCTGTCTGTCTATCTATCTATCTATCTATCTATCTATCTATCTGTCTGTCTGTCTGTCTCTCCATCTCGTGGTATAGAAGACTTTGAAGCATTCCAGATAAAAAGGCTAGAACTGAAAATAAAATTTGAAATTAAAATGCAAGCACCCAAGAGAAGCATGTGAATTTGTTGATTTGTTTAACATAATCGTTATTTAATGGACATGTGTGGAGATTAACCATTTACATGTTAATAGTGGGATAAGAAACAAATGTCTTCTTATAATTGTAATATCTCTTAAGGTCATAGAGAAAAGTAAAAGTGACAAAGTGTAGGTGATTTTGTTGTCTTAATCATCTTAAGAGAATACAAAAATATGAGGTATACAAAACTATACTAAGAAAGAAAAGAGGAGAAAAAGGTGAGAAATCACTATCACATAATAATGAAGAGTATATATATATCATGGAGGAAGTGGTAAGAAGAAATGGGAATGCCAATAACTGTATTTTTACCTGAATCAGATAAAAGGGCATTGAACAGTTACATAAACACATAGATTTCAGTATAGAAATGTATTAAATTCAAAAGGGAAATAGGAGAGGACAGAGATAAAGGAGGGAGATGAAGGATCTAAGAGGGAGGGCAGGATAGGTAACAAACTAAACATAAGCAAAAAAAAGCTTGAATGTTGGAGAGGCATGTGAAGGAGGAATCAAAAGAAAAGGGAGAAAAGATAAAAATCTGGCATCAGGGGTAGGGCTACAATAGGGCTGAAACAAACCATTTTTTAATCTACTGATCACAAGTATCAGTCAGACTCCTCTTTTGCCATCTTATTTGTAAAGAGGGAGGTGGGAGCAAGGAGAGGAAGAAATACAAGAGAACAGAATGGAAAGAAGTACATATGTAACAATTATGTTAAATCTAAATGGAAAGATCTTACTCATAAAATAAAGATAGCAGAATGCATTAGAAA
The DNA here is from genome assembly GCA_028646575.1 of Pseudocheirus occidentalis. Taxonomy (NCBI): domain Eukaryota; kingdom Metazoa; phylum Chordata; class Mammalia; order Diprotodontia; family Pseudocheiridae; genus Pseudocheirus; species Pseudocheirus occidentalis. The sequence goes on from CM053598.1 coordinate 210,924,300, forward strand.
ACAGAATCTGGCAATATTTTGCTTACAAAAACCACACTTGAATCATGGATTCTGGCAAATCTATTAGGCTTTAGCTGAACTCAAAAAAGCAAGGGCAACAAATCACAATTTTAGATAAGGCTATAGTATATACAAATATGATAAGAGATAAGTAGAGAAATTCCATTATATTTAAAAGCACTAGAAACAATGAGTCAATACCAATTCTTCATTCCTGTATATATATATGTGTGTGTGTGTGTGTGTGTGTGTGTATACATACATATGTGTATATATATACATACATATATATGCATTAAATACCATAACACCTAAATACTTAAAGGAAAAGTTAAACCAATTAGAGGGAGAAATAGATGCTACTGTAATAGCAAGGGACCTTAATGTTCACCTTTCAGACTTAGACAAATAAAATTAAAAGATAAGAAAGAAGTTAAGAACATAAATAGAACTTTAGAAAAATTATAGGATGGCTAGGTGGCGCAGTGAATAGAGCACCGGCCCTGGAGTCAGGAGTACCTGAGTTCAAATCCAACCTCAGACACTTAACACAAAAATTAGCCGTGTGACCTTGGGCAAGTCACTTAACCCCAACAGCCCTCCAAAAAGCAAAAGAAAAAGAAAAAGAAAAATTATAGACGATAAAATTTGGAAATTACCAAAACAAGAATTAACATACTTCCAAGCTGTACATGACACTTTTACAATAGCTGTCCATTTATTGGGGTACAAAGGACCCTCCAAAATAGAGAAAAGCAGAAAGGCTAAAAATATTATTTATTGGTTACAATGAAACAAAAATATATTCAATGAAGAACCCTTAAAAAAGAATTAAAAGTATTTGGAGTTTAACATAATTCTAAATAACTAGTAGATCAAAATTATAGAAACAATGGAAAATTCCATAAAAGAAAATTGCATTAATAAAACAGTATATCACAATTGACATGATGCAGCAAAAGCATTTCTTAATGGAAATATTATATTCCCCCCAAATTTTCATTTACAAAAGAGAGAGAACAAATTAATTAATCTGGCACACAACTAAAAAAATATCAAACTTGAATGACAAGAAAAAATCCCTAACCAAGAAACAAAAGAAATTCTGAAAACTAAAGAAGAGATCTGTAAAAAATTAAAAGCAAAAAGACCATTAAATTGATAAATAAAACCAGGGGTTGATTTTTTAAAATTATATTTTGTTTTTTTATAAGCAAAAATCCACCCTTTCTCCCTCCCATCTCAACCCTCCCCTTGAGAACGAAAGAAAAACAAAACCCCTGTTAAAATATGTATATTCAAGCAAAATAAATTTCTGCATTGACCATGTGCCCCCCCCCAAATGCCTCATTCTATATTCTGAATCCTTCACTTTTCTATCTGGAGGTACACAGCATGTTTCATCATTGGTCTTTTGAAGTTGTGGTTGGTCATTATGCTAATTTGTTTTCCTAATTCTTTCAAAGTTGTCTTTTGATTTCAAAGAGGACCAATGACATCAAAGGGTAATGTCTTCACTTGCAGGTGAATGGAATTTAAGTGAGGCAGGGTTGCCCAGTCACCAGCCTCACTCTCTTCCAGAGTCATCAAAGTCCAATGGCAAGACAGAAGTCAAGATGATCTCTGGGGGCCTGGGATGCTGTGGATTACTTTGGTTTCTTTACATCTAGCCAATGTCTAATCATTTCATGGTACCTACTTCAGTCACCTTCATGGCTGTTGGAACAAACTATTCTCATCCACCTATTTCACCAGGAAAAGTCTTCACAGGTGTGAGGTAAATATCCCTTAACTCACCAACAGTTTGAAGCCTGCTGGTTACCTTCCACTTGGTTTAGGCTGTCTGCTGAGATGGTTGGGAGGGAGCGTTGGTAGCTGCTGCACATGCTACAGCTTCTTGAAGCCACAGGTGAGAGTTGGGTAAATGGATGGACACAAAAAGTTGATGAGAAGCCCTGAAAAAGGCTCTGCAAGCCCTCACACCGGAGGTGCTAACCTTCCTGAACACCCCACATAATGGCATAGTGTTTGATAAACCCAAATAGCTCAGTTACTGGGGAAAGGTTTTACTATTTGACAAAAACTTTTGGAAAAACTAGAAAGCAGTCTGCCTGAAGTTAGGTTTATACCAACAGCACACATTGTATACCAACAAGAAAAGCCACAAATGGTTACATGACCTAGATATAAAAGATCATATCATAAACAAATTAAAGGCACAAGAAAGAAACTACCTTCCAGTTGTATGGGTAGGGGAAGAGTTCAGACTAACCACGAGATAGAGAGGATTATGTATAATAAAATGGACAATTTTGATTATATACAATTAAAAAGATTTTGGTGCTTATCAAATACAGCTAAAATTAGAAGAGAAAAAGGTAAATGAGAAAAAAAATCTTCGTACCAAATTTCTCTAATAAAAGTCTCATATCTCAAGTATATAAGGAATTGATTTCTATTTATAAAATTAAGAGCTGTTCCCCAATATATAAATCAAGCCATGTCAACAAATACTTATTAAACATCTACTATGTGCTAAACATTGTAATAAATGCTAGGAATGCAAAGGAAATCAAGAACAGTCCCTGACTTCAAGGAGTCCACAATACAGTGGGGGAGACCAAATGCAAATGTCTATGTAGCAACAAGATGTGAACAAGACAGATTGGAGATAATCTCAGACTGAAGACAATAACAGACAGGGACCAGAAGAGGCTTCCTGAAGCAGGTGGGACACAAAGGAAGCCTGGGAGCTCAGAAGGTGGAGTGAGGAGAAAGAATTCTGGGCATGGTGGGGATATCCAGTGAGCATGCCCTGTTAGAAGATGGAATGTCTTGTGCAAAGAATAGTAAGGAACTCAGGGTAGTTGGATCCTAGAGGACATGGAGGGATGTAAAGCATAAGATATTGAAAGATAGTAAAGTATGAGGTGTTGACTATGTCCAAAAAGCCATAAAAATGTGCATACCCTTTGACCTGGCAATACTGCTTCTACAGCTGTATCCCAAAGAGATTATAGAAATGAGGAAAGGACCCGTGTGTACAAAAATATTTATGGCCGCTCTTTTTGTGGTGGCCAAGAACTGAAAATTGAGGGGATGCCCATCAACTGGGGAATGGCTAGACAAGTTGTGGTATATGAATGTAATGGAATACTATTGTGCTATAAGAAATGATGAGCAGGTGGACTTCATAAACTCCTGGAAAGACTTAGATAAACTGACGGTGAGTGAAGTGAGCAGAACATTCACAGAAACAGCCACAGTGTGCAATGACTGATTTCGACAGACTTAGCCCTTCTCAGAAATGCAAGGACCTAAACGATTCCAAAAGTCTCATGAAGGTAAATGCCATTCACATCCAGATGAAGAACTGTAGAGTCCAAATACAGAACGAAGCAGACTATTTTCTTTTCTGTTTCGTTTTTTCTCTCTCATGGTCTCTCCCATTTGTTAAAATTCTTCTACACAACATGACTGATGTGAAAATTTATTTTATAGGAATGTATGTGTAAAGCCATATCATATTGCACACCATCTTAGGAATGGAGTAGGGAGGGAGGAGGAGAAAATGTAAAACTTATGGAAGTGAATGCTGAAAATGAAAAATAAATTAATTAATAATTTTTTAAAATGAGGTTATGAAAAAATTAAAGACTGAACAGGAGATTTTTATATTTGATCCTGAAAGTAGTAGGGAATCAGTATTTAATAGGAGCATGACATAGTCAGACCTGTGCTTTAGGAAGATAACTTTAATAACTGGGTAGAAGACAGACTCCAAGTGGGAAGAGACTTGAGACAGGGAGATCAACCAGAAAGTTATTGTAATAATTCAGGCATAAAGTGATGAGGGCTTGCCTCAGGGTAGTGCCAGTGTCAGAGGAGAGAGCAGGCATATACACAGGACATGTAATGAAAATAGAATTGACAGAACTTGGTAACAGATTGCATATGAGTTGCGAGAGAGATTGAGGAAGATGACACTTGGGAGTCAAGCATGTATGACTGGGAGGATAGTGATGCTCTCAACAATAATGTGAAGGTTATGAAGTAGGGAAAGTTTGGGGGAGAAGACAATGAATTCAAAGCATATGAGCAGATGGTTTTCAAAGGAAGAAATCCAAACTATCTGCAACCATATGAATAAATTCTCTAAATTACTGAAGAAATGTAAATTAAAGCAACCTTGAAGTTCTAATTAACAGCTATCAGACTGGCAAAAATGACTAAATAAGGAGATGAAAAAATGTCGGAAAAGTTATGGGAAAACAGCTGTGCTGGGTCATTATTGGTGGAGCTGTGAATTGGTCTGCCATTCTGAAAAGGAATTTATAAACCTGCCCTAAAATTTGCTTAAATGTGTGTCTCCTTTCAGCAGGTATACCACTACTAGGTGTATAGCCTAAAAAAATCAAAGAGGAAAAAGACCTGTATGTTCAAAAAGATTTATTTCACTCTTTTCTTATTAGCCCTAAATTGGAAACTAAAGGGCTATGCTACTGGGGACTAGCTAAAGAAATTATGGTATATAAATGTAACCAAATGTTATTGTACTATAAGAAGTGATGAAATGGATCATTTGGGAGAAAACTGGGAAGACCTCTTCTATGAACTGATGGAAAATGAAGTGAACAGAATTAGGAGAACAATTTCTATAATAACAATAAAATTATAGAGAAAATCAACTTTGGCAAGAATTTAGAATTCAGATAGCTAAATTCTGAAGGTAAGTACAAATTATACAAAAATTTGAAGATGAAACATGCCACAACTCCTGATAGAGACATGATTAGCTTAAAATTAAGAAAGATGCACACACTTGCAGGCATGGCTAGTGTTTAAATTTGTTTTGCTAGAATATGCATGTTTGTGATGAAAGTTGTATTTTTGTTTGCTTTTTTGGTTGTTTAATAAGAGGCAGTAGGATGGACAAATTATGTATGTAAAATTAATTATTTTTTTAAGGCTATTCTTTTCTGTTCACATTATTTTTTTGCTTTTTTAAAAAATTTTTTTATTGACTTGTTTGTTTACTTTTAGGTTACAAGATTCTGTTCCAGAGTCACTTGAGTTATAGATTTTTCTCCCCTTCCTCCCCATCCCCCACCCTTCCCATGGTGGCATACAATCCTGTTCACATTATTTCTAATGCCCAGATGCCCTCCCTCCCTATTTTCATCTGCTTATCTCAAATAGATTCCTTAAAAACATCTCAAAAGATGTGGGAAAATTAGAATACTAGGTGCATTGTTGGTGGACTTGTGAACTGATCCAACCATTCTGGAGAGCAATTTGGAATTATGCCCAAAGGGCTACAAATTTGTGCATGCCCTTTGATCCAGCAATATCACTTATGGTCTGTATCCCAAAGAGACCATACAAATGGGAAAAGGACTTACCTGTACAAAACTATTTATAACAGACAGCTCTTTATGTGGTGGTAAATAATTGAAAATTTAGGGGATGCCCATCAACTGGGGAATGGCTAACCGAGTTGTGGTATATGAATATAATAGAATACTGTCGTTCAATAAGAAATGATGAGCAGACGGACTTCAGAAAAACCTGGAAAGACTTTTGTGAATTGATGCTGAGTAAAGTGAAAACAACCAGGAAAACATTGTATATAGTAACAACAACATTGTGCTATGACCAATGTTGATAGACTTAGCTCTTTTCAGCGATGCAATGAACTAAGACAGTTCCAAAAGACTCATGATGGAAAAGGCTATCCACATCCAGAGAAAGAACTATTGAGTCTGAATGCAGATCAAAACATACTATTCTCTCTCTCTTTTTTTTTCTTTGTTTGTTTTTTTCCTTTTTCATAGTTTTTCCTTTTGGTTCTAATTCTTCCTTACAACCTGACTAATATGGAAACTTGTTTAATATGATTGTATGTGTATAGCTTCCACCAGATTGCACAGTGTCTTGAGGAGAAGGAGGAGGAGAAAGTTTAAAACTCAAAATCTTACAAAAGCAAATGTTGAAAAACAAAATGAAATACATATTTTTGAAAAAACTCAAATGTTACAGTTTTGAAATCCTCCATGATTGCCTTAGAATATGGATATTATGCCCCTTGTTCCATATGTAACACTTCATTTTAAAATTTTGATACTGTATTTTTCACATAATATCACATATTATAGATATCTACATTAGGGTTTTATCCCCTACTGAACTCTAGGTTACATGAAGCAGACACTCTTTTCAATCTATGTATTTCCTCCAGTGTTCTGCCAACAGTAGGTACTTAATGAATGCTTTTGATTGCTTGATGCCAGGAATTGAGAAAATGGTAATAGTTTGCATGGATTCAAAAGAACTCCATTGTGCAAAGCATAATGAACTGGTACAATATGTTGAAAAGAGTGGAGGACTGGGAGTCAGAGGATTTGAGTTCTAATCTCGGTTGTACTACTAATAGCTATTTGACTTGGATCATCATATCTTCCTTGGGGCTCATCTAATGTAAGAGACTGTTCCTTTCCAACTTTGGGAAGTTTGTAAGATGCGAGGGACAAGTTACTTTTTTATAGCTTAATTTTATTTCTTAAAGATTTTATTCATTTTGAACTTAAATACAAAAAGACAAAAAAAGAACATTTCCATGTACATGGTACAATGAAGAGGATTCAATATAAAACCATGAATTTCAATTTCAGACTATTTACTTTAAAAAAAAACAGCTATGCAGTAGATACTACACCTTATTTTCAAAGCTAGCCTGTTTTTGTTCTGTGCTTCTTTTTAAGCTTTCTTTTGTTCTCTGTTTATTTTTTATTTTTTCTCTCCTTCCTCCCCACCCCACTCTAGAGAAGACTATAATTATGTGTATATATAACCATACTATACACACTTCTATTTGTCAGCTCTTTTTCTGGAGGTGGATAGCATCTTCTTTCAGAGGTCGTTTGTAGTTGATTTGAGTATTTATGAAACTCAAGATGAATTAGTCAATCAAAGTTGTTCTTAGGACAATATTTCTGTCACTATGTACAACATTCTCTAGGTACTGCTCATTTCACTTCATTTCATGCAAGTCTTTCTGTAAGTTAATTTTTTTTAACAAATACAACAAAATGAAAGCAAGCACCCTATTAAGACTGAATTGTACCTCTCAAGGGATGTCTTCATCATATTTGAGTGAAGTATTTTGTACTTAGTAAAGATATGAGACTGAGGAGCTGATTTGGGTAAAGATGGCCAGGGAGAAACTACCCCAAGTTCAAGATGTGCTATGGTTTCATTTATTCTGAAAACCCCATAAACTCCAGTCAGTGCTTTTATCTTCATTAGTCATCCAAAGAACAAAATTAGCTCAAAGCAAAGACATTTCCTCATATGGCATATTAAGAATAGTAGCTATAAAACATTCCCACCCTGACCTGGGATATACCCTTTCATAAATACACTTTGTCCTGGTAGGAAAAGTATGCACTTAGAATACTCTATTAGAAAGACACATGCTTAGAGACATTTGGCTAAAGCAACTTGTGCCTTGGATACTGTAGTTCTCTCAAGTATTGCCACTTCTGATATTCTGGCACTGCTCATCTTCTTCAGTTTCAAGTTGGGCTTGGTCCTTGAGAAGCACAGTGTTTCTGATAGTCAGATCTCTGAACTGGATTTCCACAGCTTCTTCCTTTCTGGGAAGCTGTAGTCTCCACTGCTTCTAGCTTTTGACTTAGCTGCAATTTTTGGAGTGAATATTGCTGTACTCTTTCAGAAAAAAGGAGAACTCATTCTAGGATGGACAGAAACCTCCCCAGCTCTGGTCCATCAAAGCCTCAGCTTTGCCACTTCCCAGACAGGTGGTCAAGAACAGGGTCATCTTGGGAATACTCTTAGATTTAATTAAAATTCATTCTGGTATAGGACTTAACATCCTTGGTGAGAGACATCACCTCAACTTACAGGGACTAGTTAGTATATTTTCCATCTTGGCTAGCTAGATATTAAATAGGTTTGACCCGACTTACCTAATACCAAACAGTTTTGAGATTCTAGTTAAAAGTGGAGGAATAAGCAGTAATGAAGCTGCAGGACAGATTCATCCTAGATCAACCTGTATGAAATATACTTGTTGAGTTTATTCCCAATCTCCATCTCCTAGGAAAAGGGTATTCAGCAATGGTACCAAGAGATAAATCTCATAGTCCAATATTCTTAGGGAATTCAGCTCAAGATGGATTCATTACCACCACTTAATGAAATGTTGATGACACAAATACAAACTATTCCAATGAGGAAGAAAAGAGGGGACTATCTAGTGATTGAACTAGAAATAAAGAACTCATTAAACAAATGAGATTTTGTTTATAATATATAAATAAATACAAAATATAAATAAAGAAATAGATATGGCTTGGATGGTTGGAAAACAGATTTGGAAATATTGACCTCTTTAAAGGATCAGGTTAGACAAAAGGGGCAATGGAGCAGCATTCTATATTTAAGAAAATACATAGCATGTAAAGAAATCCACGAACAAGGGGGAAACATGATAAAGAATTTTTAGGTTCCAATCAGTGGAAGTAGAAATAGAAGCAATAGACTTCCAGGAATATAATAGAGACCATCTGGATAAAAGGAGGAAATGGATGATGAATTCAGGAAATAGATCAAAAACCTATACTGAAGTCATAGTATGGCAGTGATGGGGGACTTCAGCTACCTACACCTCTGCTAACATGCTTCTCTGCCAAATGAAACTACATTCTTGACTTGTCTTAATGATCACGATCTTCTAAACTTGGAAGAGGAAATTGCTTTCTGAACCCAATTCTGGACAAAAAGGAGGAAGTGGTTGTTGCAATAAGGAACTAGGGGAGGAAGTGAATACTTCATCATAGAGTTCATAATAGGTAAAGGGAACAAGAGACATCATAGAATATCCCCAAAGTCTTAATGTAGTTTTCAGCTTCAGCACATTTACTAAATACCTAACAGCATAAACTTTAATAACTTAAAATGGCACTAAGATTTTTGGGATATTCTTTCTAATGCATCCTAGATTTCGGGAGAGTCCATTTTAAAGAGTTCAAGAAATATGCGGTGGGTTCCATGCCATAAAATTTAATAGCACAAGAAGGACAGAGTGTTCTCAAGAATGCTCTAATAACACAAACAGAAATAATTATAAAGAGGAAGAAAATGGAGAACTGTCTAAATAGGCAAATGTGCATCAACCAAATTAAAATTTTATAAGACTTTTAGAGGATTGAAGCAAGAGTGAGTAATTTAGGATGAATATAAAAGAATCGGATTTTTCTGCTGCCTGCTGCTAAGGACAACAAAAAGGGCTTTTAAAGAAAGCTATGTTAGAGACAAGAAAAAGAAAAAAGAAAGGACAGGAATTAATATTCTAAGGGATGCTGTTAATGGATGGCAAAGATGAAATATTTAATTCCTGCTTTATTGGGGGGGAGGGTAACTCGCAGAACCACTTAATGAAATTACAAAACTTAAGGAGTTTGTAACTGGAACATGTAAAGAAATTTAATGGTATGCTGTTTTCTGACTTAGAGTAGCCTATTTGCATATGAAAGAGTGAGAAAATTTGACTACGGGTTGGCATAAACAGGAACTTGTCTCTGGAATAGGTTTAGTAAGAGATTAAAAGCCAAGGAATAAGACATCTTCTAGTGGAATACAGCAAGGGTAGAAAGTATTTCTCTCTCCTTCTCTTCTTTCCCCACCCCACCCCTGTTCCCCCCGTATTATGAACAATGGCATCTTGCAGCAGAAAACACACAGCAGGTCTAAAAATGCGGAGTCAAGTAGAGTAGGTTAGAGTCTAATGCTTTGAGCCAGGATGCTGCTTGAGAAATGGTAGGTCAGAGCCAAGACTCCTGCTGGCCCTAGGATGTGATGTTGGCCAAGCCCAAGGCTGGAGTTAAAAGTGACTATAGCCAAGTGGCAAAGGAGCATTCATTAGAGCAGCATACAACAGGGTCCAATGGAGCAGAGCCCACTGGCAAAGCACTAGCAGAGAATGTGAGCCCAAGAGAACGGGGCCAACTTCAAGACATCAGCAGCAATCCTGTAATTTTGTAATTCAAGTCTCTGTTTTGTTCAAGTTGCCTTTCTGCACACATATCTTGTCCTTTTGGACTTCTTTGCTTCAGGACTGCAACAGCTTAAAAGAAATGTGATTTAGACACCTCTACTCCACATGTTCCTATGGACTATTTGGGTGTGGTCAGTGGTAGAGCTTTCAAAACTTCTCTTGGTCTGATCAGTCGATCAGATACACTGTACCTTGGCCCCTCACGTAGCGATGTCCCTTTGATCCTCTTCAGAAAAGACAACAACCAACCAACCAATTTCTCTATCTGTGAAATCTTTGCATCTATGTCTTTCACTGACATTGACTGCCCTGTGAGCGTGCCCCAAGTTTATGGGTCAAGTATTGGGTTGCTCTTGTTCTTATTGCATCATGTCAGTAAATACCTTTTCTTTGAGCTAAGTGTGTCTTCCAGCAGACTACATTTGATGTAAACATACTGGTGGGGTTTCCCTCTGGGAGTATGGGCCCACAGAATAATTGGAACCCAAGGCAGTTATGAGTGTAAGGGTGGGATGCTACATATCTTTTTAGCCATCGAAGACGATGATCTTCAGAATCAGAAAGATAAGAGAGGATACTGGATAAATGAAAGGTGGTAAGACAGTACCTTACTGACTTCACTGAATTCTAGTCATCAGTCTCAGATAAACTACATCCCAAGGAACTGAGTGGCAGATAGATGGTGAAGTGGATAGAGTGCCAGCCCTGGAATCAGGAAGACACATCTTCATGACTTCAAATCTGTCCTCCGAAACACTTACTAGCTGTGTGACCCTGGGCAAGTCACTTAACCTTGTCTGCCTCGGCTTCCTCATGTGTAAAATGAGCTGGAGAAGGAAATGGCAAATCACTGCAGTATCTTTGCCCAGGAAACTCCAAATGGGGTCATGAAGCTGGACACAACTAAGCAACAACAAGAAGCTAAAAAAAATGATGGATGTGATTGCTCAGGTATTGTTATTAATAATCCATGAGAAAACATGGAAAAGAATCAAAGTGCTACAAGAATGGAAATACGTAAATGTTATCCTGATTTCTAAAAAAGAAAAGATTGTGGTGTCTTCAAACCATAGGTCAATGAGCTTGATGTCAATGCTTGGAAAATTCTAGGATATCTTATTAAAGAATAATTTATGAGCATTTAGGGGAAAAAGTTATCACTAAGAGAGAGAGCATGGATTTATGAAAAAACAGGTCATAAAGACATGGTTTCTAGACTGTTGACTTAATGACATGTCACTGATTTGATATGCCTGTATCTCAGCAAGGCATTTGGCAAAGTTTTTCATATTCTTATGGACAAAATAGAGGTTGTTGGGGCAGGTAGGTGACACAGTGGATAGAGTATCGGTCCTGAAGAGGACCTGAGTTCAAATCCGACTTCTGACCAGACGCTTGACACTGACTAGCTGTATGACCATGGACAAGTCGCTTAACCCCAATTGCCTCATCTAAAAAGCAACACCAACCAAAATAGAGGTTGTGGGTTACACAATGGTATATACAATTTGTTGAATAACACCCCCCAAGAATTAATGGTCATTGTAAACCTTAAGGGAGGTGTCTAGTAGAGCACACCCATGGACATGCTCTTCATTTTTTTCTATTCAATAAGTTTTTTTCAGTGGCCTGGGTAATGATATAGAAAAATGTAAAGTTCTATATTTGAGTTTAAAGAAATTAACGGTGCCTTTACAAAATCTGGGAGACAGAACTAGATAATAATTAATGTAAAGGAAGCTCTGGAAATTTTAATCATCTGCAGATCAACTAATAAAGAGCTAATAAAACTGTACGTAACCCCAACTAAGAGCCCCCCATCCCCAGGATCATAGGGATATTGTCATAGACACATCAGAGGACCAATGGGCATAGAGACTTGATGAACTAAAGTGAATGTGGGTACACATTTTTTTCAGCTTCCTTCTGGCATTCAGGGGACATCTGCCCAGGAGGCCACATGGGCAGAAAAAGAAATCTGAAGGAAATACAGTTTGGGACTCCATGTTTTTCTAGACACTCAACAAAGAGCACCACAAGATGTTACTGATCAAATACAAGCAATGGAGAGCAGAGGGAATAAAGAGCTGATCAGACCACTAAAGGTCTGGAGCCACACAGAGGAAGCAAAAAGACTGGAAGTCCAGTAGAAAGGTAAGGTACAGACTGAACTAAGAGTGGGCTGGAGAGAGCTGGAGGAGAAGGAGAGTGGTCCAAGCTCAGGATCAAGTCAAGTCAGTAACTCCGTGTTACTGAGACTGTTCGTGAGAATGAGAGAAATACAGTCCACAGCTTCTTTCTTCCCCTTCCTTCCCCAGAGTGCTGTACTAGGGAAATTTCTCCCCAGGGTTTAAATCTCAATCCCTTTTCCTTCATGAACTTCAAACCAGCTGGGAGGAGAGGTGAGAGAAAAAAAAAAAAAAGAAAAATTCAGCACTGGCTGCAACTCTCCAGCAGTCTGCTATGGATTGTTCTAATGTGTCTTTATATTTTCTCTGCTGTTTGATACTGCTAATAAATCACAAGACCACTAATAATGACTTGTCAAGTCCTATGATTTAAGGTGGTCAAGGCTGAGGGAAGCCTGTGAGGAAACATGGGGACTTGAACTAATGAGAGGGAGGAGGGAAGAAATGGGCAGGAAGAGGAGGGAGAAAGGGAAGGAGAGGGAGAGAGGAGAGACAGACAGAGACAGAGACAGAGACAGACAGAGAGAGAGAGAGAGAGAGAGAGAGAGAGACAGA
>CM053598.1:210937621-210963978 GCA_028646575.1 Pseudocheirus occidentalis
ATCCAGGCCGCTCAACGCAAGAGCACTTGGCCCTGATCAATCGATTCAGCCCCACTGTGGAGTCTGCACGCCAGGGGCTCTGAAGCAGCCTGGTGGGGGCCGCCGCTGGTTCCAGCAGTTCCCTTCCCCCACTGCTTCCTTGCCCTGGGGGCAGATTGGCTGAAATGCTTTACCACCCCCAAATTAATTTTCAAAGCTTCACTTTCACTAACCGTCTCTGATCATGGTTTGCACCTCAGACAGGTGCTTTGGATCTTCTCTGAAGTAGACTCAAGCTGCCGCTTGGGAGGCTTGGCTCCTCTTGGCCGCCCTGGGGCCTGGCCTGGCCACCGCTGCGGTTTGGAGCTGGGCTGGTCTTATCTCCGGCCTTCTGGCCTGCTGGATGAGCCCCTCCTGCCGAGGTGCCCCTCTCCAATAGATGTGGAGGTGCTGGAGGCTGTAGATCCTCTCCTCTGCAGACTGGCTTCTGTGTGGCTCAGCTCAGCTCCTTCCTACCGCCCCGGGCCTGGCCACAGTCTCGGCTTCAGGTTGGGCCAGCCTCCGCTCCCAGCCCGCTGTGTTGAGCCCCTTCTGCCCAGCTGTCTTCAGCGAGAGATGTGTTTTCTGTATTTTTGTGAGTCTGAGAGTCCTAGACTTTGTCTGGGCTCATATTTTATGGGTGTTTATGGTGGTTGTATGGGAGCTGCAAAGCTTTGCTGCTTCTATGCCGCCATCTTGGCTCTGCTCCTATTCATGGACTTCTGGTTGAGAACCTTTGATTATAGCTTCTGGTTTCTCATTTATTGTGAGAATGTCTATATGATTTGAGTTCAGTTTCTCTAGTAGCATGTAAGTTCCTTGTTCATTGGACATTGAATGTTTTAAGTGCCATTTTAAAGTTGGCAGATAGTCTGAGAACTGTGGTTCTTTGCACCCCCACAACCACCTTTCCTATTACTGTGGCCTCTGTGGAAACATTAGAGGGTCAGAGTACTCTGGGCCATTTTGCTAGGGACAAAAAAATTCAGGGAAAAAGTAGGGTTGGAAAGGAATGGAAAATGGGCATGGAAGGGGAAGGTTGAAAATGGTCTTTACCTGATACAAAACAAGTAAAAATAAGGGCAGAAAATGCAACTCCATTTGTTATCTGCAAATCGAGCAGAAATGTATCAAACTGATGCAATTTTGGGTATGTGATACTTTTCATAATAAAGTTTAAAATGGTTTTTACCTTTTTATTATTTTTCACATAGGATTGACTCAATCTAAAGAAAACTTCTCCTAGGCTTTGAATGAGGATTTATAGAAATGTTTGTTAGGCTACCTGTCTCTCTTTAGTTGAGGAGCCTTATGGGAAAAAAGGGGTAGAGAGAGCTCTTGTTCACTCTAGCACCGTCTAGTTAACAGTAGCTATGACCTGAAAGAAGGAAATAAATGTGTAACCACACCAGATTCCAAGGCTCATATGTATCACTGTAGTGATATGTATGTAGTGCCTATGACCTAGCGGGGCCCAAAGAACATGGTGCCTTTCTGGCTCAAAGCTCCAATAGAAGTGCCTAATTATTAAAGTGATTAGAACAAGTAAATTTAATGGAGAGATCTGAATCCCAGTGACTAAGCAATTCACATGGAGATGATGCAGAAGCAATTCAGATTTATTGCACAAGGGACATACAGTGTTGTACTTTTTTCTCAGAAAAAAAATGCAACTCATATTCATACCACGTGTTATTTTTGTGCACATAGTCAAGTAACTCACAACCAATTAATCAGAAAAGCAGAGTAGTTCTCTTCTAAGTTCCCAGTTATTTTAATAAATAAGACTTACCTGAAAATCATGACCTTAGAAAAAGATGTGTGGATTAAGGTCATCCGAAGCAACATTATCAGCATCTATACATGAGACTATTTTGGTCAGGACTTGTTATTTCACCAGCCCTATCACAGACAGTCAGCTTTCTAATGATAAGCCCCTTCTTGTTGGACAGCAATTTGTTGTCACACTTACGCCTGAAGATTGACAGAGCTTGAATTCCATTGGTCTAGATTTTTAGACTCCAGATACTCCATCATAAGGAACTGGAGTAGGACTTTAAGGACAAAAAAATACCACATATAAACCTTAAACATGACTATGCTAGATTTTGGAAAGTGTACTACAAACTTAACTCTCAGTATATGTAATTTCTGATTAGTCTCTGTTCCTAGAGAATGGATTTGAATACGCCATCATCACACTTGGCAAAGAAGGAAGGGATCAAAGGATGAGTGCATCAATCTATCTGCATACTCTCCAAGACAAAAAACTGCAATGGAGATTAATACAACTTTCATGTTTTAGATAATACTCTCGTCCAGTTGTTTATTTGTTGTTTGTTTTTTAAGGTTATGAAATGTAACCTCCCTATGGTTCAGTTCCTGTATCTATTTACTTAGACAAAATTCTTGATCATCTCAACAAATGCTTAAATCATGTTGAAAATTACTAAATTAGGGGCAGTTAGGTGGCTCAGTGAATTGAACACTGGCCCTGGAGTCAGGAGGAACTGAGTTCAAATCCGACCTCATGCACATAACACTTACTAGCCATGTGACCTTGGGCAAGTCACTTAACTCCAGTTGCCCTGCTCTCCTCCCTCCAAAAAAAGAAAAAGAAAATTAGTAAATTGAATGCAATTGAATACATAAAAGTCTTCAAAAATGTTACCGCTAGGAACTAATTTTCTACCTCTAGAGGTTTCTTTTTTCATGAAATTTTCTGCAATATTTACCCAGATTTAACCCTAAATACTTTTATTCTCTCTTCCTATTTCTCTGCTTTATAAAACAAAACAAAACCCCCCAGACAGTTAACTTTCTATCACGTAAGTGAAAAGCAGCTCCAATCTTGCTTGCTCTTGGCCCAGACTTATAAGGGCAAACTGAGGAATGAGCTAGCTGCTACAGGGAGCTTCCCTATTTGAGTCTGCTTAATTGCCAGAAACATGTTTAGAAACAGTCTTCTCATATGTTATACTAATGAGTCCATATTTAGATTCCAAAATTAAAACCACATAATTAGGGCTGAGCTTACATCTCTAAAAAAAGCAACATTTCTGATCGTGATTTTCAGCTAACCAACAGTAAAAGTGGTCCATCTTCATTGAACTTGCTAATGAAATTGTAGTGGAGAATAGTTGTTCAGGTTGTTTTCACTAAAAGTTATGGTATGAACCAGAGCTTCTTAAACTTTTTCCACTCATGACCTCTTTAGCACTTCTTAAGCTTTGGGTCCCAATTGCATATGGGGTCAAGACCCACAGTGTAAAAGGTGCTGAAAGGCATTATCAGAACCATTTTCCTTGATGTACACGTATACAAAACTGAGTACAGCATTTCTCAAAGGTTAATAATTAATCGCCACATTTTAAGTATAATGGAATAACTATAATGAGGGAGACTCAAGTCTGTTTATAGGCTAAATTATATCAGTCCTTTTTTGTGTATGTTTGTTGTGAATATAAGGAGAAGGTACTGTATTTAATTGGTCGAAATAAAGCATCATAAAACTTTTCTGCTCATATATATTCTTTTTTTTTGTTTTTTTTTGGAGGGCAATTGGGGTTAAGTGACTTGCCCAAGGTCACAAAGCTAGTTTTTTGTGTTAAGTGTCTGATGCCGGATTTTAAACTCAGGTACTCCTGACTCCAGGGCCAGTGCTCTATTCACTGCGCCACCTAGCCTCCCCTCATATATATTCATAATGACAGAAATGGTGGCTAGGTAGGTGAACAACAATGACCATGCTTCTTTAATTTACCGTTAGTTCTGTCTCTAATTCATTTGCATGTTAAGCCTGAAAGGATCATGGTAATAGCTAAGAAGTATCTAACTCAAAGTTAGATAACAATCTTTTAATAGGAAGCTTTGGTCTCCCCAGAAAAATAGGAGGTAGGAAAGATCTAATCACAGATTGAATAACTCTTCTTGGCTTTTGTTAGTTTGATATGGCGTCTATGACTAAAAAGCTGTCAGGTTGTCCTTATCAGGGAATAGTTGTTATAAATCAATTGACTCAAGTTGAGATATTTGGGTGATCCTGAAGAGGTGAGCCCAGAGCTTGGTAGCAGGGACCAATTTCTGCAGAGCTTATGTCCCTAGCAGCTACCAGAGCAACATTCACCATACACTATGAGAGCATCAGAGCTGCACCAGCCAAGAGTACCCAAACAACAAATACCGTGAGCCTAGTGGAACATGCCAAGCAAAGATTCCAAACCCAGAGGGAAACAGGTCCGGTGAGAGTAGGGTGATGACATCACCAACAAGACATAGGAGGCGATAGTGGTCTTATAGCATCAAAGATATGAATTGCTTCTCTACATATATTTCTTCCCTCCCCCCTAATCCCTTGCACAGTCCTTGTGTGTACTTTCCCCTCTGATTTGTATATTTGCGAGAGCATGCCCATAGATTTAGAAGGAGAGGATGCTTTATTGGAATCCTTTTGCCACACTATTTCATTAAATGACTTGACTTTGAACTCATTGCATGCTCTGCCTGACTAGAGAAAAAAGTAAACACATAATTGGGGGCTTGTGAGCTATCATTTTAAGTGACTGTGGATCTATTGAGTACCTTGTGCCTGTAGCTATTCTTGGAGCCTCATATTTGAGAGTAGGGTGCCTAAGGCACTGATTGCATTTGGAGTTTGCCACAATGAGCAATGTGGTGAATAGAGCAACAGACTGCAAATGGTAGATTGGATCTGACTCGTATCAGTTCCCTGGTGGTTTAGGTCTGATATTGGAATGAAATAAGATACCCATAGGTCATCCAATGGTCAACAAAGGGAGGTTTCATTAGCTATGGCATAAGATGAGAAGTAATGGAGTACACAGTACATGGTCTCCCTCACCTCCACATAGAAACAGACCTGGTCAACAAGACATACATGAACCCAAGGATAAGAGGTTAAATAAGTCACCTAGGGTTATATAATTAGTGTCAGAAGCAGGATTTGAGCTCAGTTCTTTCTGTCTCTAAGTACAATACTCTATCAACTATACCACCTAGCTGCTACCTAAATGTATGTAGGTGCCATTATTAATAATAAAGTACAAATTCACTTAAAAGCAGTATGAAATTCATATTCATTTTCTGTAATCACATATTTTCCCAATTAAAATATACTAAGTTCAACTACTGTGAGAATCTGTGAAATTTTGTTAAAGAGTGATCCTCATATTTAAAAAGGCTGGACAGCACATTTATTACACCTGTGTTTTCAGTGCAATTAGGGCATTCTCAAGGGAGAAAAGTCCATCTACCAGTCTGAAATTTCTCATCTTAGAGACTTGCTCAGGCCACCAAGAGGTTCAATGCCTTCCCAGGTCTCACAGCCATTTCATGTTAGAGGTAGGATGTGAACTTAGGTTACCTTGACTCCAAAGCCAGCTCTCCATCCACAATGTAATAATGCCTCTCATGACTACCATTTCCTTTGCGACAGGCTCATAGTCTTGTTGAGACCATAAATGAGTCTCTTTGAGAAGTGTGAATTTCTGATTGTATTTTTTTAGCAGAAGGAACTTTGCAGTAATGTTTATTATATTTCAAAAGTTAATCTATATCATAAATGTAAAATAACATTCTAATTCTATTATTTAATGAATAGCTAGTACAAATAACTTTTTCCAACACAAGACGTATAAATATAAAGTTTATTCAGCATAGTATTTAGAAAAATAAGTTCACATCATTTCAGAATACAAATAAAACACTTAATTGTCCAGGCATAAACCCTTATTACAGTACAACATACATACTTTAGATCTCTTTGGTTGGGTAATTAAGCACAGAAATGTTCCGTGACATGCTCTGTGTGCCATCACCTAACAGTGCAGTAAAGACTCATTGTCATCCCATCCCATAATATACATTCTGTATAGATTCGCTCTTTGTTGTAAGGCACAATAAAATCTTAGTGAGTACAGAACGAACTGGTTACTTCTAAACATACAGTACATGCAACAAAAGAATTCATTTCCTTTGAGTCAGAACCCTGAAAGCCAAAAAGAACCACATGCTATATAATTTGGAGTTAAGAATCATATGGTGGTAACATTAAATTATAGGAAATGTACCAGTTAGAGAAAAAACAATTCTTAGGCTCTATCATCTAATAGTCTTAGGAAGACTCTGGGAAATCTTCACTGGAAAAAAATGTATTTTCCCTGCAATTTTCCTGAATGAGTGAAATTTTTATGAGATGAACTTTATCAAAAACATTATTAAGAATGATGAACTTATGGCTATTGTACTACTATACACTTGTCTAGCATGTAGCAGGGCAGGTTGCAACATGTGCCCAGTAATCCAAACATTAACATGCAAGATACAAGGGCATATACAAGAAAACTGAAGGCCAGTGTGCAATTTATTACTGATTCTATCTATGGCTATAAGTCTAACTGCCTTTCACAATCCAAGGAAAGGCTCTGACATGTGCACAATTTCAAAGTCTTTTCATCCCTATAAATGCACAGAAGTGAAAAGGAAAAACATGGGTATCTTTGCTTGAATGAGGAAGAAACACATCTTCCCTTTAAACAACAGACTTCCCTGTACCATATAGAACTAAGGATTGAATGTCAACGTTTGACTGACATAGTGCATAGATAGGCTCATACCAGAAACCCCACAGCCAGCAGGGGGATCATGAAGAGGAATTTACATATCCCTGATCTGATTCCCCTCAGGGATCAGCAGAGGGACATTTGCAGCATCTTCAAGCATTTCTTTGTGAAAGGGAAGTTCTGCAACGTGAACTCCAAGGGCCAGAATCTTAGAATTGCAAATAATAACTTTACAATTTTGTGTGAGGCGTGCATGGGATAAGTATTATATTATCTCCTTGACACATGTGTGTACTACATCACATAAACTGACCCTTATATTACTGAAAGTCTAGGAAAGAACACTATGTTCTTTATGAGGTGCAATGACTCTTACTAAGCGCAGTTGTGTATATACCTGGAGCAGTCATAAGGTTATATAGTTAGATCATGTTTGGAGTATAGATGGGTCTCCTAGATAAGATTTAAATTTTGTGCTATCTTTTCTTAGGGGAGAAAGGAGGATGAACTTTTCAGAGGTGTTTCTAGGAATATATATATATATATATTTATTGTGGAAGACACACATACATGTCTATATATGCGCACACTCACACACTATTTCCCAGTTGATGCTTTAAACACATTCCCATCTCCGTTATAAGATGGGTAGCCCTTTTAAATACATAACAAACTCTTGAGATCTGCAGCAATCATATGGAAAATGCCATTTTTTTGTAAACTATACTACAGAACCATATAATTAAGCTCAGTAACATGATCAACACACACCCAAAGGAAAAAACAAACAAGATAAGTAGTGGCAGAGGAGAAAAAACTCTAAAACACCTTACTTTGTAAAAAAAAAAAATTTAAACCCCCAAACTTAACAAAAATACTGTCCATTCAGCACTCTAGGAATATTCACTAATTTGTCATTTAAAAAAGGACTGGAGAGCGTTTCATCAAAATGATGAGTCAAAGGATTCCTCGTACAGCTCTTTATCTTTGTATGTCACTTGCATTTAGGTAAATAACCAAATTTCAGTCCTCTACAAACCTTGCCTAGCATATGTGGTCACCAGCGATGACAGCAACATCTATGCATAAGGATCAGGGACCTAAAATGGGCCCTTCCTTTTGATCTTATAAACAAAAGTGGTATCTTTACCTTTGACAGTTTTAGCAAAATATTCTCATCTCTTGTGATTTTCAGAAAACAGAGAAGAATTTCATAACGTTGCTCAGCACGTAAGTGTACCTTTATTCTATTGTTGTGTATTCAGAAACATCAAGAACTATAGCCAGAACTCACAGCATTATTTACACAGCTTCCTTGAACTAAAACAATTACTCCTAAAGAAATGAGACGCTAGTGCAAACAACTGTTGTGATATCATAAATGTTCGAAAGCTCATAGAAAAATTATTTTCTAAAAATACTTAGAATTGATTATAGGTTTTAACAGGGAAAGGTCTCATTCTACCAAATTTACTTGTTTCATTTTCTCTATAATTAGTCTTTGATACCAGATATGGATAGTCTACATGGATTGTAATGACATGAAAGTCTTTATGGGACTGTATTAACTTCATCTATTTGCATCACCATTGCTAATAGAAATAGTATTATTAAAAATTTAGTGTATGTTTTCAGACTAAACCAATTCTACCGTAAAATTGACCCTGGGTGGAGCATGAAAGAATGGTCAGTAATGTATCTCCTCGTACGTCTGTATCTTAGTAAGAATGATAAAAGGCCACTAGGTAAAAAAGGCACCTGGAATTCTGTAGAAAATATGTAGATATTTAAAGAAATTGGAAAAATACTAAATAAAGAACAGCAAAGGGATATGAACAAATGTACCCAAGTTTGAATATTAGGAGAGAGTTTTCTTGCTTCAGTATTGACATTGAGCTCATTGGGCTACTGATAAAAATCATTACTTTTAAAATCCTACAAAAAGTAAAACTTTATTGGAAACGACTATGTTTACTTCCTGTTCAAACAATAAAAATAAATTAACCAGAAAAGTTTTCATTTCTTTGTGCCTCAAATGAAAGGGAAACACATACCCTATAGATAAGATTCATTTGTACTAATTCAAAATATCCTGCTAATAGTAATCAGTATATTTACATTCATGCTGGAGTCTATTTCAGAGTCGTTTTTATTAGCGTGTCAAACTATCTAAGCTTCATGAAACTACCAGCTATTGTATCTGTCAGTCGGCAAAGATGGTCCAATACTTCCTAGCTGGGAAAATGCTGAAAAACAGAATTCAGGGTTTATTCAGGCTCTTAACATCAAAACTATCTTTAAGAATAGTTTGGAGGTATCATCTATACTTTCGAAAATGAATCAATGCCCATGGAGTAAGAGTAAACAAAAAGAATTGCATTGTTTCTATCCTTTCATAGCTACATTTCATTTTCTAGAAGTTAGATATATATGTTCTTCTACTTTTGAAACATAAGTTTCTATGTGGAAGTTCCATTTCAGCCTTTAGGGTCACATTAAGTGAGCTAAACCACCATACCTTCACTTGATAATCTCCTTCATGTTCTCTTCTTTGCTTAAAAGAGAACATTAACACGTGAACAAAAAAGGATATAGTTTTGCTTCCATGGATTTAATTGTGGTCTTCATGCAAACTCAATTCAAAGTCTTTGAAACATATCTCTCTGCCAAACTGTGCAGTATTTTCCTGAAGTAGGGAAAACGCTTAATGTCCTCAGGGCCTCTGGACAAAATTTGAACACGGATGCCAAAAACAAAGGGGAAAAAATTATAAATCTTGCATATCTTGATCCAACTGGACAGTCTGGAGCTTGGCAAGCTCTTTTTTGTCTGTTTCCAGTTCTTCACAGACTGTTTCAACAATGCCATCCAGGACATACTTGGATTTGGAACCCAGCATCATTAAGTTGCTTGTTGCTTTGTCCTCAGAACTTGGTATGAAATCCTCCTTTATGTTAGATACGGACTGCAGAACTAACCGGTGCTCTCTGACAAAATCCTCATGTACTGCTGGAGAGGAATGACCCACACGGTCTCCAGCTGATGGAACTATTTCCCCAAGGGCAGGCTGGGTCATTGGAATTGACATCAGGTCTGAACCGGTAATAAGGGAACAGTTCTGAAGAGTTGCATAGTTCGTGTTGCTGACAGATATCACAGTAGATGTGCTTGTCACAGGTGTAGACAAGGGCTGGCTCTCAGTAAGATCAGCATTTAGCTCTGTTGCATTCAGCAGAGCAGGGGGAGCTAAGGAAAAATTGTGAGTTGGAGTTACTAATGATGAGGCCATAGGATGCAGGCCACTGCTTGAGATATTTTCAGGAGACATGTTTACATTGACTTGTGGGCTTTGATTGACAGGCATTAATTGAGAAAATACAAGGCTCCTTTCCAAGCCCTCTTGTTTAACAGACCCTACTGTTTGCCCTGAATTTGGAACTGTGTAGACGACTGCACTAGGCGCGAGAGAGCTGAAGAAAACCTTTCCTTGCTGCGCTGTAGCAGAGTCACTTGTAAATGTCCCCCCATCAGAAGTGCTTGAATTTACTGAAATATCACCTACAAAGAATAAAGCAGAGATTACCGTTGATTAGAAATGATACGGGATGATGAAAGTTACTTTGTTATTTGTTCATTTATTTACAGATTTTTTCCCCCTCAGGTTTAAATTAACAAACAATATCATCTGTAAGAGCTTAGCCAATGTGAAGCAGAATTCCCTTGACTTATTTCTGAATTTTAGGTCTTTCTGGTTCACTACTAAAAGCTTAATCATAGCTAGGATTTACACAGAGGGTGCTTTTAAGATTTGCAAAGTGCTCTCATTGTCATATCATATTTGAGTCTCACAAGAACCCTGTGAAGGTAGTGCTATTATTAAAACACCATTTTACAGATGACAAAACTGAGGCTAAAAGAAACGAAAAACCTGTAAGTGTCTGAAGTAGGATTCAAATGCATGTCTTCCAGCTACCCAGTTCATAGCTAATGTGCATCGCTGCCTATGTCCACTAGAACTAGGAAACACAAATACAAAACGCCTTTGTTGGGGATAGCTCAATAACTGACTAAAAGCATATATGGATATGCATAAAATACTGCATGAAGTAACTTGCCCTGGGGCTTCAAGTTAACCATATGAACCTGTGGAGACAAGTTTCCAACTTTCACCTAACTAACCATAAAATGAATAATGTCAAGGCAATTAGCCATTCAAAAGGTCTTTCCTTTTGTTCGGACAGAATTAAACTTTAAAACATGCCTCCAAGTCTGATACAGTGATAGACAGGATTAATGAGAATGTTGAAATATGCCTTTTCAAACACATTTCAATATAAAGTATCAGAGCTGAGTCTTTGAATGGACTTTAAGGCTATCATTAACAGTCTATAGAGACCAGTTCCATAGGAGAAAATAATAAAGAATTAAATGAATTCTCCAATTAATGTATTCCTATCAGATGTTACTTTTCCCCCCGAAAATGTACAGACAGTATTCTATTTCACTTCAGGACAGCTTCCTTTCGACATCTTAAGACCAAGTCTACACAGTCAAAGCAAATAGATTGTTGAAAAGATATTTCTCTCATATGTCTTTTTTTTTGAAGGGGGGAAAACAGGGCAATTGGGGTTAAGTGACTTGCCCAAGGTCACACGGCTAGTAAGCATTAAGTATCTGAGGTCAACTCAGGGCCTCCTGACTCCAGGGCTGGTGTTCTATTCACTGAGCCACCTAGCCACCCCTGAATAGATATTTCTACTAGATAACTGAGGCAAGTTAGCTAGCCAGCCATTACAAATCTTTCAAGTGCTCCACAAAAACCTGTTTTTTTGTTCAGACTGTCTCTATAGGTAAAATGAGGCAAAGACTACTTACTATCTTACGGTTATACCAAAATATCCTACTAATGAGGGGGAAAAGGGTTTGGCAATTTGAATAAAAAATTTAAAGCTAGAAGACTGCTTAAAAATTATTTAATACTGCCATTTCATTTTACAGGAAACCAAGACCCTGAGAAGATACTGTTTTGCCCAGGTTCACATGGCTAGTAAATAACTGAGGACGAATTTAGACCCAAGTCTTGCAGATTCCAAGTCCAGGGCTCTACCCATTATACCAAATTGCCTTTCCATTCCTCTCTGAAATCTTCTGACTGTCTAAACTAAGGGTGGGGGGTCCATGAACTTAAAAAAAGAATTTTTTTTGAAAACCATATTTCAATATAATCGGTTTCCTTTATAATGCTACATATTTTATTCATTTAAAAACATTTTTATGAAATGGGATTGGATGGGCTTTACCAGACTGCCAAAAGGGTCCCTAAAAGAGGTTAAGAAACCCCCTGGTCTATATCAATCATATTCAACACATTACAGTTCCTATGCTTCCTAGACACATAGTTATAAGCAGTTAACATTTCTGTGCTTCAGTTTCCTCAACTGGAAAACAAAGCAGTGATGCTTGTACTACCTACCTCAGAGGAAGGTTTTTGAAAAGGTACTTTGTAAATCTTAAATCACTATTTGAGTTGCTAGTATTCAATTTACTTTGTGGAGAAAGTGCCAATTTTAAGTAAAATTCATAAAAGAATTTTTTTCCCTTGGATAATAAGACTCATTCTTACAAAGCTACCTTCCTGTGCTGATAAATGAAGTATGATAGTAAATGTCAGATATCCTCAGAAGAATTTGTAAATATCCTAACTACAATGGAATTTCTTCAAAGTCAACA
This sequence comes from Pseudocheirus occidentalis, assembly GCA_028646575.1. Lineage (NCBI taxonomy): Eukaryota > Metazoa > Chordata > Mammalia > Diprotodontia > Pseudocheiridae > Pseudocheirus > Pseudocheirus occidentalis. Next base: position 210,949,951 of record CM053598.1, read on the forward strand.
TTTTGGTAAACATTCCATAAAGAAAATTATAACTTATGATATTTTAAATTTTGGGGAAATGTGTATAATTAGTAAGGTAAGTTTTCATTTTATAGACTAAAATGGGCAAGAAAATATATTTCCTCCTACTATGTCTAAATAGAAAATATTCATCATTTCTAAACATTGTGATTATATTTCTGAAATTAAATATATTTAAGATATTCTCAAATTATTCTTATTTATCCTCTCCTTATGTGCTCTCTGCTCCAATTTCCCTACCAAATACTTGTGTCAGTCAAAGTAAAACTCTTGCTTCCATTTGAAAAGATTTGCCTGAAGCTTAAGTATACTTTAAAATGTTCAGTTTAAGCTTGTAGGGTGTAGCTAAATTTATATACACACACATATACACATATACATACATACATACATATTTACTGAAGCTTATGTTTTATTTGGAAGCTTCATGACAGTATATGTGACTTCCTCCCCTTTTTGTTTCCTGTCCCCGCCTCCCCATTTGAATGTAAGCTCCTAGAGGTCAATGACTGGCATACTTGACTTTACTTGTAGCTTCACAGTTTAGCTGAATGGCTAGCACATAGAAAATAAGTGCTTTATTTATTTATCAAAATTCCTAGCAATTTCAGATAGTGCTATTAAATAAGATCATGCACACTTTAATTTTTCCAAAAACTGTTTAAGAGTAAAAACCCAAATTTCTGAGTATGCTCTAGAGAATCTAACATAATAAAATAATAGAAAAATACAAAAGTGATCTAGAAATCTCTTTTCAGATCTAATGACTAATGAAAAAAGAGACTGCATTAGAATTGTCACAACTAAATGGATAAATCAAATTTTATAAGGATTACATTGCAAGGTTTTTCTGGTAGGAAGTAAATATTTTAGAATAAAGCAAATAAAATAAAAGAGTAAGTAGAACATACAATTTTAACGACTTGATGATAAAAATGATATGGTTAACTTCATTTTTTTCCTCACATATAAGAGTAAGAAAATATTTCAGAAAATGTGTGAATTACTATTATTTTCACCACAAAGAAGGACTAGGTACAGAAAGACGATGTATCTTTTTTTTAAGTAAGCTAATACTATTTATCTTTGATAGAGGTTAAACACTAGAAATATGAATAATTGTGAACTGCTATACTGTACCAAGAGCAACACTGCTTCCTGAATCCATCTGGTTAAACTTATGCCTTCAACTTACCCAAATAGTCCCAAGACTGACAGCCCTGTCATTTGATCTTAGCTATTATAAGTGAAAATGCTATTCTCCTTCCCATTAAATGTCTCATTTTAAAAAAATTAAGCTATTAGCCCCTAATAATTTTCTGTGGCATCAAGTTTCCCAGGTTACACATCAAAAGTATTTCTCCATCTCAAACCCTCTTCCCAAATTTGCCCCCACCCCAATGACTATTCACTTTTTGTTTTAAATATGTTGCCTTGAGATTTTATCTACTGGCCCTTAGTGAATTTTCCTGAAGAGTCAAAACTGGTTTGTGGAGGATACGGATGAGGGGCGGGAGGGAGAATGCTTGATATTGAGAAGAAAAATGTATATTTAATCATGTAAAAAAAATCAGCACTGATCCTTACCTCATTTTTCATAGCTTTATGAGATTTTTCGAGTTGTTTTAGCTCTTTGAATGACTTGGAAATAATGATGAATATGCTATGAAATTTCTGTATTTCAGCATTATGTACTAAAATGGGAATACATATGCAAAAACAACATTTATTTCTAAATTGTTTGTCTATCACCAGCAAGGAAAGTTAATGCTGCCTAAAACAATTCTTGATTTTATGTATTCCCAAAAAACTAGGTGTAGATTCTAGTTTCATAAGTCAAATCACAGAGTTTGATTTAGAGTTGGAAGGATTTCTAAAAGTCATCTAATCCAATCCTTTTATTTGTAAGATGAGGAGACTGAGTTCAAGAGAAGTGGCTTATCCAAGGTTACACAGGTAGCGTGTGGCAAAACCAGGAATCAAACTCAAGTCCTTTGCAAATCTAATGCAGAGCTAGCATTCTACTTCATCATACTATTTAAATGCCTCAGGGAAAGTAGATTTCAAATACAATTATATTGTAAACACTTATTATTAAATGAAGAACCTAACTGACCTTTTTGTGCTATACTCCAGAAGGCAATGTAATTTAGCTGTGGGATCCTGGGCAAGTCACTTTACTTCTGAGTATACTTTCATATATTAGGTTTGTTTAAAATGAGATAAACCTTCCACTCCAGGACTAAGAGGTGTTCAGCTTTTAACATGAGTGTTTTTACCATCTCCATTGTATAGATGCATACATTCAAGCAGAAAGATGAAGAAACTTACTCAAAGTCACTGAAAGAGGTAGCATATGGCCCTTGGCTCTCAGGGCTCTCTTTACTGTACTAGATTGCCCTGCTTTTTGGTCAAGTCTCTTCTATTTTTAGAAATAATGGAAATAATCTGTCATCTGAGAGACATGCTCCTATCTGATGGATGAGTCTAGGGAGATATAAACAGTTTTGTTTTGTTACTCTTAATTATAGGAAGAACACGGATCACACACAATCAATCCTCTCTCATCATTGTGCCTGATTTTAGCTTGCTCTTACAAAATGTTTTTGGTCAAACACTCAATGCTTAGGTAAAAATGCATGTTCACACCAGCTCCTAGACTTATTCTTTGTTCTAACAACTAATATTAATTTTTAATTTTAAAAAGCCAACCGATGGGCTACTTCATAAGCACCAATATTTTATATTTCTATAAAACTGCAGAGCTGGCAAAGCTTCTTGTGAACTATATTTTTCCATTCAGCTCCTAAAAAAAAAATGCAGCTCATCCCCATGATCCTAGTGAGTTGAGCATGATGAGTGTTGCTAACAGGTGTTGTAATGAGGGTGAGCAGAAAGAACAAGGATATTCTGCAGCTGTAGCAGACATCAGGGTACTTGGGCTACAACACCCCTACAAAGGTTTCACAAAAGATGGCAGCTGACATACATACTCACTTTTGCCCAAGGCATTCATGTAGCAAATGAAACCTTTACCTTGGGAAGCTGCCACTGAAACAGGAGGCAGCTGCAGAGGAGAGAATCCAATGCTTCCATTAAGCAACTGGCCATTTGTTCCTGAATTGGGGATCTGTACAATGCCATACTGGTTTATTTGTACGGGTGTTGTAAAAGTCACCACAGAGCCTCCATCTTGAGAAGCCATGGTTTGTATGCCTTCCCTTTTAACTTCAGTGCTAGGTATCAAACCAGGAAATGAAGCAGGGACACTGGGGCTGTAGGATGTTGTTGCTGCAGAATTTGTTGTGGAACTCTGGAGGACTTTGAAGTCTTTCACATCCTCCGAACCAGATCCCAAGATGTCAGTCATGGATGCACCATTGTTGACAATACTTGATGAAGTTTTTGATGGGTTTAAAGTCACAGTCTGTGCATTTCCTACATTCAGTCCATTAAGGATTACACTGTTAGGTCCCTGAATAAAGGAACTGCCGTTAAGGAAGACGGGTGAAGTACTTGCAGGTACTAAGCCTCCATTCAGTAACACTCCAGGGGAACTTAAGGATATTTTAGTATTTCCAATTTGTTGCATGTACACTGGTTCCATGTGGCTGGAAAGGCTCAAGTTGGTGACTCCATCAGAAGAACTGGAGAGTGAATGAGGAGATAAATCCTCATGTCCCTTGCTGGACTCATCTTCAGTGCTGGGATTACCATCTGACTCACTGTGTAGGGGAGAAGAAATCAAGACACATTAGAGGTCAAGGGGATGACATTTTAAGTACTTGCAATTTGTTTGGAAAATCAGGTTCTAAATCAGAGATGGGAAGAAAAGATGGTGTCTGTTGGCCTCATTTAGATTGGGAAGACACTGTGAAGAGATCTTACGTATGAGTCAAGAAGAAGGTAAATCTCAGATCCTAAGTCATCCTTTGATAAACTCAGAAAAATGGTCTGGAAAATTCTACAATCAGTCAACACAAGTAAAAGGAATATTGAGTGGAATCATAGGAAGTTAAAACTGGAAGGACCTTCGAAACCACAGAGCTCAGCTCTCACTGCACAAAGGTGGAAATTGAAGGCCCAAACCAGAAGTTAAAGGTCCATGGTCACAAATGTGGTGGTATAGTATATTTTTTTTCCACCATAACAATTCTGAGTCTTACCAGTAAATAAGTTACTATTTACAAAAATAATAGAATGATCATTGCTCCAGAGTTTTGGGTTGAGAAGCTCCTTTAAACAAATTTCATTAGTATTATTTTAATTAAGAATCAAAGCACTAGGATATGGGCTTCCAGTTGCCCTGGGGGGAAAAATTAGCACCTGGAAGTTTTATTTTTTTAACCCATTAGGGAAATAACTCAACAGTCAATTTCTATAAATGTTTATATCCGTGCCCAGCTTTTATGGACCCAAGTCTCCCCTATCTAATTCTAAAGAAACTGCTGGGTTTATGGGGAAGGAGCCTTCATCCAAAGAACAATTATGTGGCACACACTTGTCTTTGAACTCAGAAAAAAATTAGAAATGAAATGAGTGGGAAAGGGGGAATATGCTAAAAACAACATAACCAGAAGAAGAAATCAAATACTTCCTTCTCCCTCATGGTTTCCAGGCCATCCACCCTCAGGCCTCTTCCCCAGTCTTTCTAGATTCCATCTTTTCCTGAAAACACCACTTTTTTCATCTACCAGGTTTAAGAGAAGGCTCTGGGATGGAAGTGTGGTGGTGTTTCCCTACTTGGCCTAAGACTGGAACGGAAGAGAGAGGGGCTGGTTGGAGAAGGTGGGTTGTTCTTGGCCTGGCTGGCCTGGGGATGGATCCTGCAATGTGCCTAGCAGGGTCTGTTTCACTTTAGTGCTGAAGGAGGGGATTACTCTGACTTTGGGCTGTGGGGCTGGGAGAGCTGTGAGCATTTTGATTTATGAGCTGAGATTGAGCCTCAGTCGCTGTCTGAGAGGGTGACTCATTTGGGCGAGTATGGGGGCGGGGTCAGATCCGGAGAGGGGCAACCTGGAGGAGGGGGCAGCGAGGAAGAAAGCACAGATGGTAGGAAAAGAGGATTGGAGAGCGCGCGCGCGCGCGCGCGCGCGTGTGTGTGTGTGTGTGTGTGTGTGTGTGTAGTGATGGGCGTGTGAAACTAGCCTGGACCGACGAGGGGGAGGGGAGAGACTGTATTGGGTGTGCCAGAACACCCCTCTCCCCCCCCCCCCACACTTTGTACCCTGGAGCCCCACTTATTTCCTCATTGTTAGAGGTCTAGGGCAGGGATCCCCAACCCCTGGCTAATCAAAGTCGAGTTTTTGATTGGGGAATAATTAATTCTCTTCTTATCTGCAACTCTCCCCCTTTCTTTCTTCTCAGTCTCGCTCTTTTTCTTTCGGTGTGTTTTGTTTTGGTTACAGTCAGGCTTCAGCGTTGGGTTCTCCCGGCTGTTCTTGGGGCCCTCGGCTGGGTCTGCACAACCGCCTCACCACCCTCCTCTTTTCCTCCTCCCTCCCTCCCTCTCTGGGAGAGGAATGCCTGGAGGCCCGGTTTGCCCAGGGAAGGAGGGAAGAGGGGAAAGGGGGAGGGGCAGGAGGAGGAGAGCAGGCTCTGGAATGTGCTTAGTTCGCCGGGTGGTCACCTCCACCTGGCCGGCTCCAGTTCCCGGAGGTCCCTTTAGTTGGGGCTGGTCCCAGATCACTGAGTCTTTCTTTGATCAATCTATTACGGATATTTGGGTGGTTTTCCCAGGCCCGGGTGGGTTAGGGACACTCTCTCCTTCAAGCCTTCCCTGCGCCACAACTAACAGTCCACGCACTCAGGTAAGCAGCAGCCCCGGGATGCACACAACCACAGGAAGTAAGCTCCGGGAAACCTGATCCTTTCTGACATAGGAAAGCCTGCAAGACACAAAAGCTCCAAAGGGGCATGAGATCCTTGTGCACCCACTTCCTTCCCACTGCCCGCCATAAGCCCCCTGGCCCTGAAGCCAGAGGAGTTTAGAAAGCACATTTTTTTTTTCATCCCCGGCTTCCCGGGACTGCGATGAAACCCGATCCGAAGGAGCTCAGAATCAGATTTCAAAACACTGTAGACGGGAGCCGCACCGACACCCCCACGTTGCTCTACTGCTGCTGAAAAGAACAGCGGGCATAGTGAATGATTAACTCTGTCAAATAAAACCCCAGTCTTCACACTCCTTCCCCCCGCCCTCCCGCCCCCTCCCCCATTACCTACCATAGCTCAGAGTACAGGCCCCTCTACCCCCAATTACTCTACAGCATCTCCCAAGTCCAAGGCTGAGGAGCTACAGAAGCCCAGGTAGGGATGTGGTGTGGTGTGGTGTGGTGTGGGTGCCCAGGCCGGAGAAAGCGGAGCTAGAAGGGTCGGGTGGGGTCGGGTGGGCATCTGTTGGGGTGGCAGCAGCCCGTTACGCCTATGTCTGACCAAAGCCAGGCGAGCCCCAGCGCAAGGAGGAAGGAGGAAGCTGAGCGCTGTCCTCGCCTGCCAGCAAAGCCCTTCGGTTTACCCCGCCAGACCTGGGGCCAGTGGCAACTTCAAAAAGCCGAGGGACCCGGGCAGGCAGAAGTGACCAGCCAAAGGTGGGGGTGGGGACTGATACCCGGCGAGAAGAAACTTCTAGGGGAAGGAGGGGGAGGGTAAAGAGATCTGTTCCCTCCTCCTTCCTCCCCCCCCCCCCCGTCCCCCCAGCCCACCTCCACTCCCAAGTCCTCTAGTGCAGCGTCCGGGAAGAGAAGGAGGGGGGAGGTAGGGAGGAGGGAAGGGAGAGGTGGGCAGCAGCAGGACAAGGCTAGTGGGGAAGGTAAGCGCCATATTTGCAAGCGCTTGGAGGAAAAGCAGGCTGGGGGTGGGGGAGGAGGAAAGTTTGGCTCCTCGCTCACCTTTTGGACTGGGTCTCGGACGGGTTCCGGTCGCGCTGCCTCCGGTTCTTGAACCAGTTGCTGACCTGAGTGAGGGAGAGGCCGGTGATCTTGGCCAGGTGCCGCTTCTCGGCCGGGGACGGGTAACGATTCTGCTTGTAGAGCTCCTTGAGCGCGTTGCGCGACTTCTCCTTGAAACAATACACCGTCTCCTCGCCGTCCCAGATGGTGCGGGGCAGGGGGAATTTCCTCCGCAGCCTGTACTTGTCCACGGCCCCCAAGGGCCGGCCCCGCGCCCTCTCGGCTTCGCTGTAGCGCGCCTTGTACCAGAGCTGCTGCAGCAGCGGGTGGTTGGCCGACTCGAAGCTGTGGCTCTCGAGGATGCTGTAGAGCTCGGGGTAGATGCCCTGGTGGAAGGCCACCAGAGCTCGGGCTTTCAGGAGGCTCTCGTTGCCACGTAGCAGGTCGCTCTGGGGCAGAGACCACAGGAACCGGGCCAGGCGGTCCAAGTTCCCCCCTTGCTGCAGTGCTTCGCAAACGCAGGCGACGTGGTCCGGGGAGAAAGCCAGCGGGGTCTGCGCTGCCGCCGCCGCCGCTGCTGCTGCTGCCGCCGCCGCCGCCGCCGCTGCTGCTGCTGCTGCGGCCGCGGCTGCTTGGTGGTTTCGGGCTAGAAGTTCAGAGTGGAGTTGTACCTGGTCCGCCCCGGCCGCCGCGACCGCGGCCGCGGCCGCCCCCTCCTCTCCGCCAGCGGCGGCCGCGGACCCCACGGGCTCCATGGGGAAAGGGGCGGCAGGCGGAGGGTTGAGCGCTGCCACGGCGTCCCCCACCGCTTCTGCGGGCGCCTCCTTTCCTTCGGGGGTGGCTTCCATCCCATTTTCTTGCTTTATCTCCACCGCACTTGCGATCTGCTCCGTGGGGGAGGAAGAGGACATGTTTTGTCGTCCCCCCCCCACTCCTCTCTTTCTTCCACTCTCCTTCTTTGGCCCCCCTCCCCCCTTCCCCTCTCCGGAAAGCCCACTCCCTCCCTCCTGGTTTCGGCAGGATCTAGCTGATCAGGTTTCTCCCCGGCCACGCAGTCACCATTAAGATAGCTGCTATAGCAAAGTAGTGTAAACGGATAGCTCCTTTCTGCCTTTCCCCCAACGTGACTCCTCGGGTTGCTGCATACTATATGGCACAGGCAGCCTGACTGGCCCGGGCGAGCCACCTCATTGGCTATTTGCATTCAGAAAGAGGAGGAGACACCGTTTCTCTCCCCCACAATCACCCCTCCTTCCTCTCCGGCCCTCCCCCCCTTCCCCTGACCCTAAACACCTATACCTGGAGAAGTTCGGACATTCTTCTTAATGTGGGCCAACTGAGTTAGCAAAAACATGTCATCGTCGCCTGAAAGCAGGAGCCTTATAAAAAAGTACACTAGTGAGAGTCCTGAGAAAAGAGCAGTGAGGGCAGGTAGCTAGTATTAAAGAATGTGTGTAGGCTTCAGATCCAGTTGTCTAAAATCCCACAGAAAAAAGCAGCCCCCGGCAAAAAGACAACACCACCTTATAGAAGCATAAGAACTGGGATCTCCACACCCCCCAATTCTGTTTCTTCTCACACATCTACCACGAATTCTTCTTAAAAGGATAAAATGGTATGGAGAAATACTAAAAGGGAAGGAACCCACTGAGAACTGAAAATCTCCATCAAGAATGCATATTAAATAGCTTTACTTAAAAAAGAAAAGTCAACTTTATAGTATTTAGTATAGATAGCACACAGAATCCTTGGAGCATCAGGCATTCAAACTTATGTCTAACATTAATATACTTAAAGGTTTGTAAGTTAAAATGAAATCATTGCAATAGAGTAAGGCAAATAGAATCTTAAAACATGGTGAGGTAGCAGTAGAACACATCTGGTCTCTGATAAATTCATCACTGTTGGAACAATCGATGACTGAATTACAGAAAATCACAATTTTCTCATGATATAATAACACCAAGGAAGAGTAGTTATATTCCTTATAATGTATCCATGTATCTCTATGAATCATTGTGCTTATTCAAAGGTGTTATGTTTCTATACTAGGTTCCAGGTATTTCTGAAAAGAAGATCAGTAGTCCTTTCTACCTATAGAGTGGAAGACTAAGACCCTTCTTTGGTTTGAGGCGGAAGATTTGGTGTCTGGGAATCTGTTGTTGCCTGTTCTCTTCAGGGACTACAGAGTGTATTTCCTTAGAGTCGCCCAGTCCCTGAATGCTATTCATTAAGAGGATCTGCCTGCTGCTGATATATTCCAGGATTCATTACTTATGCTACACTGTTGTAACTTCAGTTGTGTCTTGCTGTCATCCATCCTATATCTGGATCTTATATTTTAATGTAATATTCAATTCAATTCAAGAGTCCCTAATAAGCATTCATTAAGACTTTTTCTGTGCTGGGCTCTGTGGGGGATACAATGAAAGACAGGGATAAAGGCCACTGCCTTCAGAGAACTTACCTTCTTGCAGTTGGAACTTCCTTCAAAGTTCTGGTTTTTTTCTTTTGGTCTGGATGTGTGATTTGATTGGTGGAGGGAGCTCCACACTGAGGAAATTCTACCAATGCAGATCTAGTTTTCTGTATCTTATAAACTTTGAGAGCTTCCTACAGAATTGAGAAGTTTTGTGATTTGTCTAGGATCACCTCCAGCATGTATCAGACGTTGGACAATAAGCAAAAACAACCTACAAAGAACCTTCTAACAGTATGTATAACATTGTACATCCATCATCCTCTCTACCAGTATGAGGGGAATGTGTTTCCTCACCTCTTCTGTGGAACCAAATTACAATTACAAAGAGTTTGTATTACTTTTACTGTTCTTTTAAATTATATTATTAGAAGCATTCTATATAATGTTCTTTTGGTTCTACTTCTTTTCATCTGCATTTATTTGTACAAGTCGTCATATGTTTCTCAGCATTTCTTATATTCATCATTTGTACTATACAATAATGTTCTATTACCTTTGTATTGGATAGTTTGTTTGGTTGTTCCCCAATTATTTTATTTTCAGCTATTTATGACCACAAAAAGTGTTTCTATTTGGCCATTTTTTGATTGTCTTTTCTCTTTGTCCACAATTTTCTGGCACATATGTCCAGTGCTAGAATCATTAAGTGAAGGGCTATAAACATTTTCATTACTTTTCTTGCATAATTGTAAATTGTTTTCAAGAACAATTCAACCAATTCTTATATGTAGCAATGTTACATGTAAATTATATTATTGCTAATAAAAGTAAAAAACAAGCTAGATATGATTTCTGGGACTGATAATCCATGTCTCTTGACCATTTATCAGACTGTAAATTATCATCATTTTCTCAGCCTTCAGTTTGGAATATATTTGATGCTGTTTTGACCACCTGGCCCCTCAAAACTGAAAACTACTAATCCCTGCACTGAGGATGATAGGTTTTTCCTGAAGTTGCTGCTTGTGGATAACATTGCATATAACTTGTTAGGCACTGAAGATGGACAGTGAACTTATCTTAAAATTAAATAAGGTGTTAATGATACTTGGAGCTGCTGTGGAAATGTAAGACCAATAACACAAGCACACAGGAGGGCTGTTAGCACAGGTTCTTTAATCTGCTTCTCTAAAGGAAGGACAGTTTCAAAAGGGTCAACAATCTTACTTTAATTAAACAATGCAGACAGATAAGTAGAAAGCAGTAAGTATCCAAGAAAGAATCCAATAAACAGGGCTCCAACTATCTAAACAAAGTAGTAGATATATAATCACCAGATCAGGAGCACCAACATCTGGGTTCACAAAGTGGTTGGGGGCTTAACAAGGGCTACCCAGAGTCTCATCCGGCCAAATCACAAAGACCTCAGGTGAATGTTCTTCCCATGAGTGAGCCCCAAAGAAAAATACCAACCTCCTACAACATGTGTGTACATGCATACATACATACATGCATACATTCATAGCTTTGACTAAGGCTTAGAGCCAGAAGGCCTCACGAGACTCAGGGACTCAGTGCCTGATTCCCTCAGCACCAAAAGGTATGAAAGCTTTCCTGGACACAAACATCCCCTAAGCAAGCCCTACCCCAAGGCAAATTCCACCCCCAAGGACGGGCTCTATGTGACTCAAGACGTGTCACAGTCGTGAACTGGACAAGAGCTCAAAGCAGCAAGACATCTATGATTAAAATACTTATGTACCTTTAGACCTGGGAACACGATCCCTGTTCCAAGATAAAAAGAGAACACATGTGATCACATAGACATATTAATAGATGGGGAAGATGTTATATTCCATCAATCCTACAGAAGGTCACAGGACTGTATATGTAGAGTTTTAAAAGACCTTAAAGGTTATCTTGTCCAACCTCCTGATTTTACAGATGAGGTAACTGATGCCCCAGAGAGGTTAATTACTTATTCAAAGTAGTGAGCTGCAGAGCTAAGATTTGAACCAAGTTTTGCGATGCCAAAATCCAGTTATTGTTCCATTGAGCAATGCTGCATCTTAATATCAGAAGAATCAGAATTATGGGCAAAGAAAACACATGATATGTAAGAGTGGACTGTGACTTATTTGTGAAGAATGGCATGAAAGCCCTTATTGTGAAATGAAAAAATAAGCATTTATTAAGCACTTCTATGTTCTAAGTGCTAGGGATGCAAATAGAAAAGCAAGGCTGCTTTCAAGGAGCTCTAAGGAAGGCTGTTAGATTGAAAGAGTGAGGGATAAAAGAGAAATAGTTGGAGTGTTGTTCTGGTATCCACAAAATACTTAAAGACCCAAAGGAAGGCCTCCAAGAAAGTGGTTATATCCTCTATAGAGGATATATGGATGAAACTGGACAAGAATCGCTCTAAGATAAGAGAGAATATCTAAGTTGCCACCTGTACTGGTCTGGTGGAGGAAGTTATCTACATCAATGAGATCACACAGATCAAGATAAGGACAAGTATTTACCAGTGAAATGTAGCAGGCATATACCAAGATTCAAGAGGAGTCAGATAAGTCCCTTCCATCTTTATTCTTTGAAGGCGCTGAGAGGGGAGCTATTTCTACATGTAATGGGTACTAAATCCAATGGAACAAGTATGGAGCTGAGCCTTTAGTGGCCATTCCAGGGAGTGTATGCCAGCTCCCTAGAAGCTTTCAGAGACTTAGGGACATGTGTGACTCAACACTGAAGGGTCAACCTCAAGGTGACAAAGCAGTTCCCTTATTGGCCACTGAGCAGGAATTGTTACAGAATTAGTGGATCTTTAAGGGTCCTCTATTTCTTCTCTTCCTATCTCCTGATATATGAAGACTATGTAAGCTTTTCCCTGAAGGGGTGAACCAGGGGGCAGGTACCTTTCCCCCCTCCAACCACTTGCTGACTGTGAGTACATGGAAACCAAAGCACATGTCCTACCTAGGTGAGTCTGAGGCTAGATCCCTGAGCCCTGTTTTATATTTCTTATCAGAATAAAGGTGAACAAAGATGCCAAGATGGACACATCTAAGCTTGGATATCAAGATGTCAGGAGATCTTAGATCCTTTATCATTGTGGGTGGTACCCTGTCTACATTCATTATATCTGCTTGAGAAAATGATTGTTATCCAGAGGATGAATGGAACCCTCCATTTGACTTGCCAGAAGATATGGTCCTTGAAAGAACTGTTTAGACTGTATAAAGCAGAGTGGAAAACATAAAATTCTGAGCACCATGGTTTAAATAGGACACTGATAAGCTGGAGAGTGACGAGAGGAGGACAATCAGAATAGTAGAGAGATGAATCCATAACAGGTTAGGATTTTTTTAAGGAATTGGGAATGTTTACCCTGGAAAAGAGAAGACTACATCTGTGGCAGCTATAGTCAAATATCTGAAGGACTATCTTGTGAAGAAGGGATTAGGTTTGTTCTACTTGGCCCCATAAGGAAGAACCAGGAGAAGTGGGTAGAAGTCACAAAGAGATCAATTTAGGACTGATATCAGGAAAAACTTGCTTACAATTAGAACTGTGCAGAAATAAAATGAACTGCTTGGAAAGATGGAATGTGGAGTGGTTCTTCTTCCATGGGGGTCTGGAAGTAGTGGCTGGAGAACCACTTAGCATCTATATTATAGTGAAGAATATTGTGGCATATGAGTTGGATTAGATGACCACCGACATCCTTTCAACTTTCAAATGCTGTTGACTCTGTGATTTTGTAAAATGCCTCTTCAGTAGTCCCCCAAATTGTGCATCCTCTTAGGATGAATATAGCTATCGCAGTAGCTACATTATTGCTACTTTAGCTTGTTTAAGTCTTGTAAGTGCATGTTTGAGAGAGTCTTACATGTTTAGCATTTGTGTATTTGTGTGTAGAGGAAATAAATAGCTGTCCCATACCTTATTTTTTTTTTTGCTTTTTGGGGGGCAGTTGGGGTTAAGTGACTTGCCCAAGGTCACACGGCTAGTTTTTTGTGTTAAGTGTCTGAGGCCATACCTTATTTATAGTGAACACTGAGGACCTTTTTGGGACCCTTTTGATGAGACCTTAGACATGAGCCAAAACGTAAGTTTTAAGTAATTTTGCTTTGGACTCTGGGATAGGGCTATAAATGAGTTTCTCACAAATTGAGACAAAAGGCCCAGGTCATTGCCAGTTGTCTAGACTTACATCTTGCCACTGAACTTTGATGACTCTAGAGGAGTGAGGCTTTGTTGCACTTAAATCCAATTCACAAGCAAATTAAGACATCACCCTCATGATAGCATTGGTCTTCTTCAAGAAAGCACAAAAAACAACATGAATGAGGGTGTAAAAGTAGGTAAGGAAATGAGTCTGCTTTTTTTTAAAGCTGATCAGACTCTCCTATAACTGGACATAGCCTAGGCAGCTATGGATCCAAATCTGAGAGATATATCTTGGTGAATAATGAGAGAGGAAGGACTCTTGGGGCCAGCATCAGTTGTTATTGTTATACATATAAGACAGACCATACAAACCACTCCATGGGCAGTGATGCTACATGGACCCAAAAGCAATTGTAGGGCATGTGGGACGTGATACAAGCCAGAGATGCTGAGGCACATCTGGAACTGGTGGGAGGCCTAAGCTAAAGGCCACTGCATCCACACAGCCCTGGAAGGAAGCTAGATGGG
>CM053598.1:210964478-210981085 GCA_028646575.1 Pseudocheirus occidentalis
CATTATTCATGTAAAAAAAAAAGAAGTCTCAATCTGTACTCTGGAGTCCATCACCATTCTCTGTCAGGAGATGGAAATTGTATTTCCCTGTGAGTCCTCTAGAATTGTGGTTGGTAGGAACTGATTGATAGGAGATCTAAAATCTTGTACAATTGTCTCTATGATTATTATTACTATTGTATAAATTGTTTTCTCCTTTTTGAATCAGTTCATGTACATCTTCCCAGGTTTCTCTGAAATCATCCCCTGATGATTTTTTATAGCATAATAGGAGTCCATCACATTTTTAGCCATTTTCTTTCTTAGTTACCAGTTCTTTGCCACTGCAAAAAACCCCCTGCTATAACTCTTGTTAGTATGTGTGACACTTTTCCTTTCTTTTCTCTAGTTGGGGTATAGACCTTGTAGTGGTATTCTGGGTTTTTTGGGCCTCCTTTCAAATTGTTTTCCAGAATGGCTGAACCCATTCAGAACTCCCAAGTGTGTGTTTGTGTGCCTATTTTAGTGTACCTAAGTCCTCCAGCATTTGTTTTTTTCCTTTACTGCTCACTTTGGCAGTCTGATGGTATGAAGTGGAACTTCAGTGATGTTTTAATTTGTATTTCTCTAATTATTAGTTATTTGAAGCATTTTTCATATAATTATTGATAACTTGGATTTGTTCCTTTGAAAACTACCTATTCATATTATTTGGTCATTTCTCTTATTCTTATAAATTTGACTTGATTATATTCCTTAGAAACAAGAACTTTATTAGAGAAGCTTACCACACATTTTTTCCTGTTTACGTGTTTTTCTTCTAATTTTAGCTACATTGGTTTTGTTTGTGCAAAAATGTTTTAATTTTATGCAATCTAATTTGTCTGCTTTATCTTAGACTATCATGTTCCCTTCTCCACAGAGCTGACAGATAATTTCTTGTTCCCTTACTTTATTTATGATGCCCCTCTTTAAGTCAGGTATACAGTCGAAACTTATTTTGGTATATGATGTGATATGAGATGTTGGTTTATGTTTATTTTCTGCCAGGATGTTTGCTGTTTTCCCCAATAGTTTTTATTGAATAGGGAATTCTTACTTTAGTGGCTAAGATCTTTGGGTTTATCAAGCACTAGGTTACTGTACTTATTTGCTTCTGTATATAAGATTATGGAATTTTAATGAAACATAATGACATGTTTGTTTAAAAATTTACGAGATGAAACCAATTTAGATTATATGTTTTAATTATAAATAATTTTTATAACCTAATATTTAAAATGTGTTGTTTTGTAGTCTTGCTGCCTTTTATTTCTTTTTAAAGAAGTAAGAATTTCTTTTCTTGTGACATTACATTTATTTTGGTTAAATTGTTAACCTGTTAGATGCATGCCATCATTTGTATTTTGTTAGTTGACTTACGAAATAATGAATTAACTAAATTAAATTAGAGTATGCTATTTATTAGACTTATCCATGCATAGGTTGGTCCTTTTATCTCCATGTGCAAAATTTTTTTTTTGTAGGGGGAAAGGCTGGGCAATTGGGGTTAAGTGACTTGCTCAAGGTCACATGGCTAGTAAGTGTTAAGTGTCTGAGGCCAAATTTGAACTCAAGTCCTCCTGACTCCAGGGCTGGTGCTCTATTCACTGTGCCACCTAGCCGCCCCTCCATGTGCAGAATTTACCTGTTTAATATTGTCATAATCTTTTTTTGTATCTGTTTCCTAATGCAGTCTCGCACATAGAAGGTATTCTAATAAATTTTTGTTGATCAGATCAGCTTAAATTAAGGTCATTGTTCTTCACATTTTGCTCTTTTTGTTCATCTTTCTGTTGTGGATTACCCTTGGTTAGAGAAGGGACTTCAGGAGGAGAGAAGAAAGGTGTTATTCTATAGAGACAGTAGAGGCTTATAAGGGTTACTTGGGAAGTTAAATGGTTCCTTCTAGACCTAAGTTTAATAAGGACCTTATGATCCTCCTAGTTGTTAGTGCTTTCTCCCTCACTATTAACAAATTATAATAGAACTATTATTAGGACAAAATCTGGAGAGAAGGGAGGATAATGACTGCGGCAGAAATAGTCAGCCTTTAATTATGCTAACAGGTTATAAGCATCTACGAACAAGTCCACCTTCATTGAAGATACTTTAGAATGCTGAAAATCCTCTGTAGGATGGCAATCTTTTATCTTTCTACTCTTTATTCTTTCTCATTTCTTCCAAACTGATTCTATGGCCTGCCTGTAACCTCCAGTAATTTCAGCCTTCCCTGATGTCCAAGTCCGTCATTCATTCCAGTCTTCCCTTTCCCAGCCAGATTGTAGAAGATGTTTGTGTCCTTGAGCTCTGCTTCCTTGCCTCACACTTCTCAGTGCCTACTACATTACTCCTATTTGTTTCTCAACACCGCTACTCAACTGAAATTGCTCTTTCTGAGGTTATCATTGCTTTCTTAGTTGTTAAATCTGACGCCCTTTTCTCAGTTTTCATGCTCTTTAACCCCTGAAGCTTTGGACATTAGTCCTGGATGTTTTCTCCTTCAGCTTTTGTGACACTGCTCTCCTTTGCTGTTCCTTCTATTTGACTGGCCATTTCCCTCCTCCTCCCCCCTTTTTAAAAATTTCAATTAAAAAAAAAAACATTCTGAACTTAACACCCAAAGAGGAACATTTTCATTTGTGAAATAGAATATAAAAAGAGTATTGCATGTGAAATCAGGACTCTATGACATAGTGCTTGCTTTTGAAAAAAATTATATAATACAATGTTATTTTCAAAGCTCTCTAATCTTTCCATGTCCTTTTATTACCTTCTATATTTTAAAAAATGTTTCAGTGACTTGTTTTTGGCATTATTATTGCTATCTACCCTCTTCCTTCCAAATTTTCTTTGCCCCTTTGTTAAAAAAAATTAAGACAGCTGGGCCTGGAGACAGGAAAACCTGAGTTTAAATTCAGCCTTAGGCATTTATAAGCTCTGTGACCCTGGGCAAATCAATGGGGATAATAATAGTACCTTCTTTCCAGGGTTGTGAGGATCATATGAGATATTATTTGTAAAGTGCTTAGCCTTGTGCCTGGCACATAGTAGGTGCTATAAAAATGTTAGCTATTAGATACTATTATTTTTTTAAAGTTTATTTATTTTTATTTTTCAACATTCACTTCCATAAGTTTTAAATTTTCTCCTCCTCCTTCCCTCCCTTCTCCCTCCCCAAGGTGGCGTACAATCTGATATGTATGTGTATACATTCCCATTAAACATACTTTCACATTAATCATGTTGTATAGAAGAACTAGAACAAATAGGAGTAAACATGAGAAAGAAAAAAACAAAACAAAAAAAGAAAATAGTCTGCTTTGCTCTGCATTCAGACTCCACAGTTCTTTCTCTAGATGTGCGTGGCATTTTTCATCACAAGTCCTTTGGAATTGTTTTAGGTTCTTACATTGCTGATAAGGGCAAAGTCAGTCACTGCACACTGTGGCTGTTACTGTATACAGTGTTGTTCTGGTTCTGCTGATTTCACTCAGCATCTGTCCATAGAAGTCTTTCCTGGTTTTTCTGAAGTCTGCCTATTCATCATTTCTTATAGCACAATAGTATTCCATTACATTCATATACCACAACTTGTTTAGCCATTCCCGAGTTGATGGGCATCCCCTCAATTTCTAGTTCTTGGGAACCACCAAAAGAGCTGGTATAAATATTTTTGTACATGTGGGTCCTTTCCCCATTTTTATCATCTCTTTGGGATACAAACCTAGAAGTGGTATTGCTGGGTCAAAGGGTATGCACATTTTTCTAGCCCTTTGGGCATAGTTCCAAATTGCTCTCTAGAATGGTTGACTCAACTCACAGCTCCACCAGTAATGAATCAGTGTTCCAACTTTCCCCACATCCTCTCCAACATTTATCATTATCCTATCATTTTGTCATGTTAGCAAATCTTACAGATATGATGTAGTTCCTCAGAGTTGTTTTGATTTGCATTTCTCTAATCAATAGTGATTTAGGGCATTTTTTTCATATGACTATAGATAATTTTAATTTCTTCCTCTGAAAACTGCCTGTTCATCTTCTTTGACCATTTATTAATTGGGGAATGACTTGTGTTCTTGTAAATTTGTCTCAGTTCTCTATATATTTTAGAAATGAGGCCTCTATCAGAGACACTAGTTGTAAAAATTCTTTCCTACTTTTCTACGTCTCTCCTAATCTTGGTTGCGTGGGCTTTGTTTGTGCAAAACCTTTTCAATTTAGTGTAATCAGAATTGTCATTTTTGCATTTCATGATGTTCTCTATCTCTTGTTTGATCATAAATTCCTCCATTCTCCATAAATCTGACAGATAAACTCTTCCTGACTCCTTTGATTTGTTTATAAGCATCAGCCTTAATACCTAAATCGTGTACCCATTTGAATTTTATTTTGGTATACCGTTGGTCTATGCTCAGTTTCTGCCATACTATTTTCCAATTTTCCCAGAAGTTTTTGTTGAATAGTGTGTTCTTATCCCAGAAGCTGGGGCAGATACTATTATTTTAACAAACGTTCACAGTCAAATTCATACACACAATGGTTATGTCTGAGAAGGTAGTTCTACTGCATCTTGAATTCATCAAGTCTGTCAAGAAGTAGGTAGCATGCTTCATCAAAGGTCCTATGGATACATGGCTGGTTATTGCATTTATCAGCATTCTTAAGTTTTAAAACTGCTGGGTTTTTTTTTTTTTTTTTACAATGTTCTTACGGAAATTGTTCCGGTTGTACTTCACTGTGCAGCTGTTTGTACTGTCTAGAAATCTCTGAAGTTGTCTCTTTTGTTTTTCCTTATAGCATAATAAAATTCCATTATATTCATGTGTTATAATTTATTGAACCATAGGATTATATTCTTTTTTATACTCACTGATTGCTTTAAAAGCACAGGAATGGTAAAGAAAGATAGCCTAGTCTTGAACTTACATTTCCTTAATAGGCTTTAAATGTTTTGAGTTTAATAATTTAATTTCTACTGATTGGAAAATAATAAGTATCTTTGTAAGAACAAAACTTGTAGTATCCATAGCTCATTATTCTGTTTTTTTTTTTGTTTTTTTTCACTTTGAAATTTTGATTCACTGAAATGCTTGGAGAAAAAGGGTGTTCTGGCTAACTGACTCTCCTAGCAATTTGAGTTAATCAGCCTAATCAATATAGTAGAATGAAAACTTTCTGGATCATTCAGTGTGTTCATTCTGAATAACAGTAATTATTGTAATACTATAGATATAGAATGTATAGGAATTAGTATGTGCTGATCCTGATTAATACTCTGTTAAAAAATTCACTTCTGGAAAGTTCTTTTCTAATAACTTGTTTCTTCTAAAATTTGAAGGTAGAAGATTCAGTCATTTGAGGAGTCTCGTTCTTTGGAGGTTTTGATCTACGTACTATATGTATGTGTACGTGTATATTGCATTTGTGTAACGTCTTATACTGCCTTAGTGCAGTTTTCAGCTTTAATAGCTTAAAATACTCTTTAAATAACTTAAAGTACTTGAAATATTGTTAGACGCCATGCATAATTTTACAAAATAAAATATTTAGGGCACATTTCTTTAATTGTAGATTTTCTATTTAATTGGAATTTTAATTTTTTCAATGTACTCAAAGGAAAGGGAGGAAAATGTGTGCATTGATGAAATGTAGTTGGAGTTGAAAATTGATCTAGCTGTTCTGGAAGGCGGTTTGGAGCTGGGTCCAGAAGGTTATTAAATTGCATGCCGTTGCTAGGTCTGTATCTCAGAGAGAACAATGAAAGAAGAAAAGGGCCCAGAGGTACAAAATATTTTTATCAGCTGTGGCAAAGAACTGACAACTCAGTGGGTATTTACTTATTGGCGAATGGATAAATAAATTACAGTGTATGAAAAAATGGAATATTATCGTGCCAAAAGTGATGAGATGGAAGCTTCAGAGGAAACTGGGAAGATGTAGGAAACCATGTAGAGTGAAGTGAATCGAACTAGGAGAACAATTTATTATATTATGACGACTGTATAGAGAAAAATGACTTTGATTTGATAACTGATCAGTGTAGTGATAAATCACCGTTCTAGAGAACTTATGATGAAGAAGGTCACCTACCTTCTGCCAGTGTTGATGGATTTAAAATGCAGAGTGAGATGTACATTTTTAGACATGGCCAAGGTGGGAATTTGTATCCAGTGGTTCTCAACCTTCCTAATGCCATGACCCTTTAATATAGTTCCTCATGTGGTGGTGACCCCTAACCATAAAATTATTTTCATTGCTACTTTGTAACTAATTTTGCTGCTGTTATGAATCGTAATGTAAACATCTGATATGCAGGATGTATTTAAATTGTCACAAATTGAACATAACCCACAGGTTAAGAACCGCTATAAATGTATACTATTCATTTTGGGTCATGAATGTTTTCTTTTTCCTTGTTCACTTGAGAGGTGGGCAGTGGGAAGGAGCAGTAATAAATGCCTGTAAATAAATAAGCAAATCATTTTGGGAGAGCGAACCAAAAAGAATAGAAAAAATTATGGATATATATATATATATATATATATGTTTTCATCAGAAAACACATTTTTCCGATGGTCTTAGGAACCGAGACACCATTCCTCTCTCTGTCTCCAGGCTGGTCCATCGATGTGCAGATACAAGCCCACATATGAGTATTAAAGGGTCGTGGCATTAGGAAGGTTGAGAACCACTGGTCTAGATTAATTTTTCTTTCAATTCTTTCTTCAAGAGCTTTTATTTCTTCTTAATTTCCTTTAGGTATTAATGTACTTTTGGAAAATAATTTATTTCCTTTGAGTCATTGCTTGCAATTTTAACAGAATTTGGGAGGCTCTCTAGATTGGTAGTAATTATTTAATTTTGGCTTTTGTTTACTCATCTTTCCGTCTTTAATTCCTGAATTTGTCCCTTGTACCAGGGCTGGGCTCCACCTTCTCAGTGGGGTTGTTGCTCCTACTTGGTGTCTTATTGGATCACTTGGGTTCTTGCACTGACCTTTGTCTTCTAGGGTTAGGCCACCTGCGTCTTTGAGGATCAGAGCACTGAATCTTCAGCATCTTTGGTGTTTCAGGATATACAGTTAAGGACCTTTGAGCCTTGGCATTCTCAGTATAAGTGCTAGTCATTGCTGAACTGCTGATACTCATAGTCACTTCCAAGGTTCCTACCTTGTAGCTTTTTTGAGTAACCTGGGGCTTTCTCTGAGAAGTCTTCCACTTTTCCTTTATTAGAACACAAAGCTTTGAAGGTTACAGGTATCCCTGGTCCCCTCTTTGCTGTGACTGAACACTGGGTTAATGTTGTCTTTGCTCAGTAGTAACTGGGTTTAGAACCCTTTTTTATTTTCCCTTGGGCCCCTAGAGTGACCCTTTGTATAGTACTGAGGTGGAAGCAGGCACTGTAGTTTCTTACTGGATTTTAAATAAATTATTATTCAATCTGGTGTGAACTTTATGGCTTTGCTAGAGTAGGCATGGGAGCTGGTAGTTTTTCTGCCTTTTCAGGTATCCTCTCTGCTCCCTGCCCCTGGGGCCCTTCCCCCCTGATTGGAGAACGGGGCAAGGTTGGACAGTGGAGGGCTTCTTCTAGATCCTACAGCATTGAAGGAGGACACCTAGAAAATTCATCTCATTTTCTACTGGAAAATACTGTTTTCCTGCACTCTATGATCTCCAGAAATAAATCATTTTGCAAGATGAAATTAACTCTGAATCTCTACATTCCTCAGATAATTTTCTGCCTAGGTTGCAGGACTCTTCATGCCTCTAGGCCAGGTAACCTCTTCCTCCCCTCTTTTCAGCTTTTAATGCCTTTTCTTCCTCTTTTAGATTTGGAGCTCCTTGTGGGCAGGAATTGTTTTATGTCTTTCTTTGTATACCCAGTGGTCAGTACTGTGCCAGCCCCATAGTAGGTGCTTAATGAATTTTTTTATTCACAGTTAACGACAGCCATCTTAGCAGGAACTACTGCCTTCATTTTGTACTGCTGGCTGTTTTCTGTGTCTGGTATTCATTTCTTCTCACCACTTCTCTGCCTCTGGGAATCCCTGGTTTTCTTCCAGACTCATTTCAAAGGTCACTTTTTTGTCACCTCCATTTTGAGGAAGGGCCCCAGGCCACCCACTTGTCTTCATTCCTTTACTGGCTCTGCTTCTGACTCTCCAGACTTGGCCATCATTCCACCACTGCAGGTTCCCACTCTGGAACCTCCTTCTACCTTTGTATCTCCCTTCTCCCATTTTGAGGAGAGGCCTCAGGCCAAACATCTTTGGTTCTCTTGGCTCTGCTTCTGACTCTCTGGACTCATACCTTCTTGTGAATACCATTCCCTCCCTTTCAGCTTCCTTTTATGTGTCGTCTTCTCCTTTTAGAATCTAATCTTCTGGAGAGCAGGCCACGTCTCTTTTTTGTTTGTATTTGTCTGATTTGTTCAATGACTGAGTTTCTACAGGCTGCTGTTTCTGGTCCTCACAGCTGCTAGTACCATTAACTTCTATCTGCTCTCTCTATATCTTATATATACCTGTATGTGGACATGTTTCCTTACAGGTAGAATGTAATCTCTTTGGTGGCACACAGTGATTCATTTTTGACTTTGTGTCTTAGGCATTTAGTGTAGTGCATGCTGCATAATAAGTATTACTTAATGTTGGGTGATTGATTGGTGACCTGGATCTGGAGGCTGGGTTTCAGGGCTCTGTGAGCAGCTTCCTAAAATGGTTGATACTGGGTTTGCAGACCCAACTCTGTGTAACTTGGGGATTATAGGACTGTATTTACTTACAGTCCTCTTTTCCTCAGGTCCAGTGCACCCTTCTGGGCAGAGCAGTCCTGAGCCTATGTGATTCTTCTTCCTGTATTCCCCCCCCCCCCCCCAGTAGCTAGGGAGCATTGGCATTGCTGTTTCTTACACACAGAGTGAGGGATCTAAACTCTTTGCTTCTCTGGTGTTGTTGATTCTTAAAATTCTTACTTTGTGAGGGGCTCTTTTCCCATATCTTGAGGATTTAGCTCTAATTATTGGTTAATGCATAATTAGCTCTAATCTACTGGTAGTGCCTAACTCCTTTGTTTGGAGTATGAAGGGTTGAATTGGATTTGAGATGACTAATTCTCTGCCTTGCTGGTCACCAAGGTGGCTAAGGTATCCTGCTTTTAAGGATTCCAGACTTTCCAGGGCAGAAATGGATTCTCCCCTTTTTTTTTAAAAATACAAATTTGCCCCTAAAATTTGAATTTTAGAAAACCACAGTCTCTGAAGAATAAGAGATCCAGCTGACTTTCAGACATGCACAGACTGCAGCCTTTTCTAGTGATCATCTGTTTAGAAGTAGTAGTATGTTAGTTTTTAGACCTAGGTTTAAATCCAAGCCCTCTGACCCTAGGCAGTAAGTTAACCCCTGAGATTGTTTTCCTTCTATGCAAAAAGGGGGTAATAATATTTCATACTTGATTTACAAGGTTGTTGTGAAGTATATATGAAATTATGTGTTTAGATTGTTTTGCAGACTCTAAAGTGCTATATAAATATTTATTATTTATTGAGGAAATTTCTGTTTGGAAAAGGAGGTTGGCCAGTTAGTTACATTTCCAGAGGAAGGAATGATAGCCCAAATGCTTTGCTACAAAATGTAAAAAAAAACACCCCAAAACTAGAGGAAGACATCTAATACATTGGGTATATCATCTGTTGAGTATCTGTAAAAGAATATGAATGAGAATTCCATGACTCCATCCCATTTCCCACAACCCCCCCACCCCAAAAGCAGAAGAAACTCAGCCTGTCCAGAGAGAAGGAATCTCTCTAGATTAGAAGGCATAAATAAGTTGTGATCTGCATTGCAGGGATGGAGGGAAGACCTACATTCGATGAGATCATTGGTGAATTGAAGTTTTGAGGTATTCAACACAAAATTACCCTTCTGATTTAGCCAAATGGCACTTTATGTCAGGGTGTCTATGGTTAGAGTGAATATGGTTTGATTAATTCTGAACCAAGAGGTTTCTGTGCTTTTTCTTTTTTCAGTTAAAAATGAGTTTTTCCCCAATTACGTGTAAAAACAACTTTTCGAAGTTTTTTTTTGAAGTTTTGAGTTAATTGTATCCGTCCCTCCCTCCCTGCCCTTTCCCTGAGATAGTAAGCAATCTGATACAGGCAGTACATGTGCAGTCATGTAAAACATTTCCATATTAGTTATTTTGTAGAGGAAAACTTGAACAAAAAAGGAAAACAGACAGAAAGTGAAATGTATGCTTTGGTTTATATTTAAATGATGTCAGTTCTTTCTCCGGAGGTGGACAGCATTTGTATCATGAATCCTTGGGGACTGTCTCGGATCATTCTCGTTCACAGTTGTTTATCAGACAATATTGCTGTTATTGTGTACAATGTTCTTGAGGTTCTATTCACTTCATATTGTATCAGTTCATGTAAATCCAGGTTTTTCTGAAATTACCCTGCTTGTCATTTCTTATAGTACAATAATAATCCATTACAATCATATGTGTAGTTTTTCTTTTCTTTTTGACAGTTACATATAGTTTTTATAATATTTTGAGTTCCAATTTTTTCTCCATCCCTCCCTTCCCACCCCATTTCCCAAGACAACAAGCAGTCTAAGTTATACATGTTATAATCATTTTAAACATTTTCACATTATTCATGTTGTGAAAGAAGAATCAGAACAAAGGGAAAAATGTTTTTACATTTTTTTATATTTATTTGTTTACTTTTACATTATAACATTCATTTCCACAATCTCTTGAGATCCAGATTTTCTCTGCCACCCTCTCCTTACCCCCCTCCCCCATGGTGGCATGCAGTCAGATATAGGTTCCACAAATACCCACACATTAAACATTAGTCAAGTTGTAAAGAAGAGCGAACAGTGAGAGAGGAACGAAACAAAACAAAACACAAAGAGAGAGAGCAAATAGTTGGCTTCAGTCTGCATTCAGACTCTGTACTTCTTTCTCTGCATGTGGAGATCCCTTTCCATCACGAGTCTTTTGGAGCTGTCTTCTAACTTTGCTTTGCTGAGAGGAACTCAGTCTATCAAACTTAGTTGTCACAGATATGATGTGTCTGTAATTGTGTACAGAGTTCTCCTGGTTCTGTTCTCACTCAGCATCAGTTTATATAAGTCTCTCCAGGTAAATATGAAGTCCATCTGCTCCTCATTTCTTATAGTACGATAGTATTCCATTACATATACCACAACTTGTTTAGCCATTCCCTAATTGATGGGCATCCCCTTGATTTCCAGTTCTTTGCCACCACAAAAAGAGCTGCTATAAATATTTTTGTGTAAACGGGTCCTTTGCCCACTTCTGTGATCTCTTTGGGATATAGTCCTAGAAGTGATATTGCTGGGTCAAAGGGTATGTCCTTTTTAAAAGCCCTTTGGGCTTAGTTCCAGATTGCTCTCCAGAATGGCTGGATCAGTTCACGACTCCACCAGCAATGCATTAGTGTTCTGATTTTTCCACATCCTCTCCAGCATTTATCATTTTGCTGTTTTGTCATCTTAGCAAGTCTGGCCAATGAGATGTGATACCTCAGAGTTGTTTTGATTTGCATTTCTCTAATCAGTAGTGATTTAGAGCATTTTTTCTCAGGCTTCCTCTGAAAACTGCCTATTCATATCCTTTGGCCATTTATCAATTGGGGAAAAATGTGGTTTTTTCTTAATGTGCTACTTGAAGCAAATTTTAAAAAGAGTAACATAATTAATGGCTTTTTTCAGCTATGTGAAGCAGTTCATATTTGCTAATTTATGCTACTTATTATGCAGTTTTGGACACCTGTTTTCTTTTTCGTGGCCTTCTTAGGAATCATTCAGAGGAAATGAATATACCTTATTATTGAGGAACACTTTATATTGAAGGAAGAAAGAAGGTTTGGAAATCATAAAAATCATTTCCTTAGTTTATTTTGTTTTTTTCCTTCTTTAGGGATTTTCAAAATAATGAAACCATCTTGGGTGTATAAGTAATCTGTTTCTCAACTTTTTTTTTTCTTTTTAAAAGGGATTGTGGTTTAACAGTATAATTGGGAAATGAGAATCAGAAGTGATATCTTAATCCCAGCAGTACTGTTGATTCAGGGTCTGTGGTTACTAGCTGAAAAAAGTCTTGGAAGAATCAAAATCATTTTAGTAGGTACATCTTGACGATTTATGAATTTTTTGCCAAGCCAACATTTAAGGCAACCTAGGAGTGGTTTGAAGTGCACAGAAGGGCCTAGCTTTCTTGACTTCCTAGTGGGAGGAGGAAAATGAAATCTTCTGACCTGTGGGGAAGAGTTTGCTTACTAAGAACTAATGGCTTCCTTAATCATTAAAAACTAAAAATATTTGCTTTGTTATAGTGAATGTAGAACATTTTTATAGATTTATAGATTTTAGAATTGGAAGAGAACTCTGAAAAATCATCTAATGGTTCAGTTCTGGTCTTACATTACATTTGAGGTAACTCAGACAGAGTCATCAAGTGACTTTTCCAAGATGACAAAGTTACTGGTATAGCCAGGACTAGATTGCAGTTCTCCTTGCTCTTAATTCACTGCTTTTTTATTGCTAATTTTTACGTGAAAACATTAACATTTCAGTATGCAAAGAACAGAACCAAAAGTTGTGTATGAAACTGTCAGCTTCTGTGAAGTATAGTTTGCTCTTTAAAAAGTAAATGAAATTTAACATTATTGTACTAAAACTGCCCTGCTAATCTCTGTCCCCTTCTGAATTTCATTCTGCTCCCTTCTGTATATTTAAATTTTTTTTCTTCTTTTGCATTGCTCTCACTACCCCACATAGAATATTTCCTTTTTAAACAAATAATTATAGTCCACCAAAGCAAAGCAACATAATCACAATAACTGAAAATAATATGTCTCATTCTTTGCAAAGAGATGAGACATGTGCTTTGTCATTAGTCTTCTAAAATCACAATTAACTTTCTAACAGTACTCTTATTGTTAAGGTCAGAAGCTTTTCAAAATTATTTTCCTTTATATTATTATGGTCATTGTAAATTTTTCTCCTCTTTCTTTTCACTTCACTCTATGTAAGTTTATGAAAATCTTCCCACATTTCTCTGAATCTGAATATTTTTGTCTTTTTTTTTTAGGGTCCAACATTATTCTACTAAAATTACATGCTAAAATTCTTTCAATTAATTCATAATTGATGGACATTCACTTTGTTTCTAGTTCTTTGCTCTAAGAAAAAGTGTTGGTAGAACTATTTTTATATACTTGAGTTTTTTCCTCTTGGCTTTGCCTTCAGGCATATGTCTCATATTAGCATCTCCAGGTTGAAAGGTATGCAGCATTGAGTGACTTGTAGCATCATTTCACATTGCTTTCCAAACTTTTTGGACCACTTCATCGCTGTGTCAGCTGCACATTAGTGTGACTTCCCTCTCACTGTTCCTCTAACACTCACCATTTTCCTCTTCTATCATCACTGCCATTGTGCAATGATGAGCGGGAGGTAAAAATACTGTTACTTTACTGTTTTAATTTGCATTTCTCTCATTAGTGTGATTTGAAACATTTTAAAAATACGGTTGGGGTAATTTGTGCTTCTTCTTTTGAAAACTTCTTGTTCATATTTTTTGAACATTTATTTATGAATGGCTCTTGTTCTAGATCTGTACCCCAGTCTTACATTTCTCTCCTTTTAATCCTCGTTTTGTGGTCAGGCTCCATAGTTGAAGTTTATTTTGCTTGTAACTCTTCCCTTCCTAATTCTACCATCCCTCTTCAACCCCATCTTTCATTTTTGAAAGTATTTTTCCTTGTTGAATATGCAAAACTTTGTATATTTGTATATATTTTTCAATTCTCCTATGACTGATTCAGATATAATTGAGACTCATGTGAACTCATCCCTTTTGTTAGAAAGTTTGATCTGGTGTACTCTCAGTATGAAAATTAGTTCCCTCTTCATTTTTTCCATTAGCATATTCATTTTCCCTCCTTTTTCCTTTCCTCTATTAAACTCACAAAACAGAATAAGATCTCATCTGGGCTGCTGCTTTGTGTTCTTTTATTCCCTCTGTGATTCCTGAAAATAGTGGGATTTTGAAAGGATTGTTGTCTCTTCCCATTATGCTATAAGCACTTGATGATTATTATTTGTCCTCTAACAGTTGATCAAATATATTTGCCTTTCTAGGTTTCCCCTTGTTTTCTGTGTTTATATTTCATAAATACTCAGCTCTGTTTTTCTCATCATTAGTGCTTTAAAACCCACTGTCCTACTAATGGTACTTTTTTTTCTTTGTTGAATTATATTTAGTTTTTCAGAATAAATTATTTTTGGATGGTAACCCTTTTTTTTTTTTTTTTTTGTCCTTTGGTATGTTGGGTTCCAGGAAATTCTTTCCTTTGTCATAGTTGTAGTATAATCTTGTGTGATCTTCACTGCATGTAGTTCCTTAATATTTGAATTCTTCCTGGCTGTTTATGGTATTTTCTTTTTGACTTGCAAATTCTGGGCTATGGCATTTTTGGGCATTTTTAACTTGACATTTCCCTTTTAAAGCTATGTTTTTATTTATTTTATTTATTAAATATTTTCCAATTACATATAAGGTTTTTTTAAACAACAATTTAAAAAAAATTGCATTCCAGATTCTGTCTCTCTCTCCTTATTGCCCTCCTTCTTCTTTGGATATGTGAAGTCATGCAAAATGTATTAGCCATGTTGCAAAAACAAAAACAAAAACAAAACCAGTATAAAATAAAGCAAGAAAAAGAAAGAAAATATGCTTTGATCTGCATTTGGAGTTCATCAGTTCTTTCTCTGGCGGTGGGTAGTGTTTTTTATCATCATTTCTTTGGAATTCTCTTGGTTTATTGTCTTGATCAGAGCAGCTAAGTCTTTGCTCACAGTTTATTCTTACAGTACTGCTGTTACTATATGTAGTGTCCTGGTTCTGCTCACTTCACTTTGCATGAATTCATGTAAGTCTTCGCAGGTTTTTCTGAAACCATCCTGCTTACCATTTCTTATAGCACAGTAATAATCCGTCTGCTAAATTGATGGGCAGGAGGTAGAACCTCATACTTGCTTCAATTTATATTTTTCTATTAGTGACTTGCAGCAGTTTTTTAATGTGGTAATTGATAGCTTGCATTTCTTTCTTAAACTTCATGTTCATATTTTGATCATGGTTTTGCAGGATGAAGATAAGCCTTAAATTCTCTTTCATTCTGTTTTCCAGGTCAGTTATTTCTGATTGATACGTAATATAATTATTCAGATTTTTCCAGCCTTTTGACTGTTGTAAGATTTTCTCTTGTCTTTGAATCTTTGAGTTATTTGCTACATTCTTTTTTAAGTGTTCATTACTTTTTTACTTTCTATTTTTAGTTATTTTCCTTCCTTTTTTTATCTCAAGAGCTCAAATTTCATTTTTTAAAAAATCTTTTGCTTTATTTCTGCCAGCCACTCATCAAGTCCTTGTGGCCAAAGCATGTTGTATTTCTTGAGAAGATGGTTGTAAAAATTGTGGAGATTCTTCCTTCCACTTGTAGCATAGCCCTGCAGCCATCATCTTGGCAGTGCTTCTCCAGGAGACGCAGCCTGTGCCCTGGTTCTGTGAGTTTTATAACCATGGCTACTGAAGACCCAGAAAGAATACTGGGTCTGTGAGTCTGAGTTTTGCTGTCAGTGTTGCTGAGGACAGTTTTTAAAAGGAAAATTTTTACTGGCATTGGTAAATGGTTCAACATCAGAAACTGATGGTAATTTTATCAGTGAGATATGACATTGAAGATGAGGTATCATCATCTGCTTTGCCGCTCGGACTCTAAAAATTATATAGGACCTTTCCATCTGGTTTGAAGTGGAAGTTTTCTGTATGTGTTGTCTTGCCCGTTAGAATGTGAGATTAGGGATTGTTTTTCCTGTTTATATCCCCAGTTGTCCAGTTGTGTCCAACTCCTTGTGACGTTATTTGGGATTTTCTTGGCAAAGAATGGTTTGCCTTTTCCTTCTCTAGTTCATACACAATGCTTTACATACAGTGGGCTCTTAAGAAATGCTCATTCATTCATTTAATTGAGGCTTACCTTTTGGTCTTCTTTAATTCACAGAATTTCTTCATTCTTTGAGGTGTTTTCTTCTGTATCTCCAGTTTTAATTCTTGGGGTGGGAATTGTGTCAGGACGATATTTTGCTCCCTCTTGTTCTCCCTCTTAGATGGGTTGAGCAAGCCCTGGTCCTGACTGTTGCAGCCTGGTTGCTGTTGTTGCTCTGCCACAGTTCTAGATAAGGGTGCTTCAGTCCTGTTCCTTCTCATTACTTTCAGCCACCCTGTCCAGGGTAAAGGGGACTGGAACTGGGAGTTGGGGCCAAGTCAGATTCCTTTCCCCCATCTTTGGCTTCTGCCTTCATCATCTGGTGGCCAAATGGGGGTACCCATCTCTTCATCCTGGAGCAGTCATTTAGAGCACTGCTTCTTACATTTTTTTGGCTCGTAACCCCTTTTTGCCCAAGAAATTTTTATGTGATTCCGAGTGTGTAGGTATATAAACTAGGTATACAAAGCAAACATTTACTGATAACATATCAT
>CM053598.1:210981585-210998875 GCA_028646575.1 Pseudocheirus occidentalis
TGGTCTCTCTGATTCCCTGGATCCCCTTCCCTGGTCCCAGCTCCCTCCTGAATCTGCCAGACAATCACCTAGATTCAGGAGCTGAAAGCTTACAGGTTCTCGTCCAGTCCTCAGGGATGAACAGCTCCCAGGTCCTTGTCCAGTCCTCAAGGCAATCCCTGGCACACACTGAAGTTCACCGGATTCAGCACACCTCAAAAAGGACTGATGCTGAGTGTGGGGAGCAGCACCAGGAGATCACTGCACACAGTAACAGCAACATTGTAACAATGATCAGCTATGAATGACTTATGTGAACTGATGCTGAGTGAAGTGAGCAGCACCAGGAGATCATTGCACACAGTAACAGCAGCACTTCCCAATGGCCGGCTCTGACGGACCGGCACTCCTCAGCAGTGCAGTGATCTAGAACAACTCCAGAAGCCTCATAGCAGGAAGCGCTGTCCGCGTCCAGAGAAGTGACTGCGCCGTCTGAATGCAGATCAAAAACACTGTTTTGTCTTTTTTTACTTTTTTCTTTCTCATGGTTTTTCCCTTTTGTCCTGTTTCTTCTTTTACAAACTGAATAACGCAGAAACATATTTTATATGGCTGTACATGTACAGTCTATATAAGATTGCTTGCCATCTTGGGGAGGGGGAAGGGAAGGAAAAGAGAAAGTAATTTTATCTTATAAAATCTCATAAAAGTAAATGTCGAAAAATAAATAAATTTATTTAAAAGGAGAAGAATCATCTTCCCAAGTTCAAATCCAACTTTGGACACTTACATGTGACCCCGGGCAAGTCACTTAACCCTAATTGCCTCCAAAAAAAAAAGTAAATGATGTATAAATGTAAACAACAAACCTTTGCTTGAGGGAGGAAGCCCATAGTCATAGAATAAATAGCACATGTATTTTCAGGCTTTTTCAATGTGTTGAAAAGTTTTGCTACTGTTTTTCTCTTCCTCATTTTCTTTCATTATTTTATTTTAAGAGTATTCTTTGTTATATGAAATGGTTCCCTATGAAGGAAAGGGGAGGGAGATATTGGAATAAATTTAGAGGACATAAAAAAAGATATCAATAAAAATGTATTCTGAAAAAATAAAAAGGTCCATAGATACAGACCTAAAACAAAGCAATAAGGGAGAGGAGAACAAAAAAAAAAAAAAAAACGCTGCTGGGGACGGCTAGGTGGTGCAGTGAATAGAGCACCGGCCCTGGAGTCAGGAGGACCTGAGTTCAAATCCGGCCTCAGACACTTAACACAAAAAAAACTAGCTGTGTGACCTTGGGCAAGTCACTTAACTCCAACTGCCCTCCAAAAAGAAAAAAGAAAAAAAATAAATTAAAAAAAAAGCTGCTGGCTACTGCAAAGCAAAAAGTTGAAGGCAAAGAGATATACCTACTAAGAGAACATGTCTTCCAAGAAGCTGTTACAATTGTCACTAACTTGTTAGGAAATAAGAAAACTCATTTAGTAGTAACTGGTCATGCTGTAGGCCCCATTAAGGTAGTGATCCCTACCTTCATTATGCTGAAAAATTAGCGTTCCTTATTATATCAAATATGAAATCAAACCTGGACACATCACAGAAAGACTGCCAAACCCACATCTTCACACAGGTTGATAAGCCTGAAGACAAAGGGAGTCCTTATTAAGCTGGTAGAAGCCATATTATAGTGATAGATATGAAGCAATCTATCATACTTAGGGTGGCAAGGTCCTAAGTTAAAAGTTCATACCAACAAACTGAAAAAAGCAAAAGCTAAGGAACTTGCAAACAAACTGGGTTAAATGTATAAGTTGGATTTTTCCCTACATAAAAACAAAAAAAAAAACCTCCTTCTCTTGTATCACTTTTAAAGAGAAAGGTGGGAGCAAAGAAATATGAACTCATCCACAAAATGAAGGTGGCAACAGACTAGAAAGCAGTATCCAACAACATGCTGCTTACAAGAAATACACTTGAAACACAAAGATTCACAGAATTAAAATGAAAGCTTGGAGCAAAATCTAGTCTGTTTCAGCTGAACTTAAAAAGCAGGGATAACAACAATAATGATTTCAAATAAGGTGACAGTAAAGATAGATAAAATAAAAAGAGATAAGCAAGGAAATCCATTATGCTTAAAGGAATCATAGATAATGAAACAATATCAATGCTTCATATACAAGAAGTTCCCAAAAGTCTAACTGCAGTTTTAAGCTATTAAAGATTTAAACTGCAGTAAGACTTTGGTAAACACCTTGTTGATGTGCGTTAAAATAAAGTATATAAATATTTAAAGGAAAAGTGAACTGGAGAGATAATTACATAATAGAACTATGACAGTAGGGGTCCTTAATGTGTCCCTTTCAGATTGTGACAAACCAAACTCAAAGAGAATAAGAAAAACCTAAAGATAACAGATCTCTGGTAATTACTAAATGTATATATGTAACAACTCTACATGGTACCTTTACAAAAACTAGTCATGTTTTGGGGCATAAAGACTTCACCAAAAATGTAGAAAAGCAGAAAAACCAAACATATTTACTGATCACATTGCAATAAGGAGCACTTAAAGTAAAAATTAAAAAACAACTAGAAACTAAATAAGAATTCTAAATAACTGATAGATCAAGGAACAATAATAATAGAAAATTTTATCAAGAAAATTAAAATAATGATATAGTCAAAGTTCTAAGATGCAACTAAAGTAGTTGTGAGGCAAAATTTTAGATCATTTACTTTTATAAATGAATTGGCATGCAATTTGAAAAACTTGAATGATAATTTTAAAATCCACAACAAAATAACAAAGCAAAAATTATGAAAGGTAAATAAGAAATTAATAAAAATGAAAGCAAAAAGACCACTGAATTGAAAAAATAAAACTAGAAGCCAATGGGGGAGGGAAGCAAATAATAAAATAAAAAGTTAGCTAACACAATTTTTAAGAGGAAAAATACATTATTCATATCAAAAATAAAAAAGGAGAATTCATAAGAGTTAAAGAATTAAAAAAATTATCAGAAAGTATTCTACCCAACTATATGGGAACAAGACAAACAACTTAGAAGAAATAGATGAATACTTACAAAAATATAAAATACCTAGATTAACAATGAAAAAAATGTTTAAATAACCCAATATCAGAGAAAGAAACCGAATTAGCCATATTAGTAATATTATCCCATATTAGTAACTCCCAACGGAAAAAACTCCAGGATCAGATGGGAATCCAAATAAATACTGTCAAATGTTCAAAAAACAATTAATTCCAACACTATATAACATATTTGCAATAATAGTAAGGCATCCTTCTAATCTCTTTCTAGTATAAAAATATGGTCTTTATACTATTAACCAATTTTTCTATTAAAAACTGATATAAAATTTTTTTTATTAATATTAGAAGTAGGATACAACAAAATATTTGAAAAATTATGTATCACAACCATTATATATGACAACCAAGAGTTCTATGTTGGTTCAAAATAAAGTCTATTAATAAATCACGTTCATAAAACAAACAATAAAAAACTGTCATATCAATTCTCTCAAAAGACTTTTGACAAAATCCAACATTAGTCCATATTAAAAACTCTAAAAATAAAATAGATGGATCTTTCCTTAATATACTATATAATATTTATCTAAATCTAAAAGCCAACATTATGTATAATGGACAAAAAAACAGAGGCCTTTCCAACAGGTAAAGCAAGGTATCATCATTACTGTTTAACACTGTGCCAGAAATGTTGGCTATGGTGATTAAAAAACATTCTGAGGCAACGAGCACAAGTAAAAAGGAAAGACAATTACACTTTTTGTGAATATAACAGTATAAAGAACACTAAAGAATCGAATAAAAAATGAACTGAATTAATAACTCCAATAAAGATATAAAATAAATCTACAGAAGTCATTAGCATTTATAAATATAATTAACAAAAGCCATCAAGAAGCACTAGAAAGAAAGATTTCATTCAAAACAACTACAGAAGACATAAAATATTTGGGTAAACAAAATGCATCCAAAAACTATATGAACCTAAATATAAAACAATGTTTGCAGAAAACAGAGGCAAACTTAAATCATTATAGAAACAATTGTTCATCAGTAGGTGAAGCAAAAATAACAATATTACCTAAATTAAATTACTGAATGCGATATAAACCAAACTCCCAGAAGAATATGTTATAGACTTAGAAAAAAATAACAGATTCCTATGGAGGAACAAACGATCCAGAATCCCAAAAGTAAGAAAACTGGGAAGGGGATCAGTACCAGACCTCAAATTGTAGTACAAAGGAGTAATGATTCAAGTAATTGGGTCCTAATTATAAAAAAAAAGAGGTTAAACAGTGGGACATATTCGGTACACCACACACAGAAGCAAATAAACATAACAGCAGAATGTTTGATAATATGGCTAATACCTAACATTTATATAGCACTTACTACGTGACAAGCACTGTGCTATGAACCTTACAAATATTATTTCATTTGATTCTCACAACTCTGGGAGGCGGGTGTTTTATGATCCCCATTTTATAGGTTATGTTACTATTCAGTGACTTTCTTTTGCTGCAATCACTAGTTTTTCTTAATTAAATTTTTTTCAACTTTTTTCCCCTCTCATAATCCTCTCCCTCCTCTTTCCATCAACAGGAAAAGAAAAAAACAAGTGATTGCAGCAAAAGAAAGTCACTGAATATTAACATTTTTAATAGATTTTAAATTGTGAGGTTTATTACATAGGTCAATAAATTAAATTATTTTAATATGTCCCAGTTAATTTCCACACCACTGAATAAATCCCCTTGAAAGGAGAAAACAAACAAAAAGTTCAGGAAACATAAAAACTTGCCAGAGGCATGACTTGATTCAGTATAGAATATTCCAACAACGTGACCATATTTTAGAGCTAACTCTCTGCCAAAAGAGAAGTTGATAAATTCTCAACTTGTCCTAATAATAATTTCATTCATCAAAAGATATAAGAAGGAACCATGAAAATTTCCTCAATCAGAAAATCTTCTAGAGAAAATTCTCACCAACAAGGAAAAAAGTAGCTATGATGCAGAAATGCTAAGGAACCTTAGGGAAAGTGACCCTTCTTATCTTAGAATTCATAGAAAGAGAGGAAAGCCAAGTACAGTTAAATATGTACCCAAGATTTTTGGCGGGGGGGCAGAACAGAATGGACTGCAAAGCATTTACGAAAAGAACAAACAGGGCCTAGAATTCTAAAGTCAAATCAAGTCAACAGGAACTTATAAAACGCTTACTATATGCCAGGGACAATGAAGAGAAGGCAAGCTCTCAGAAATTAAATTCTAGACGCAATGAGAATGTTTATGAAAAGGAAGGTATCTAACGCAAGTGACATGGTTGCAAAGAAAACTCAGACTTGAAAAGAAAACAAACACACAGGGAAGACAGAAGGAAATGCAGGGAAGAAAAAGAATAAATGGTAAAAGACAGTCATAGTCTAACCACATCATGCCCCTAACTCAAGTCATTCCAGAGGTTCACTTATATCCTCTAGGACTAAATATAAATTCCTATTTGGCATGGAAAGTCCACTTTAATCTGTCCCCAACATATCTGGTCGT
Source organism: Pseudocheirus occidentalis (assembly GCA_028646575.1). Classification (NCBI taxonomy): domain Eukaryota; kingdom Metazoa; phylum Chordata; class Mammalia; order Diprotodontia; family Pseudocheiridae; genus Pseudocheirus; species Pseudocheirus occidentalis. The sequence continues at coordinate 210,987,178 of CM053598.1, forward strand.
CTTTCTGTTCTTCATACACTGAATTCCTCTTATCTTTGTGCCTAGCTACTACCCTCCATGTTCAAAATAAATTTTCCCCTCTTCCTCTCCACCTCTCAGAATCCCTTGTTTCCTTCAAGGTTTGGCTGAGACGCCATCTTCTACACAAAGAATTTTTTTGACCTCAGCTCCTAATAATCTTCCCACCAAAAGTTACTCTGCATATATTTTATATTTGCCTATACATGCACACCTTCACTTCCTAGGCTAGATTACCACTTCTTAGGCTAGATTACAAGCTCCCCAAGGGCAGTTCTGTTTCTCTTTTACCTCTGTATAATCAATACTTCATTCAGGAACTGATAAACAGTAGACACTTAACAAATGCTTTTTGATTGGCTGATTTTATGTCAGTTATCTGAGCCTCTATGGGGCATATCTTGGCTGAACAAGGTAGGTTGGAGATGATTGTGTTCCCCTAGGAATGGCTGATCTGTTGTGGAGGCAAATGGAGACTCAGAAAAAAAAAACCAGATGATAAAGAGAAATGAGCCAAAAATAAGATCAATATCAAAAGGTCTACCTTACCTAAAGTTTCCTCTTCCCATAAGGATACATCTATTTTTTTGTGGTAGTGATACAGTTAAGGGAAAAGAATGATCCTTTAGGCAGGGCACCTACTATGTCCTGCTGAACCATATCAAAGTTCTCTGAGATGTATTCATAGTCTCCAAAAGAACAGCATCTCAATTCTATCATGATGGATGCTGTCTAAGGGTTCTCTGTACCCAACGTGTTTAAGGTCATGGTCCTGAGCTTTATCCATGGACAGGCTTTATCAACCACAAGGAGATGAGCTATGGCTTCAATTCACGCCAATCATGTTAATCCACACCTTACATATATATATATATACTATATATATATATTGTAAAGCTGAAAGAATTAAGAAAATTACTGAAAAGTAAGCAATTGATTCGTTATCTGTAAAATCAGCTCCGATGAAACTTTTCTAATTAGCTGTTATGTGCTGTGCAAAAAATCATTTTTATTTTTTCATATTAATATGCCAATTTGGTCTCAAAACTGGAAATGGATACTACATTTGGACTATATTCTCAATTTTTCCAATAAATTAACAGTATTCATTACTATAGTCTACAAACTTTAAATATAAATTTCAATTGAATCTACACTGATCTTATTTATTAGAATACATGAGATAAACAGGAAAAAAATTATAAATCTGCTTGTCACCAAAAAACTCTATTTTGTATAAATCATGCTAGCACTGATTACTGACATGTTTGTTATGTCATAAGCTTTTTAGACAATTACTTCACATAAGATCTTTTTGCAATTAACCTCTAAAAGAGAACTTCAATATTAATGATTACGTGTGAGTTACGATTATGAGAAATGGCAAGATGGTCATATTCTGAATAATGAAGAAAGATTCAATGTAGAACTTGTTCAACACGTTATATTAGAAAGTAAATTAGTAATATATTTAGGGCATTTCAAACTCACATTAACATTTTTCTTCATTTTAAATCTGCCTACTAACTTTATCATTAATTTCTTTGGCATCACAACTGTAACTGTATCAAAGATTCACATTTAGTGGCAAAATATTTATAAATAAAGAAATCTCAACTAAATTTTTGAGTTCACTTGACTGGCACTGACTAGCATTCCCAGGGAACAAGGCAGAAATGTATCATATGTAAACATGTAGGTCAGGAAAAATCACATCTGTTACACAGAATTACGTATACATACAGATTAAATTTTTAACAGTGCAAATAATTAATAATTAAAAGGGATCTTTAAAAATTATAACAAAACCAATTAGTAATCAGCATAATTATTGCCAGGTAAAATTCACAATTCTCATCCTCCCCTCAGATTTTGACCTCAAGTTCCATTCCAAATGGGATCACATAGTTAAAAAATACAATCTAATAAGAACATGTTTTGGCAACAGTATCTGTTTAAAGACAAGTTAGATCTAGAAAATGTATATACTACAATATTACTATTTGTAGAGTTTTAGTCATTTGCATTCTTGTGGGATGAATTATTTGTAAATAAATCAGAGTTAGTGCAGCTGTTCCTGTTACCTGAAATTAGAATAGCAGGCTCATGAAATATAAATAAATCTCTCAGAAAATGCAGAGAGACTGCACCATATTGATGGAACCTTCATTAATTTTCAATGATATTTGTGTTCTAAAAAAGGCTGGAGTGAGGTATACAATCTTTTTTCTGCATCTCAAAAATCTCCATCTTTTGCTTCTACTTAAAACTCATGGTAATTATTTCAAAAAAATTAAACCAACAAAATATTTCAGATGAGTTCTACTGAACATTATATTCAAATGGCACCTGCCTTTTAAAAACTATATAACATAAAAAATAAGGCATGTAAAATTAAGGGAATAAAAAGAACCTAAAACAATTTCCCTTCCAAGTCACTTCACTAGATTAAGAATACATCCCATTACTAATTCTAAATGGCATATAACAATACCTCACAAACCAAACACTGTAGAGCTCATTTAAAATTTATGATCAAAAAAATTGCAAGAATAGCTGAGCGCTTAAAGGAATAAAATTACTGGTTAAAAATGTTACATCAGAAGTTGAAATATAATGGGAAAAAAATCCTTTGAGAATTTCAAACATTCTGAAAATATTTTTTTCTCATTTTGCTCCACAAAGTCCTACTTCTATATTTACCATAGCTCAGAAGTCAGTGACCCTGGATTCTTGAAGGCTATGCCAATAGAGTATAAGCTCTGAGAAGTTCTATCCTAGGCTGAAAAGGTTACAACCAACAGATTGTCACTTCCCCTAGCTATCATATGAAGAGGTTCATCACTAGAAAACTGGCCCCTTATTAGATCCTTTGACCAAGGCAAAGCAACAAACACAGAAAAATTTTAAAACGGCCCTAAACCCTGTGGGATCCACCTGTTTATGTAGTGATTGTGGCAGAATGACCAAAAAAAAAAAACCAGAATCATGATTATTAAACCCTCTATAAACTATAACTTAATTGTTGGTATACTAAACATGTATACATATATAAAAATATGCACAAATAGTTCAAATACATTTGTATATATATTTTTTTTTAGAGGGGGAATGGCAAGGCAATTGGAGTTAAGTGACTTGCCCAAGGTCACATTGCTAATAAGTCTCTCAAGTGTCTGAGATCAGATGATCAGATGTGAACTCAGGTCCTCCTGACTCCAGGGTCGATGCTCTATTCACTGCACCACCTAGCTGCCCCCTACAGTCTTATATAAATGATGGAAGATTAGGAGAAGTACTGCTTCAAAAAACAGCAAGAAGTAGCAGAGGATGACTTCCAGGTACACAACCAACAAGATGGAAGACTAAACATTGTCTCTGATTGTTACAGCCTCTCAAATCCATCCAAAATATGAATTATACACAAGCAATAAAGCCACTTCAGCTATCTCCATGATCTAAGATACAATGAACCCAAGTAAGGTAAAAACCCAATAAACTCATGACGGAGTAGGCTAATCCTTCGCTCATTCAGCACTCCTTCCCCTCCAACCAAAACACTGTCAGAAAAGCACAAGCTGATCATGGGCACATAAGAGATAGACTCAACCCTTCCTGTTCTCCCCACTAGAACTGGAAGGCCAAAAGTCAGAAAGTTGCTCCACCTGAGACAGCAGAATAGCAATACTTATCTAAAACCATATACATAGTTACCTAAAACCATCACATAAAATGGAAATACACAAAATTTCTCAGTAAATACAAGAGTAAATCAAGGATGCCCATTCTCTCCACAATTATTTTATATACTTCTGAAAATGCTAAGAATAGCAATAAGAGAAAAAATGAGAGAAAAAACCATACCTGTATATTGATATGATGGTATAGTTAGAAGATCCTGGAGAATCAGCAAAAGTTCTATTTGAGACAATAGCTTTAGCAAAGTCACAAAGCTACAAAATAAACCCTCAAAAATTTACAGCAGTTAACAAAAGGCAATAACAGAAGAAGAAATCCCACTGCAAATAATTACAAAATGCATAAAATACTTGGGCATCATCCTACTAAAGCATATAAAAGATTTGTATAGATTCCAATTACAAAGTGTAACTTAAAAAAATAAAGAACAATATAAATAGCTGGAAGAATGTTCTGTGTTCATGGCTGTGTCATGGCAATAAAATAAAAATGACAATCCTATGAAAGTAAATTTATACAAATGAAATTATCAAAGAGATACTTTATGGAACTCAATACTGTAAATAAAAAAATTTATTTGGAAATGTAAAGGATCTAGAATATCAAAGGAAAGAAAGAAAAGACAAAGGGGAAATAGCACTTCCAGACTTCAAGCTACAGTATAAAGAAAGCAATAGTCATCAAAACCATTTGTATTGGTAAAAAAAAAAAAAAGTAATTCAACAAAAGATATTAGACAAGGAAGAATGAGAAACAATGGAATTCAATGATCTATTATTACAAACCAGAAAACACAAATTACGTAGGCAAGAAAATCCTACTTGATAAGAAATGGTGCAAAAATTGGAAATTAGTCCAGAAGAAATTAAGCTTAGATCAATACCTTATGTCATACTCCATAAACCATTTTAAATGTATAGATTATCTTAACATTTAAGATCATACTGATAAGAGTATGGGACCAGAACACCTAAAAAAAGGAAAGATTCTCAGTCCTTGTCCTTTCATTGTGACCCTACAACACAGCCCAGCCGTTCACTGTCTGCACCTGCATAGTTTAAATGCCAACCATAGATAAAAAAGATATCTCACAAAGACAGCTAAACCCAAACAGAAAAAGGGACCTTTTGGCTGTGCTTACTAAGTCACAATACTCATTTTTCATCCCCATCTGCCCATTATGCAAAGGTTTTTGTTGATATTTCTGAGACAAGCAAATTTCCATCTTCCATGATGTCAGTCACTTACTCTTGCAAATTAATTTGTAAGTGTTTAACTTTTCTATTGTTTTAACAATTGGGTTAAAAAGTCACTGGAATTCTTCATTTGGAAGATTTTTAAACAAATTAGAAATTTCCATATTCAAGATTTTTAGTGAACAGAAATGACAGTTTTTATTAGTTGAAACATATCATTTTAAAAGTTTAGCAGGATTGTTGTATATATTTGCTTCATTAGCTAATATCTTAAAGCATAACATACACTTAAGAGTATGATACATTGTTAATGACAGGTGATATGAATCCATAATTCAAATAATCTCCTTGATAATTAATTTTTTAATAACTGTTATTTTTTACCACATATTAGGCTGACAGAGTCCCTACAAGAAGCATCACCTCTGCCACTTCCTTGTTCACTTTGTATTTCATTACTAATATTATCTTTAATCTACAATTTGCAGCAATATTAAGCCCATTTTGTGAGTTAAATTAATTAAAACTGGTTGATATAATCTGTAAATCCACCTAACCAAGCACAGGTAAACTGAAATATTATCAGAAGACTGAAAGTAAATTAACAAAATGAACATTATCAACCCTGCCCCCACACTGTGAAGGCTAACTTCAAATATTGGTCACCTTACATGTGACCCTCTGACACATAGACTAAGTTGGGATGCCACTGTTAATTCATATATTAAGCAGAAGTAAAACTTATTGTCTTTCTTTTTAAGATTTTGTGAAGTAAAGGAAATCTGAAGACCTTCCCTTCTTTGAAGATAAACTTGACCCCCTAATAGGCTGAACATAATCACATGGAGCCTGTGATGGAAGTAGTTTGCTGAGGCGTAGAGTAAGCTCAGAGTCACAAGCAGCTAGACACAGCTGAGAGGAAAAGATGTTTCTGAGGGAAACAGGCTTGTGAGTAAATATTGGTCCTGTGTTGATTGATGGAAGGCTAAATGATGTTGTGGCTCTCTGCTACATTGTGGTTTATTAACTTCTTTGCTAGGTTTTCTGGTGTGTAAATAAATGTTTTGCTTCTGTCTTCTGTATGGAGAATCTGCTCTATTTTGTGATCATGCACTATGCAGGACTATTTATAGTGACCGTTGGTGCTATGAATATTGCACTGGTACCACATTTGGCAACCAGGATGGGACCATCAAATATCGGACCTGTAGTTGGAGACAGAAGGGATTTAGAAGAAGAAATGGCTCCCAGGATGGGAAGACATACCTTATTCCTCCCTAGAAAAGGAATGGTCTAAAACTACCAGGGTTCTGTGAAAACTGGGAACTGAGGTTACAACAGGGAGGACCTAGAGATGTAGAAAAATGTTTATAAAGAATACCAATAAAACCCAGGAGAGAGCAAGAAGCAGTGTGTAGAAGGGGCTGGGTTTTCCTAACAGGTTACTGTATTATGTGTAAGAACAGAGACACACTGTCACAAGAGAAAACTCAATTGAAGAAAGAGTTGGCTGTGTGGAAGCATTTGGGTTCTCCTTTAGAAGAGCAAGCTGGAGGATCTGAGGTGGTAGAAGAGAGGGCTGCTGTGAATTTGCCTCAGAAAAAGCAGGAAAGTAACAGGAGGAAAGTTCATATGGTTTTGGTAGAGACTGAGCCTAGGTGCTGTGACAACAAGAGCCAGGAGAGTGCATGGGTACAGAGTCACACAATGTTTCACGACCTGGTTTTTACAAGGGCACAAACTTGCCCCATACTGAGAAGAAAACTGTAGAACCAGGGAGGTCAAACAGAGTTCAGGAAGATAATAGAGGGTTTCACTCCGCAGGAGATTACTGCTATATTAAGCAGTAATGTGACAAGAAACCTAACTAAACCAAGTCACCCCAATGGCATTTAAAAATGAAAATGGAAGGACTACAAAGAAAAGAAAAATGGGAAAGCTCTACAAAGATTTTTTAAATGAACAGTACTATTGAAAGACAATATAGCCACAACACTTGCCACTTCTTGCCAAAGGATCATTGGTGTCTTCGATGGTAAGAATCAGTGATGAAGGAGCCAGAGGAATATGGGTAGAAAGTGTGGACTGCTTGAAATTTATACGTATTTGTCAGAATCCTTTTGTCCAGTAAACTTTTAGAAATTTTCATTTGGCAGGAGGTAAAAATATGACCCATCTGTTAGCTTTAGCTGCTAGTGGATGCAATAAAATGTATCCCACTTATTCTATGTGGCTTAGTGGGGAGAGATCCTGGTACTCACTTAGGGACAGCATGAGAAAGTTGAAAGAAGCAATGAAAAATGCTATCATGTTTGAAGATACAGATGTGTGTCATATTCCCTTAGCAGTACCTCATAGAAATATCATAGTGAAGCCAGCCCCTCCTGCTTATAAGCACCTACTTCTGACTCTAATTGGCAAAATAGGGTACCCTCTTTCGGAGGTGCTGGATAAGATTTCACAGTTAAGTGACTTAGGAGAATGAGGAAAAGACAAATTTCCTCAAGAGAAAAGTAAATGGCCAGCAGATAAAGTCAGAATGTATTGATAAGAAAAGAACTGTTCACTGCTCTATTGAAAACAGGGGTTGATCTGGAGAGAATTGATGGTATTACAACTAATGAACTACATAAAATGCACTGAGAGAAATGGCTTAATGTCAGACTGAACAGAAAAGTAAGGTCTGCCCCTACAGATCCTCTTGAACCATTGTATCCAAGTTTGTCACGCCTTCAGGGAGAATAGGAAATTGGCCAAGCCCCAGTTCAGATTAAAGAACTGCACAGACGAAATTGCAGACCCCATATCAATCTGACTATGTAATGGAAAAATGGATCAAATGTTGTAACAAGGGCATTAACTGACACTGTAGCAGAGGCCTCCCTTATTTATGGGAACCCCGATAAGTTCAAGCATGGAACTCCTATTACCATTACAGGACTGGAAGGGGCTGAAATATCAGGCAGACAAGTCAAACTAATGACAAAATTGGACAATTACCTAAGAAAGAATATACTGTGGTTATCATATCCATTTCTGAATACATCATTGGAATAAATATAATGAGAGGTATGATTATGAACTGACCTAAAGGAAGCTATGAATTTGCAGTAAGGAATATAGGAATTAATACAGTTTTAGTGGGAAAAATAAAAATGGACCCAATCACTTTATGTAAACCTTCTGAAGTAATTACTTTAAAGCAGTATTGTGTGCCAGGTGCGCAAGATGAAATTACCAATATTATAAAGAAATATGTTGAGGGAGGAGTGTTAGTCTTATAACCAGAAGATGGAATAATCCTGTCTGGCCAGTATGAAAATCAGATGGGATGTGGAGAAGGACAGTGAATTATAGACAACTGAATAAGGTGATTCCTCCCTTGAATGCTGTTGTTCCAGATACTGTCTCATTAATAGAAAGGATCCAGAAATATGATGGGACTTGGTACACAGTTACTGATTTAGTCAATGCTTTCTTTTACCATCCCAAAAGACTCTAAGCAATGGGACCAGTTTGCTTTCACTTGGCAGGGCAGACAATACTTTTACCCACTTGCCCCAAGGATATCTGTATAGCTCCACTATTTACCATAGGATTTTGGCTGAACATTTGGATGAATTAAAGCTATCTGGTGCACATCTTATCCGCTACATAGATGATATTCTGGTATAAGGGAAAAAAATGTAAAAGAAGTGAAGAAGAGTCTGACACTTTTAATTGAGCACATGAAAAGCAAAGGATGGGAAATTCACCCTGCAAAGATTCAACCACCAGCTCAAAATGTAAAATTTGGGGGCATATAATGGAATAAAGGGCTGCAAGAGATTCTTCAGCAAACCCAAAAAAAGATTCAGATTTTCCCTAGCCCTACCAAGAAGAAAGAGGTCCAAAAGTTTATAGGATTATCTGGATATTGGAGACATCACATACATCACCTGGGACAGATTTTGAAACTCTTATATAAAGTTACATAGAAGAAATATGAATCTGACTGGGGACTTGAGCAGAATAAAGCTTTTGAAGAAGCCAAGGCTGCTATACAGTTGGCCCTAGATTTATGGCCTATGAAAAAATTATCTGGTGGAATTACAAGTGACTGTACAGGATGAATATGCAAACTGGAGATTATGGCAGAAATAACAGAACTTAAATGTACCTTTAGGATTTTGGTCCAGGAAAATTCCTTCATATGAAGTTCAATATACACTTTTTGAAAAGCAGTTGTTGGCTGCATATTGAGTTTTTGGTAGAGACTGAACAACTGACTCTGGATCATGAAGTGATATTAAGACCTGGAAATCTGATTATGACCTGGGTAATAAGTACCCCAGCTTCTCACAGAATTGGACATGCACAAGAGGCTAGCATAATTAAATGGAAATGGAATATTCAAGATAGAGTTAAAATAGGCAGAAGTGGAGTTTCTGCTCTACATGAATCTATAGCACACAGTGATACTGAGAGAAATGATACATCCCCTGAACTGAAGCAACAGTTAGTACAGTCCTTGGTAAAACAGAATGACAGATATGATGGATTAACTGAAGAAGAGAAAAAACATGCATGGTTTACTAATGGGACAACAAAATATTGGGGCCATAAAATACAGTGATTGGAAAGCAGTAGCCTATAACCCATGTACTAGGCAGACTGGAAAGTATAGGAATAGGAAAGTACAGAAATAAGTGGAAGTAGTCAGTATGCTGAACTTATGGCAATACATCAAGCCATCAAAACAGAACAAGGACAGTGTTATATATTTACTGATTCATGGGAAGTAGCTAATGGATTAACTACATAGATGCCCATGTGGAAAATTCAAAATTGGGAAATTCATGGTAAACAAGCCTGGGGCAAAAAATTATAGAAGATACATGAGAAATGTCTTTGGTTACTCATTTGTCAGTTTTTCATGTAGGTGCTCACATGGCCCTCACCACACCAGAATGTGATTATAATGTACTTGCTGATCCACTAGCAAAGATTGCTATTCAACATACTGTCCCTACTCTGATATCAACTGATGATCCAGTACTAGCAAAATGAGTACATCATTTAGTGGTCAAGGCCACAAACCAGTGGGCATAAGATCGAGGTATTGGTATCTCTCACTCACTGTTAAAATAGATAGCAGAGGAATGACATATATGTCAACTGGAAAAGGCATTGAACTCTTCCTCAGATAGTAAACTGAGGAGATAGCAAAAAGTTCCAGTCCAAATTTGGCAAATAAGTTATACTGGTCCCCTACCCCAAGATAAATAATGCAAACTTATATATACTTGTATTGGCACCTATTCAGGTTTTACTAGTGGCTTGTCCTTATAAGAATGCAATCCAGAAAAACACCTGTAAAACTCAAGATTTCATAAGTCTACATTATGGAACCCCAAGACAGATTCAAAGTGACAATAGGTCACATTTCAAAGGTAATGAAATGAAGAAATATTGTATATTAAACAACATAGAGTAGATATATCATATACCATATTATCCACAAGCAGCTGGGTTAATTGAAAGAATGAATGGATTACTGAAAGAATAGTTAAGGAAGTTAAGTTCTAATAATTCATATCAACATGGGAAAGATAATGTGTTCACTGCTTTACGTAATTTGAATAATAGACCACTGGGAGGAAGTATACCTCTAGCCAAAATGATGACCCCAAATCTGCAAATTAGAAAACAGCAGACACATAACATCCCAAATATTAAGTATTGGACTGTGAGGTTAAGATGTCCTAGCACTGTATCCAGGAAGACCTGATTTGGCAAGATATGATTTACACTGTTTAGAGGACTTTTGGTTGGATAGAAAAGAAATAAGAAACATCTCTAGTGGAATATGTATGAGAATTTCTAAAAATTAATTTGGGGGCATATTACCTAAATCAGGTTTAGCAGCTCGAGAAATACATGTATTACCTGGAATAAAAGATTCTAATTATCAAGGAGAAATTATTGTGACATTCCAAAATTTGGGTGAAGAATCCATATAGTTTTATAAAAATGATGAGTAGTTCCAGTGATTATTATTCCTTTTGAAACAACAGCGCTGAGAAAACTGACCCTCATTCTCACATAACTATGAGAGGAACTGAAAGGTTCGAGTCTACTAATGGAATAAAACCGGGTGCTAAAGTATGGGTGAAGCGCGAGCCAGATAATGCTCCCAAGGCTACAGAGATAACAACAACACATGAGAAAGACAATGCCACAGCTGCTGTTTATTCAGGAGAAGATGATTACCAAACTAACCCTTAACTCACATATTCTACAACAGATGAGGCCGTGATAGTGCGCTTATGGATGCCAGATGCATGACCATTATGGGAATGGGAATCTGAAGATCTTCCTTGATTTGAGAATATACTTGTCCCTCCAACAGGCTAAATGTGGCCACATGGAGTCCGTGGTGGGAAGCTTGTTTTTCAGAAACACCCACACCTTGTTACTGTGTGTCATGGGGGCTGTGACATTCTCTGATCCAGGAGAAGCTATATACACCCTGATGTAAGGTTTTGCTTTGGGGCTCACTTTGGGAAGAGTTGTATGATTTGGCCAGTTGAGACTCTGGGCAGCCGTTGAGCCCCCTGACTTTGAAAACACAGATATTGGTGCTTCCCTCTCTGGTAACTAACTAGGTGGGGATGTAATAGTCAGACAGCCAGAAGCCCTGTCTGCTGATGTTTGTCTGTCTTTATTTTTTTTCTGCTTGTAACTTCTGTTTGTATTCTCTGAAGTTCAGAGTGCTGACTTTTTCCCCTGCACAAGGTAAATAA
>CM053598.1:210999375-211028171 GCA_028646575.1 Pseudocheirus occidentalis
TGTGAAGCTGGTTTCTCCCTTAGGGAAACCAGCTGATTCTTCTCTTGTTCCTTATTCCTTTCTGTAATAAGATATAATATTGAGACTTTCCTTGTTCTGAAGATTGTATATAATATTGTGAACTGTTGAAACTGTGAACATTGTACTGAATAAAGATTTGTAATGGAATAAACAGAGTGTTCACTAATACTGTGTAATCCGAATCTTAAAAGCTGTTCACTGTAGCATTCTCTCAGGAATTTACTGCTGATTGGCTTTACAGTCAATCTGACTGGTGAGATGTAATACCTCAAAGTTGTTTTGATTTGCATTTTTCGAATCAATAGTGATTTAGAGCATTTTTCCATATGCTTAAAGATTTTTTTAATTTCTACCTCTGAAAATTGCCTATTCATATCCTTTGCCCGTTTATCAATTGGGGAATGACTTATATTCTTATAACTTTTATTTAATTCCCATTTCTAAAATATACAGGGAAATAAGTAAAATCTATAAGAATACATCCCTTCACATTTCAGTTCTTGGGCACCACCAAAAGAGCTGCTATAAATATTTTTTAAAAGTACATGTAGATCCTCTTTCCTTTTTTTGTGATCTCTTTTGGGATAGAGACTTACTAGTGGATCAAAGGATGTGCACAGTTTTGTAGCTTTTTGGGCATATCCCAAATTTCTCTCCAGAATGGTTGGATCATTTCACAATTCCATCAACAGTACATTAGTGTTTCAATTTCCCCATATCTTCTTCTCCATTTGTCATTTTCCTTTTTTGTCGTATTAGCCAATTTGATAGGTGTGATGTGGTATTTCCGATTTTTTTAAGTTTTCATTTCTCTAATCAATAGCGATTGAGAGCATTTTTTCATATGACTATAGTTTTAATTACTTCATCCAAAAACTGCCTGTTCATATCCTTTGGCCATTTATCAATTGGGGAATGACTTGTGTTATAAATTTGACTTAGTTCTTCTGTATATTTGAGAAATGAGGCTTTATCAGAGACTGTGGTTGCAAAAATTGTTTCCCAGCTTTCTGATTTCCTTCTAATCTTGATTGTGTTGGCTTTGTGCAAAACCCTTTTTAATTTAATGTACTCAAATTATCCACTTTGCATTTCATACTCTTCTCTGCTTCTAGTTTGGTCATACATTCTTCCCTTCTCCAAAGATCTGACAGGTGAACTCTTCCTTGGTCTCATAATTTGCTTATGGTGTCACCTTTCTGTCTGAATCATACCCATTCTGACCTCATCTTGACATTCCAGATGAGTCTTTTTAACTCCAGACACAGCACTCTATCCATTGTGCCCCTCTAGCTGCCCCATGGCATTTGCTTTTAGTTTGGTGACTATTCTTTCCATTTCCATGCTTATGGTCATTGTGTATATTGTTTTCTTGACTTTGCTTACTTCACTCTGCATCATGTATTCCAAGTCTTTCCATACTTCTCTGATTCATCAAAAATTTCTCTGCTCTTAAAAAAAAAATCCTCTGCTTGAAATAACCTAATCTTAACTGCTCCCACTCCCTTCCCCTACACACACAGACAGAAACAGATGAACACAGACACACACACTCAGAAAAATCTTACTTTGCCTTCAAGGAAATCCCAACTTTGAAATCATACTCATCATAAAGCCTTCTCCAGATGTTCCCTTAAACTCTTGTCATACTTCATGTGTGCTACCAAGCATATCCCTCCTACCTTGTATAAACATAGTATTAGCATAGTAATACATAATCTAAATTTGAGTATAAACTTCTTGAAGCAAGGAATATAGCTTATAATTTTTTACGTCCTTGGTGCTTACTTCAGTCCCGTACACACAGTAATTTTGTAGGGCAATGAACTAAAATATTAATAGTGTTGATTTTTTCAGACTTCTATAAATCTTTATTTTTTTCGTAGCAATCTCTGAAATAGGATATATTTTCTCTCGAAGGGGATTACAAAGCTATATGTTACAACTTTGATTAAAACAATTTTTTTTTGTTAGTCTGTTAGATAGGGTAAAGAAATTAGAGGGGTAACTCCACTATGGCAAATACTTAGTGGATGGAAGGCTAAGAGAATAATTTACCTTCCAAAAGAGGTCTTTTCTGGTGCCACCAGCTGCTTATGCTTTCTCTTAAAAAATTGCTTTTGATTTGTATGTACTTATACACATATATACTCTCTCCCCCTTGATAGAAGGTAAGGTCACTGAGAGACAGTTTCTTTTTTTACTTTTATCCCAGCATCCTTCACAATTCTTGGAACATAGTAGGTACTAGACAGACATTTGTTGATTAATTGGTAGAACTTCAGGTAAAATAATGCTTGAAGATATTAATGATTATCCTAGTCTTTTAAAAGACTATTACTTGAAGAGCAGCTTTGAATCACTTTAATTGTAAGAATGACTGTGGATATATATCATGCGGGAATATGGCACCTTCTTGATTAGATAGGAAGAGATAAATGCTGTGCCTTATACAGTGTAAGCAAGTAAGCACTTAGGATTTTTATCTCTCCTCCTCCCTCCCCCCTTCCTGAAATCTGAATTGGGATAGGGTACAGTTTTATGGAAAGGTGCTACTGAATCTAATTGACTTGAACCACAAGTTAAGTGGAAAGAGAAATGATTTCTACTTTTCAGGTTTACATTGAAACTCAGAAGTGAAGGGAATGCTATGTACTTATCCACATCCCCTCATTTGTCTGGCAGACTTTTTTTTTACATGTATGCATAGCAATAGAGTTTTTCTTCTAAATGCTTTTACTGAGTAAATTTGAGAAGAAAAAGCAACTCACCGGAAGAACATTAACAACATAAATGCATAAAATAATTGTTGTGTGAGTAGCTTTTTGTAGAAAAGAGTCATGCTACACTTTGCATGTGTTCTGTTCTTTGGCAGCCAGAGAATAGGACAGGGAATAGTCATTCTTTTCTTAGTTTGTAAAAAGTACATTGTGCCCTCTCAGTACCAGACTCAGGCTCTTTTCAAAGGGTAATGGATGCCTCACAGGTGAGTCAGCCTTTTGTGTCCTTACCAGGTGCATTTTAATTTTCATAACGGTATTATAGATGCTTTTATACATATTTAATAATAGTAGATGATTCTCAGAATTACAGAATCTCAGATATCAGAACAAGAGGAATGCTCCATGCAACATACTTAGTGGAGTAGCTTTGCTTCGGGGAAGATAATCTCGTAAAGAGGTAGGCATATTTTGAGGCGGCCCATTCCTGCTCTAGTTGTTAGGAAGCATTTTTTTTTCTTAGATAAGCCTGAATATAAGTTATTTGTTACTTTTACCCTGACTCCTTGTTTCTCTTGGGCCAGGAATAACAAATCTAATTCCTTTTTCACATGACAGCCCTTCAGGTACTTAAAGAAGTCCAGTATGCCCCCTCCAGTTCTTCTGTTTTCTAGGCCAAACACACCCTGTTTCTTAAACCTGTCCTCATCTAGCCTGGTTTTCAGTCTACTCCTTACCATCTTGTTACCTCTCTGTGGGCAGGGATTTATCTGAGGCATTATTACCGAACCTGCTCCAAATCCTCATACTCTGTTGTGTTTCTTGTCAATAGCAAGTGTGTTGTTGGATTCTGCTTTCTAAGCCATCTTTCTGTCTTCATCTGTTTTATGGGCAAGTTCATCCCATTTATCTTCACGTTCATGGTTATGATGCTCAGTTGTGTATTTCTCTCCATGGTATCTTCTATTTTTTTTAAATCTATTTTTGCCTCTCTGCTTTATAAAGAAGAAGATGGAGAAAAGGAATGTGATGAGTAGTAGTAATCTGTGACTAAAGTAGTTGGCCCCTGCTCTTCTGCCCTTTCTTTCTTTGTTTAGTCCATACCTCGATTACTGGCTCTCGTACTTTGTCTCATTTTGAGCCCTCCTTTTATGAACATCCTCTAAAGCTAAGGTTTTGTTTAGCATTTGACTATTCTGTCCCTGATTCTTTCCTTCCTCTTAAACATCCTTCTCCCCTATCTCTGTGCCCAACAGTTTTTTTTCAACTTATTTGTTCACCAAACTCTGTGTGTGTGTGTGTATGTGTGTGTGTAATATCACAGCAGTGATGTTCATGAAATACTTGTTCCATCTACCCCTTTTCCATATTTTTATACTCATACTCTCTGTGATCATTAGAAATAGTTATTACTTCCCTTTCTTCCTCATTTCTTCCATAGTATATTTCCCCCTCCCCCATTTTCTTTCCTTTTTTAAAACTAACCAAGGGGAACGAAACTATACTCCAGGGGGGTGGCTATACGGTGCAGTGAATAGAGCACCAGCCCTGGAGTCAATAGGACCTGAGTTCAAATGCAGCCTCAGACACTTAAGACTTACTACCTGTGTGACCTTGGGCAAGTCACTTAACCCCAATTGCCCTGCCTTTCCTCCCTCCAAAAAAGCAGAAAGAAAGAAAACCATACTCCAGAGGCTGTTTATCTGTCTTTAAAAAAAGCAACAGAATTCTGAAGGAGCTATTGTCTCTTCTCCCCTGATTAGACTATATGCACTTCATCATTGAACCCTTACCAAATGGCCAAATGCATTTACTTTCCAAGATTTCTGTTTTTTCCCTGTGTTCACTATTCAAAGATTTCACCTAGCTTTGGTCTTTTCCTCTGGAGTCTTCTATTAATGATCTGCTTTTATCCTCTCGAATACTGCTTTTTAAACTCTCTCTTTTTGATTTTTTCCCAGCATGGTTGTTTTTGAGAGTGGAAACCTTACATCTCCTTTTAATTTTTCAGTCTGCTGACTTGTGCTATTTCTTGTCTTGTGAAATCATTGAATTATTTTTTTTTCAGAATACATTTAAGGTTTTCTACCTTCTCTTCTAACCTATTTGTTCTCTTTGATTTTTTTTTTAAATCAAGAATTCTTCACATCTTGTAACCACTTGTAATTTTTGTAATCAAAATAACCTTTTTGATGAAGTTTTGCTTGTAGTTCTCGGATGACTTTTTCTTTTTGTGTACATATATGTATATATTTGTGTACGTATATGTATATATTTGTGTATGTATCTGTGTATATATACATACATACACATATGTGAAAAGTTTTATTTCCCCTTATTATGTTAAAACAATTTTTAAAACATTTGATTTTTTTAAAGTTTTGAATTCTAAATTCTATCTTTTCCCTACTCTTCCTCTCCCTGAAATGGTAAACAGTCCAATATAGATTATACATGTGCAATAATGTAAAACATTTCCATATAAGTCATTTTGTACAAGAAGACTTGAACAAAAATAAAGAATGAAGAAAGAAAGTGGAAAATAGCCTGCTTCAGTCTTTATTCAGACTGTCAGTTATTTCTCTGGAGGCAGACGGCCTGCTTCATCATGAGTCCTTTGGGATTGTCTCAGATCATTGTATTGCTGAGACTAGCTGAGTCATTCACAGTTTTCCATGGTACAATATTACTGTTACTGTGTACAATGTTCTCCTGGTTCTGCTCACTTCATTTTCTATCAGTTCATGTAAGTCCAGGTTTTTCTGAAATCCTGCTTGTCATTTCTCATGGCATAACAATATTCCATCATAGTCATATACCACACCTTATTCAACCATTCTCCAATTGATTAACATGCCCTCAATTTCCAACTCTTAGTCACCACAAAAGAGCTGCTATAAATATTTTTGTACGTATTGATCCTTTTCCCTTTAAAAAAAAATCACTTTGGGATATAGACCTAGCAGTCATATTGCTGGATTAGAGTATGCAGAGTTTTATAATCCTTTGGACAGTTCCAAATTCCTCTTCAAAATGGTTGAATCAGTCCACAACTCCACCAGCAGAACATCAGTGTCCCAGTTTTCCCACATCCAGTCCCAACATTGATCATTTTCCTTTTCTGTCAGGTTAGCTAATCTGATAAGTTATGAGGTGGTACCTTAGGATAAGTCGCATTTTCTTGATTTGCTTCTTGGGCTTCTCTTAACCTACAGTACTTCTTTATAGTAATCCATTTTCTCCTTTTTTATTCATATTTCCAGCCTTGGTTCCTGAACTGGGACTTTGTAGTAGGTTTGGACTGCTCCCCACCTGTCCCTCTTGATGAGGTTAGGCAGGAGCCCTTCCTATTTGGCTTATCCCTTATTTAGTCAGGATGCTGCTAATGCTGCTGTGCTGCATGGGGTTGCTCTCTGTCTCTTATCTTATGACTTTTTCCTGGTGGCTCAGCAAAGCAAGCGGGCTGCCCCTTTGCCTCCGCCCCCCCGCCCCCAAGTTTCTTTTTCCTTCACCTTGTAGAGTAAGGCTGGTCTCCTTTTTGTTCCACGAACATCAGCTCTGAACATTTTCTCTGGTCATCCCCCAGACCTGGAATGTTTTCCCTCCTTATCTCTTTCTCCTGGCTTCCTTCTAGTTCCAGCTTACAATCCTACCTATAGGATACCTTTCCTCACCCTTCTTAATTCTAGTGCCTTCCCTTTGTTAATTATTTCCTATTTATCCAATATATAGCTTGCTTTGTATATATTTACCTGTTGTTTCTTTCATTAAATTGTGATCTCCTTGAGGGCAGGGGCATCTTTCTTTCTTCAGATTGCTAGTGCCTGGCACATACTAGATGCTTAATAAATATATTAATAGTAGCTATTAATATTAATCAATATAATAATAAGCAAGTGTTTATTGACTAACACAATCTGTAATCAAGAGTTTGTTCTTTCCCCTGCTGTGACCTTTGTAGGTTTCATTCTGATGTCAGAGATCACACTGGTTACAAGTCTTCTGGCAAGGCCCATCTTAACTGGAAGTTGCAAAATTATATTAAATATCACATGGGGGAAGCATCTGATCCTTACAATAGAGATAGATAGCTTTTTGACTGTCAGTTTCAGTCATGATATAGTTTTGTGACTTCCAGTTAAGATGGTGACATGAAAGATCCTAGAGGAGCCTGGCTTTCTGAAAAATGCCTTAGAGTAAAGATTTAAAAGGGCATCAGATAGAACAGTAATCAAGAAGAAACCAACAGGCAGTTTACATAGGGACATGCCATGAGACATGGAAGCCAGCCAAAGCTGTAAGAGAAATCCAGGTACTGGCATGTTGGTGCAGCAGCAGGTTAATGGCACCAGTTCCTATTGAGTTACTGCTTAGAAAGACATGGATACAAGACCTGGCACTGCTGCCTTCCTGAGGGCACAGTAAGAGAGCTGAAAGAGGTATCGCTGTCAGATGTAAATGGAGCCAGTGTAGTGCCCAGAAAGCTCATGTACCACAAAGAAAATTATGTCACGGAACATTTCATTTTTGTAGAGTTTTGAAGTTTTAACAGATATTCTTCTAATAAATTGTTTATGGTTGTTTTCTGAGATTTTTGTTCTCTTGTCCATATCCGATAGCATGTTTTGTTAGAGGATCTTGTAGAATTCCATTTGGGTAACTTAGTAGTTACTGTATTTTGCTGTGTTAATTGTTGCAGATTTTATGCCCAGTTTTTGTGAAAAAAGGTAGGGTGTGACCATTATATGAAGCTTTTCCTTTTGAATTATTCTTGTATTACTTAAAAATAATTTTTTCCTAAACTGTCTTTGGTGCAAGATTAGGATACATGGAATACACGTGAGTATACATTAAAACTGGGAAAATGGAAATCTTAACCATGTCATGTGACTTACTCATGGCAGCGTCGCCTCCCTGCCATTTCCCCATGTGCCTAGCATGCGGTTTTTCCTACAGATTCAGTGATTATGTATATGGAGTTCTGCAGTGCTCTAAACAAGCCATGCAAGTTGGCTTTCTGAAATATACTGACAGTGCATGTGCACTGCGAATTCTAGGCTTGGGCTTGCAGTGTACAAGACATAAATGTATATCCATATGGCACTGGTGCATATATTAATGCTCTGTTTACCTTTTAAGCTGTGGGAAAAACAGAATTATACCACACGATGATAAAACATTGAAAGGCTTATGAACAAATTTTTGGACTGGGAAAACAAGAACACAAAACTAACATGGGGTGAGATGATTGATTATGTGGTGAAATATTGTACTTCCTGTCATTTACCTTTGCTGATAAATATTCAATTTTTTTATGAAAGGTGACAATATTGTCATATACATAATCACTGGATTTGTAGTTTAACTGCATGTTGAAGATGACAGCTTTTCTGTTTATTTTGGTGATTTTAAAATTGAACTTCTTTTCCCTGTGTCTTAACTTTTTTTTAGGCACTATCTTATTTCAAGTCTTTTACTTGTGACTAGTTAACTTGATTGCGTTTTTGGAGTTGAATGAGTTGCTTTGTCGTCCATCATCAGTAAGACATATTACTTTTTATTAATTACTTGAAATGCCCAAGTTAATTCTTCTAGAGTTAAAGTTCTAAAAGAATTTTACAGAATTCTTCATTACATTTTTGTGACAGGGCTTTGAGGAAATTCTTTTCTCTATAAATATGAAAGATATTTTTGCAAGAAATTATTGAGAGAGAATGAATCATAGGAAGGATTTCTACTTTTTACTGTAGTCTGGTGGTCCTTAAAGCAAGGCAGTCTAGATGAAAGCAAACTAGAAGGCAGGGTATCCTCTACTCTTTGGTATTTTTGGTGATAATTCATTAATTTCTTGTTATGTGCTAGATTATGACTGCCATTTTTTCTGTAGTAATTGAACTCACTTGAATTAGGAAGCATATGAAATTGCATAAATGTTTAAAAACGGACAAATGAAATCTATTTGCTAATTTGCCAGCCTTGGTTTCTTCAGGCATGGTTTCCTACTCATAGCGCCTCAAAGAAGTTTGGAACCAGAAGAGGTTATGTTTTCCAACCTCCTCTACACATTTGTAATCTAAAAGATTTGAAATTTAGGAGATAATAATAACTTGAGCTTTTGGTTAATTCTACAAACCTCCTGCAAACCAGTCTCTATTAGTAAGAACTTGCCATTTTGGGGAAGGGTTACTTTACTGGTGCTCTAGTTAACATTAAGAGACACTTTATTAGAGCAGAGCTAGGAGCAATGGAAATGAGAGGGAGGTGGGTTTCAGCTCTGGATAAAAATAAAACACAAACAGCTTTCTAGCAAGTGTGTAAAAACAGAATGAGCCCTCTCTCTCAGTAGGTAATGAATCATTATTACCCGAAGTCCTTTAAGGAGATTTTTTCGGGACCCTTTGTTGAGGATGTTTTCGAGGTGATTTTGGTTCACTTACAAATTTGACTACATTATTTCTGTGATCTCTTTCTAATCTGAAATTCTGTGATACTGAAATTTCACATGTTAATCCATGATATATTGAGGTGGGAGAAAAACCCTATTTACCTTATTTATTACTTATATTGAGTTGTGTGCAGAATACCTTGCCACTGCTGATTTGCAGGATTCCTATGCATCCGCTGAGAACTCTCATGTTTCTTAGGAAATGAAGAGGAGGGAGAGAGCAGTGTCTAGTTACTTGTCAGCATTTAGAAATATAACGTTTCACATATGACTAAATGCTTGGTGAGATGAACAGTGTTGTAGAGTATTATACTTGTAGACTGGAAGACCTAGGTTCATATCCTACCTATTACTGGGCAAGCAATTTAAACAGTCTGGCTCTCAGGTAACTGTGTGAGACAGTAAGTTATAGATGAGGCATGATCTTGAAATCAGAGATCCTGGATGTATTGATGAGAATATTTGGTGTTTTGATAAAGTTAGAGCCTTGATGATATTTGAACTTGCCTGTGTTACATTTGTGCTTGCCTTGCCTTTATCTTCTTACTTAGTAATCAAACAATGACATAGGTCCCAGATTTTATCAAGTAATAATTGAGCAGAATTATCTCTCTCTTTTGTTACATGTAGTTCAGAATTACAATGACCAGGAGGCAGTATTAGTGTGAATAACTTAATGTTGTAATTCTGATATACAGGTATAACATCATCTTTACCTTTATATTCATAATATTGGAAAAATGATTGAATATTGTTCAAAGCAAAAAACTTCTTTGATTATGGTCATTTAATAAGCAATTTAAGCTTTATGTAACCTAGTTTTGTTTAAGTTCCAGAGATGGTCACATGGAATTTATCTTTCAATGGCAGTTATTTACTCTTTAGACTTTGAAGACGTTCATGACAGTTTGAGATTTTTGATTCGTTGCTCAGCTAATGCTGTTCCTCATTTGTAAAGTGGGCTTTAATAACACTTACATTATCTACCTCACAGACTGGTTAAGAAAGACATTATTAAAATGCTATAAATGAAGGGCCATATATGCTTACTGTAAACAATTGCGATTTCTGAGACACCCACATAATACTGGTGCTTGACAAATTTTTATTTGAATTAAGTTTATTTGAATTAAATTAAATGGTAAACTAAATTACCATAATATTTGGATTTTATTTCTTAGGTTAATCAGTGCTATTTATAGCTGCATAGGAAATGAGAAAGTAATGCTTTGGAGATACTGAGAAAAAGCATTGGGAAATTATAGTAAGCTCTGACAAATAAGTATGTCATATCTGTAAACAGAACATTTTAGGATTTTTGTTTTAATAACCTAATAAAACTTTGGTACAAGAGCTATTTCTCTTATGATAGTTGAGACTTCTAAAAATGTGAACAGATGAAAGTTGATGGACTTAATATTCTTTTTGAAATGTTCATTGTGTGATGTTAGATTGATAATATCATCGATACCTAACTAAAATTGTCATCATGTTTAGGTGAGAGGGGGAGTTTATTGAAAAAAATATGCAAAGAACCCTTGCGATTATGTGGCTTTGAGTACTGATCTTTACGCTTCAATCAGATATTCCCCTCTCTGTCCTTCCACTCCCTTCCATTCCACTAAGGGCCTAGGATCTGTCCTGGAGATAGAACTTCCTATAGCCAGTGTTAGACAGTGGGAATTAAGTTCTTCATAACTGCCAACTGGGGATTAGTCTCAGGGGAACACCAGGTAACTCCAGCCACATCCAGGCCAACTTCCCACCAAATTGGATTTCCCCTCGAAAGGTAGGGTGCAGGGGAAGGGAGGGAAATCTGTTCAACTGAGCAATTGTATCTTTCAGGCTTTTATGATGGGGCTTTCATATCTCAGTGATTTGTATTTCCTGCTCAGTCTTCATTGTGAATTTGTGGATTTTTCTATCTGTAGAGATTTCTAGAATGTTTTTCTTTTGTGAACTAGATATTGGAAATATTTTTAAAAAGGCATTGCGTGTGTTTATATCATCTAAAATTTATATTACTATTATATTTATTATAATA
The DNA here is from genome assembly GCA_028646575.1 of Pseudocheirus occidentalis. Classification (NCBI taxonomy): domain Eukaryota; kingdom Metazoa; phylum Chordata; class Mammalia; order Diprotodontia; family Pseudocheiridae; genus Pseudocheirus; species Pseudocheirus occidentalis. The sequence continues at coordinate 211,010,606 of CM053598.1, forward strand.
TTACTATTATATTACATGTTAAAATATGATGTTATGACTCAAAAATATATACGTTAGAATAGGGATAGGGACGAGACCCTAGTAGTATGGGCCATTCCTGGGTGAGAAAACTCCTTCTATCAACGCAGATCAGCATCTTCTGTGCAACTTATAGACCACCTAGCATCTTCCGTGTACCTGAACATCTTCACGTGTCCAGTGGAATTCTTATACTTCTAGACAGCCTAACTGTACTCATGTTAACACTGAAACCCAATTCTCTATCACTTTCTATAGATGTCCCAAATATTACACCAGCCTTAAATAGACTGAAATCTAAATGCTATTTATTGCTCCCATTTCTATTAAGGACAAATCAGAATAGTATTTGTTTTCTACCTCTGTTTTCAGTGAGAAATTATTTCTCATTTTTTCATTCTGAGTAATGTTTTAATGTGTCAGATCTTTATTAAATTCAGCCAGTACAAACCTTAGGCACTTTCTAAAATGTTGATATCAGCACCATTTGTATTATGTCATCCTACAGAGTAGTATGCCCTCAGCAATCCAAGGGAATGCCACCTTTTGAAAATTGTTTAGAATTATCCCAATAGTTTAATTGCAAATAGGTGTATAACCGCATGATCATGTGCCAGGCATGCCTTTGAAATCAGCGCATGCAAGAGACCAACTGAACAGTAACAGCTTTCTGCTTTATTTCACACCAAGTACAACAGTTGCAACTCTCCTGCTAAAGTGAGACATCTCTTAATTTTCAGTTCATTTCAAATCTGAGACTGTAGCACTATTGGGCATATTCTAGGGCTTCCCCATATCCATTCCCATATACCTCCCTCACTGCTTTGGCTTTGTTTCTTTTTTGTTCCTAGCCCACTGTTCTTTTTTTGTTCCTATAACTGAATAATCACACGGACACCTGTGCAAGTGGGATGCTTATTTTCAGATAAATGTAATTACTTTATTCATTACTACAATATTCACTGAAGTTAGACATCCTTCTCTAATGGATTTTGTAAGGTCATTTGCACTTTGCATAAGTTAAGTTTGATACCATTCATCAGTAGAAACTCCTACACCCCTTTCAGTGTTTTCCTATTTCTCCTTCTCATCCATTCTCCTGTGAGTTCTTTTCTTCCTGAGACCAGAGGTCACTTTCCTCTCCTTGCTACACCTTGATTTGACCCTGTTGTATCACTCACCTTTCTCTATTCCTTTGTTCTCCTCCCTCCCTCCCTGTACCTCTTCATGTTGTAACTTAGTCCCTCAAAAGAAGCATTTCCCTGTAGGCAGATTGTGGTCAATTTCTCTCCACCTTCACTGTTTCCTCCACCAGATTTTTTCCTTTGCCCCTGTCTCCTTGTGTATGTTTAGAAAGAATTCTCTTACTGGTCTCTCTTGTTGCTGTTATTGTCTTTTCCTGTTACATTTATTCATTCCTCCTGCATTTCTTTTGTTTGGGGGTATTTGAGAGGAAAATTATCTTTTTAGTTATGATTCCTCCCCTAAAAATGTTTAAAATTCTTCTTTATCATCAGATACCATCTTTTGTTTCATAAAGTTAAGCTCAGATTCGCAGACTAGATCCTCTTGGGATGCATCCTGAGCTTCTTTGCTCTAGGGAACACATTATGCCATTCCCTCCTCTGTTTTCTAGTGGGTATGGAATAGCCTGGAATTATTTGAGTGTCTTTTCCTTTGTATTTGAAGATTTTTCTCCTGATGGCTTATAGAACCTACTCTTTCTGAATCGAATTGTTAAATTTCACCACTATGTGTCTTGGAGTTTATATCCTTGACTTTTTTTTTTTCTGGAGGTAATCTGTGAATTCTTTCAATTGGAGTTTTATTTTCAATGTTCAGAAGTTCTGAGCATTTCTTTTCTATTATTTACTTAATTACTTCTGTTGTACTTTTCTGGGAGACCTATGGTTCTTAGGTTATCTCTCTTCATCCTCTCCTTTTGAGTTCAGTATTTTTTGCTTGCATCATGAGCATATTTCCTGTGGTCTTTTGCTTCTCCTCTTCTAGATTGTTTTTCACTTTTGTGTATTTCCATTTCCAATATATTATTTTTCTCCTTTGTTTCTTTGGTGAGGCTTGCTGCTGCATATTCAAGTTTTCTATTTTGTTTATATTATTTTTGTTATGCCAGGACATAAATTCTACTCTCGTAATTCTCATTTTTCTTTTAAACCACTCAGGAATAGCTTGTTGTGTTTCCATGTTCTTCTTAAATTCCGTAGGTTCCTTTGTCTCTTCAAATATAGTATAATTTTTTATTTTGTAGTATTTTATCATAGACACATGAACTTGTTTACTCTGGAGTTCAAATTTTTTTCTGTTGTTACTGTTTTACTGGTTGATTTATCTGTTTAAGGTCTTTGAATTTTCTTCTTCCTGAAATATTTGATACTTTGAGGATTTTCCCCTCTCCTCCACCCCCCATTTTTCTCATTTCTCACTTCTGTTTGTGGTTACCTTGAGGGATGGATTTTGAGGGTCTCAGCCTCTACACACTTGGCAATTCATAGTTCACTAGGCTAAGTCCCTTCCAGTTGAAATTTGAGTGATAAGATCTAGCCCAAGCTGGATGCTGTGTTCTTTCCCTCAGTCTTTGTGGAGTGCTAGATAGTCCCCTATATCCCAGGTGTTCAGACCTGACTGGTGACATGTCCCACTCCCTCTGTTCTTCAGTTCTCAGGCCCTGCACTGGCAGTTTCCTCTGTTTTCCCTGGCTCTGGCAGTTTAGCACTTTGCAGCTCTAATACTTCTGGGTTGCTGCCCTCCACAGGCTTTTGCTGCTGAAGGGCAGTGATCAAGCTTGGTGTTGCAGCCCGAGCAAACTCTTGCATCCTGGAGGCAGGGGCTTCATGACATTGGAAAGAGGGAAGGAAAAATGGTGCAAGCAGTAGATTTTGCAATAAAGCCCATTATATCCTTGGATCTGCTAGTCAAGCCTTGATAGTAGTAGTGTGGGAGGAGAGAGAGAGAGGTACTGAATTAGTTCAGGGTCAGTAAGTGTCAGTTCCTTTTCTTTTCTTTTCTTTTCTTTTCTTTTCTTTTCTTTTCTTTTCTTTTCTTTTCTTTTCTTTTCTTTTCTTTTCTTTTCTTTTCTTTTCTTTTCTTTTCTTTTCTTTAGGATTCTGGGTGTCCTAGACTATGGAAACAGCTGAAGTTGCTTTGTATTTGGCACAATTTTCACTCTGAAGAGGTTTGAGAAGTCATGGGGTTTGGAGAAAATGTCAGGTATGCCATCTTTTTGCTCATACAACCTAAAAGTTAGCTTATAGCCTTTCAGTGGTATTTAAATCAGATGAGTTTCCAGACCACTCAAGCACACTTCTCTCCATCTCTTGGGTACATTTTTAAACTTTTCGTGATGTATGACCTGATATAAGGTTATGTTGTAGTATTCTTTCTCCATTTGGAAATTTCTTGAATTATGGGGCAGTTCTACTTCTCAGTGTGTTAGTATATTTATCAAAGTTCTTCATTCTCTTAGTGAGGACGATGCAAAATATTTTTTGGGGGGATGTTTACAGTCTGATGATGTCCAGACAACATAGACTTACTTAGACTCTTCTTTTTTTTTAAAATGTATTTTTTGTTTTCAACATTCATTTCCATAAGTTTTAAATTTCTTCTCCCTCCCTGGTCCCTCCCTCCCCAAGACAGCATGAAGTCTGATATAGGATCAACATATACATTCCTATTAAACATTCTTATTTTCACATTAGTCATGATATGTAGAATTCTAACAAATGGGAGAGACTATGAGAAAGAAAAAACAAAACAAAAAAGAAAATAGTCTGCTTTGCTCTGCATTCGGACTCCGTAGTTCTTTCTGGATCTTGATGGCATTTTCTATCATGAGAGTTCTTTGGAATTGTTTTAGGTCCTTGTATGGCTGAGAAGGGCTGAGTCCATCAAAATCAGTCATCGCACACTCGGGCTGTTAACGTGTACAGTGTTTTCCTGGTTCTGCTCACTTTACTCAGGTGAAAAAACTCAAGTTTTTCCAGGTTTTTCTGAAGTGTGCCTAGTCATTATTTCTTATAGCACAGTAGTATTCCATTATATTCATATACCACAACTTGTTTAGTCATTCTCCATTTGATGGGCATCCCCTCAATGTCCAGTTCTTGGACACCACAAAAAGAGCTGCTATAAATATTTTTGTACATATGGGTCCTTTTGCCATTTTTATCATCTTTTTGGGACATAGCCCAGGAACTGATATTGCTGGGTCAAAGGGTATGCACATTTTTTTAGCCCTTTCAGCATTGTTCCAAATTGTTCTCCAGAATGGTTGGATCAGCTCACAGCTCCACCAAAAGTGAATCAGTATTCCAACTTTCCCATATCTTCTCCAGCATTTATCATTTTCCTGTTTTGTCATGAAAGCCAATCTGATAGGTGTTATGTGGTACCTCAGAGTTGTTTTGCTTTTTATCTCTCTAATAAATAATGATTTAGATTAATAATGATGTTATTCCATTTATTTTTTCATATGACTATAGATAGTTTTATTTTGTTTCTCTGAAAAGTGCCTGGTCATCTCCTTTGACTATTTATCAATTGGGGAATGACTTGTGTTCTTGTAAATTTTACTCAGTTCTCTTTATATATTAGAAATGAAACCTTTATCAGAATCACTAGTTGTAAAAATTCTTTCCCAATTTTCTGCTTCCCTCTTAATCTTGGTTGTATTGGCTTTGTGTAAAACCTTTTCAATTTAATGTAATCAAAAATATCCATCTTGCATTTCATAATGTTTTCTGTTTCTTGTTTGGTCATTCATTCTTCCATTCTCCATAAATCTGACAGATAAACTATTCCTTGCTCCCCTAATTTGTTCATAGTATCAGCCTTTATATTGAAATTGTGTACCCAGTTGGATTTTATTTTGTTATGCAGTATCAGACATTGTTCTGTGCCTAGTTTCTGCCGTATTCTTTTTCAGTTTTCCCAGCAGTTTTTGTCAAACAGTGTGTTCTTTTCCCAGAAGCCTGGGGTCTTTCAATTTATCAAACAGTAGATTGCTGTAATCATTGACTAGTATGTCTTGTGTACCTAACCTATTCCACTAATCTACCCCTCTATTTCTTAGTCAGTACCAAGTAGTTTTGATGATTGCTGCTTTATAATACAGTTTAAGATCTGGTGTGGGTAGGCTGCCTTCCCTAGCATTTTTTTTTCATGAATTCCCTTGGTATTCTGGATATTTTGTTCTTCCAGATGAATTTTGATACTATTTTTTTCTAGCTCTATCAAATAGTTTTTTGGTAGTTTGATTGGTATGGTACTGAATAAGTAAATAAATTTAGGTAGAATTGTCATTTTTATTATGTTAGCTTGGCCTATCCAAGAGCAACTTATGTTTTTCCATCTATTTAGATCTGACTTTATTTGTGTTAAAAAATGTTTTGTAATTGTGTTCATATAGTTTCTGGGTTTGTTTTGGCAGGTGGACTCCCAAATATTTTGTAATGTCTGCAGTAACTTTACACGGAATTTCTTTTTCCATCTCTTGCTGTCGGGCTTTGTTAGTAATATAGAGAAATGCCAAAAGATTTATGTGGGTTTATTTTATATCCTGCATCTCTGCAAAAGTTGCTTATTGTTTCAAGTAAATTTTTACTTGTTTTTCTAGGATCCTCTAAGTCAGTGGTTCTCAACCTGTGGGTAGCAGGGGTCAAATGACCCTTTCACAGGGGTTGTCTAAGATCATTTGAAAACACATATTTCCAATGGTCTTAGGAACCAAGACACTACTACTCTGACTCTCTCCAGGCAGGTCTGCCCACATGCAGATACACCCACATACGAGTATTAAAGGGTGAGGGCATTAGGAAGGTTGAGAACCACTGCTTTAAGTATATCATCATATCATCTGCAAAGAGTGATAGCTTTGTTTCTTCTTTGCCTATTCTTATTCCTTCAATTTTCTTTTCATCTCTTATTGCTAAAGCTAACATTTTTAGTACAATATTGAATAATAGTGGTGATAATAGACATTCTTGTTTCACCCCTGATGTTACTGGCAATGGCTAGCTTATCCCCATAACATATAATACTTGCTGATGGTTTTAGGTAGATGCTACTTACCATTTTAAGGAAGGCTTCTTTTATTCCTATGCTTTCTAGTGTTTTTAATAGGAATGGGTGTTGTATTTTGTCAAAAGCTTTTTCTTCATCTATTGAGAGAATCATATGGTTTCTGTTAGTTTTATTGTTGATATGGTCAGTTATGCTGATAGTTTTCCTAATATTGAGCCAGCCTTGCATTCCTGGTATAAATCCTACCTGATCAAAATATATTATTCTTGTGATATGTTGTAGTAATCTTTTTAATAATATTTTATTCAAAATTTTTGCATCTCCATTAGGGAAACTGGTTTATAATTTTCTTTCTCTGTTTTGACTCTTCCTGGTTTTGGTATCAGTACCATATTTGTATTGTAAAAAGAATTTGGTAGGACTCCTTCTTTACCAATTTTCCCAAATAGTCTGTGTAGTGAGATTTTTTTTTTTCCGAGGGAGTTCATTGATGGCTTGTTCAGTTTCTTTTTCTGAGATAGGGTTATTTACCTATTTTACTTCCTCTTCTGTTAATCTGGGCAATTCATATTTTTATACATATTCATCCATTTCACTAAGATTGTCAAATTTATGGGCATACAGTTGGGCAAAATAATTTTTAATGTTTTAATTTCCTTTTCATTAGTGTTGAATTTACCCTTTTCATTTTTGGTACCGGTAATTTGATTATCTTTTTTTGATCAAATTAACCAAAGGTTTATCAGTTTTATTTATTTATTTTTAACAAAACTAGCTTTTAGTTTTATTTATTAGTTCTATAATTTTCTTAATTTCAATTTTATTAATCTCTCCTTTGGTTTTCAGTATTTTTAAATTGATATTTAATTGTGAATTACCAGCAAATAGCCATAGGACTTGGGTCATAAATTTGGAAAATACGAACCTTGATGGAAAAAAGGTTGTTAAGTAAGGATAGTAAAGAGGAATAATGAATATTCAGTTCCAGAAGTCTATGATTACTAGAAGCCATAAGGAAACAGAGAGATACATCTGTTCTTGCAAGTGGACTGTATAATCACGTTGGGAATGTTACACTTAGAGGCTCAGTCCATGGTAAGTAGTAGTGAATGACTAGCAGGTCCCCAGGAAATGACCAATGCAGAAGAATGTTTTTAGGCTCAGCCAAGGCCCCTGAGGCTTTCTGGTTGACAGAAGACAGGAGATTTCTAAATCCAGATAATCTTCCTTTCCCACAGTGGTGATTCAGCAGAAGCCAAGTGTCTTTCTTGACCAGAAGTCCTGTTGAAGCCAGGCTTCTTAACTTCCTATTATTTCCTTCTTGGTGTTTTATGGTATTCTACAAATATTCTACAAATGTAGATCAGTTGACTGGAGTCCTTTGAGAAAGGCAAATGCACTTGTCTAAGGCTGAATCCTCTTGCAGATGATGGGGTCAGCTGAACAGCCTGGCAAGATAAAAAGGCAACCCTGTGGAGGGAGGGGAGCCATGGCCCATATGGGGAAGGGCCAACTTAGCTCTCTCACTCATGCTCTGTGGAAAGTGAGGAGGGTCAAGCTGCCTTTGACTGCAACACTGGGGAGGCACATGGATGGGGAGCCATGAGAGGTGGGAAAGGGATGTGACAAACATAGCTCCATGCTGACCGCCGCCAAAGGTGCCAGTTGTACTTTTTTAAGGAGTTACTCTTCAGTGAACTTTTTCCCCCCCATTTTGTCAATTGTGTTTTTAAATGAATTGATCAGTTCTTCCACCTCTTTAATTTGACTTTTGAAATCCTTCTTGAGCTCTTCCAAGAATGCTTTTTGGACTTGAGACCAGTTCATATTCCCTTTTTAGGTTTCAGATGTGGGTATATTGACAATGCTGTCCTCTTCTGAATTCATATTTTGATCTTCTTGTTTCCATAGTAAGAATCTATGGTCTTTGCTTTTCTAGGATGCTTTTTGCTCACTGTGATTGCCTTTTTCCTGGCTTTTAAAGTGGATCTCTGCTTCTGGGGCACAGGGGGCTCAGTCCCATGCTTCTTGTGCTGGCAGCTAGGGGCCTGGTTGCTGGTTTTGTGTCCTGTGGCTTCTGGTTCTGGCAGCTGGAAGCTATATAATGTTGTAGCTTCCCTGGTGCTGGCCTGGAGCTGACTGGCATGTGCTGAGGCCAGGTGAGGTCTTTCTGCATTTCCCTGGAGTTAACACTGAAGTTCATAGGGTGAGGTGTGGAGGAAAGGTGGTCTGGCCGCTGGAAGTTTCCTCCTCCTCGGCTAGTGCTGAGCAAAAGCATGGGTAGGCTGAGCTGCTGCCAGATGTCCATCTGCTGCTAGATGTCTGTGTCTGCTGATTCCCCAGGCTGTGTGAAGGCACACCTGGGGCGCTGGTGCTGGCACTTGCCAGCTCCACCCAGGGCCTCCAGATCTCCCGCTGTTCCTCTGAAGTGGGGCTTGCTGCTGGATTGCTTGGATGCCTTCTGGCCAGTACTGATCCTCTTCAACCACAGTAAGAGGAACCTTTCCTGTTAATGTCCCTAGGCTCCTGAACTAAAAGTGTGCTGTACCTCATCTTTTTGTTGGCTCCACTATTCCAGGATTTTTCCTGGGGCAATATTCTCTGGGTTTTTCTAAGTCAGCAAGGGGGATTGATGATGACTTACTCTTTACTCAGCCATCTTGACTCCTGGAAGTTTACATAGGTGACTTTCGAAACTTAAGTCTGTGGGCTGATAACCCCAGGAGTAGTTACTGCAGCTGCTACAGGCCTTGCACAAGACTGCACAGGACTCTCACCCAGATCTGACAGACCCGGCTTCTGCACTGAGAGGTCTGGGCAATGCCATTGGTCTGCTCGGGCCTTGTCATGGTTGAGTCTGTGATGGAGCTGCCTGTATGAGACATGCTTCTCTCCTAGCCCTCTGTGATGTCTTGGGCTGGAAGTCTGTCACACTCTGTCTCTTTGTGGATCCTCCCACTCTGGAATCTTTAGATTAATTTTTTAGAGCTTTTGAAGGATTTTGTGGGAGATCCCAGGTAAGTCTACACTTTCACTCTGCCATCTTGGTTCTGCTCCCCAGAGCTTTTCTGATAGTGGTTTTGGTGTAGTCTTGAATGAAAAAGAAGAGAATTTTGTTAGTAAGAATTACTTTTTGACAATCCAGTATTTTAGTCTTTGTCTTGTTTATTGCAAAATATTTTTCTTCATAGCAGTGGGTCAAGCAGCTTTTTAAAGAATTCGCACTGGTCTTGATGTTTCTCGAATGTCATGAAGCCTACACTGTATTGTAGAGGAAATCAATAACAACCCTCCAGTTGCCAGGTTCCTCTGAAGGTCTTTGCTTGTTTTCTAAAGATTAATTAGGCTTGTCCATTGATTTCATCCCTATTTTATACTGATTCTCACTAGAGTTTTCCTGAGTTAGCATTTAAAAACTTTTGAGAATGAATTAATATTTCTCCAAAGTTGATAAGCTCGGTAATCAGTAAAAGGAGTTTTTAAGAGGCTGTAAAGCCATGCACCAGCAGATTCCCAAAAGAATGCTCCTGCGAGCAGCTTTTAAGGTTTGGATTACACAGCATAGTGAATGCTTGGTTAATTTCATTACAAATCAAGGCAAACATTCATTACAAATCAAAATATGGTGTTCATATCAGCGAAACATTAGAATGACCACACAGTTTTCACTACAGTGGCCACAATATTTAGAACAAGGAATAAAAGAATAATCATCTGGTTTCCCTAAGGGGGAAACCCTCCTCACTTAATCATTCAACCAATTCACAATATATCGATCTTCCACTCAAGGGGCAACCATTAATTTAATCAATCACTCATCTAGCAATCAGTCACTAAGTACTATTAATCACTAAATACAATCATTAGAAAACCACACAAACCTTCCACTCCTTGGTGTCCAGCAAACCTCAGTTTCATCCAAGGGGAGGCCTTTACTTCATGTTGACTTGGGGTGGTCTCTGATTCCCTGGATCCCCTTCCATGGCCCCAGCTCCTACCCAAATTCACCAGACAGTCATCTGAATTCAGAAGCAGACAGCTCCCAGGTCCTTGTCCAGTCCTCAGGGCAATCCTTGGCACACGCCGAAGTTCACACGGTTCAGCACATCTCAAACCCTTCACCACTTCTGTTGCTGGGAACTCAAAGATCAGCCAAGCGACAAACCAACAAAGGTTTATTCCGGTCATGCTTCTTTAGTCCTGCAGCAGTTCAGTTGGCCCTAGGACTCAGGAGAAACGGCCTTCCAGGCAAGCCTTCTCAGCCTTCCAGGTGGCCTTCACCAGATTCTGGCCCTGGGAAAACTTCAACTCAGTTCTTAGTCAGCTTCCAGATGCTGGGAGAGAATCAGTCTCTCATTCTCTCCCTGCCTCTCTACCCCAAGAAAACTCCAACTCACTTCTTCAGTCCAGCAGCCCAGCTCACAGATGCTGAGACAATCCTGCTTCCTCCAACAGGAGCCACCAGGAGGAACATTCTGGATACTCTCTCTCTGTCTCTAGAATTCGTCTTATATACACACACTGGCCTGTCTCAGCCAATCCCTTTCTACCATGTCAGCAGGGGAGTTCACATCTTCCATACTTAGCCTTGACTTAATAAGTGCTAAGTATCTGCTGAATTGATTGCTGTTACAGAGGCTAATGAGTTTACTATGTCAGTTGAATTCAGGGAACCTTTATTAAGCACCTAGAGCTAGAATACTGTTAGGCACCAGGAATTTTCATTATATGCATACAGATTAAATAGAGACAAAGTAATTTCAATAGGGACAGAGAACTAAATGCTGAAAAAATCCTGAAAAGTTTTGGGTCAGTAGGAGGCTCTCTTGTTGTGAGAGCTATCTACCATATGTAGCATGACGGTGTTGTGTGCCTTGAAGGGAGGCAGAATAGACATCCCTTTGCCTTCCCCTCTCTCCAAGGGAGACTCTAATTTCTGTCAGAAGGGCAAGCAGGGAAGTTGGGACCAGAGAGGGTCTACTGTGCTAGGATTATATTTACGCTCTTAACTAGTAGTAATCCAGGCAGTGTGATTTTAAGGTTTAGTTTAACTTGTCTTGTGTTTCAGTAAGGAGGAAAGCAGACAGACCAAGCTTTATGTCCAAGGCTTGACCTCTTTCCCACCAAATACCAGTTATACAATTTACACACATAGCGAATTGCAAAGAAGCCCATTTATCCATATGGTTAGCAAATAGAAGCCAGAGAAAGGATATGTAAGAGGCTGTATACTGACATTACAGATTGAAGGGGGTCTCCCATTGGGAGTGTGGTAACTCAGCTCAAGCAAGTGACTAAGAGTCTTGTATCTCACCCACGGCTAAGCTTCCCAAAATTTTCAGTGTGGCAAGCTGGAGATAGGAACATGATGGAGACTGCCAGCACCGTTCGTGCCTGTTTCTTCCGCAACCTGAAGTGGTGTTAGTCTCTTTCAAGTTTTTTCTTGAAGCTGGTACTCAGTGACTCTGGAAGCCACTTGAAGCTTGAAGGAAACTGTACAACTGTTCTCTTTCTTACTAATTTGCCGATTCAACCCTTTCCCTCATACAGGGCATTCATTTCCACCAATGAAGAGAAAGTCTCATGTCATTGGACTTTGGTAATGGGGTTGCACCTGCTTTTAAGGGTAGCACTTGAAATAAGCCTTGAACGAAGTTATCAATTCTGAGAGGCTGAGGTGTGGAGAAGAGCCAGGAAGGACACTTTTCTGAAAAATTTCATGTTTAATTTGGGGAACAGTATGTTTGATTGACTGGAGTTTAGAGTTGTGAAGAAGAGTAATGTAGTCATCTGAAAAGTTAGATTGGGCTAGATTTTGGAAGGCTTTAACTGTTGAACAGAGGAGTTATATTTTATTCTAGAGGTGATTGGTAATGCCAGAGTGAGAAAATACCAGAAGACAGTGTAATGAAACTCTAACTTATCAAATTTATTTGGAGAAAATTTGAAAGCAGCTATGGAATGGGAGTATCTTTTGAAATGGCAAGTGGAGCTGTTTTAAATGCTGTCAGTTTCACTTGCCTTAGCAGTGTACTTTGCAGGGATGTACACACTGACAATGAGATTGACATAATGCATTACCAAAGCTAACTCAGTGTTTGGGAGGCTCTGAAGGAAGGTGTGGGAGAGGAGAGGTTTTACACTGACTACCAAACTGAAGTCTACAGAGCTATTGTGCTGACCTCGTTGTAGTATGCCTGTGAAACCTGGATGGTCCAACACCAAGCCAGGAAACTGAATCACTTTCATTTGAATTGTCTTAGGAAGATCTGAAGATCACCTGGAAGGATAAGGTACCAGACGCTGAGGTCCTTACTTGAACTAAACCGCCAAGCTTTCAAATGCTGCTTCAGAGAGCACAACTCTGATGGACTGGCCACATTGTTCAAATGCAAAATATAGGCTTCCCAAAATTCAGTTTTATGAAGAACTCAGATAGGCAAGCATTCATATGGTGGTCAGAAGTAATACAAGGACACTCTGAAAGTCTCTGTCAGGAATTTCAGAATTGATTGTGTGACTTGGGAGAGTCTGGCCCAGGACTCTCAGCATGGCATGCCCACATAAGAGAAGGTACTATGCTCTACAAGCAAAGCAGAATTGAAGCAGCTCAAAACAAATGCATGATGGGCAAAGTTGGAGATTTCACCCCAGATGTTCATACTGACTATTCGTCCTGATATATGGTAGAGCATTCTGAGCTTGGATTGGTCTGGTCAGCCACTGTTGGACACATTGAAACTGAACTGTAGCATAGTGATGTCACTTTGGTCCTCTTCGAGAACAAAGGACAACAGCCAACTAACCATCTATCCCAAACCACTATCCCAAATAGTCTTTATTACAGTCATGTATTTATGTATATATTCTAACATTTTTATCAGTATTATTGGTAAACTTTCCTTAACTTATATCAATTCATTTTTGCTTTGCTTGCTTGTTTTTATTTATCTTATTTTTTGTAGCTATTAATGCGATCAAGTTCTAGTCCTGAGGTATGGGGAATAATGTCCCAAGCCTCAGGTCCTTTTTACACTTATTTTCTGAGGTCTGTCCTGGGATTCAACCTTGGGCTTTCATCTCCATTCCTAAGCTATGGCTAGAACCCCAGGTGACACTGTCCCACAAATGATCTTGCTCCCTGTGGTCCCTCCAGTGACTGCAAACTACAGCTGTCCTTTCGTCTCAGGAACTGAAACCCAGGTCTCTGCTCTCTTGCAAGTGTCCACAGCCAACAGGGTCCCTGCCTCTCTGCTGCTGCACTCATCAGGTGTCTGTTAGCTCCTTCCCTTAGCCATAGCTCAGGATGAGTCACGTCAGCATAACTGTGCTTGGTGTCCCTTGACAGTGGAAAGTCTTTCAGTCTTCTCAGCAGTCATACTCCACTGTACATAAAATGAAAGTTTCTAACATTGAGGCTGCTTCCCAACCCCACTTGCCCTTAGGGCTTGTTGTTTGTTGATTCTGCAGAGTAGACCTAGAGATGTTTGCACTTCACTCAGGCCTGACCTCTTGGAGGTTGGGTCCTCCTGGGGTCTTCTTAGGTTGTCTTAGTTTTACCTGATGTTTATTTCCTCTGCTCTACATTCTGCAATGTTCTGTCCTTTTCTATAGAGGAAATTTGGAGAGCCTGAAGTTTTCTGACTTATTCCTACATTTTTCCAGAATCCTCTCCCACTTTGGTGTATCTTAAAAGCAGATGAATATATTCTCCTCTTCCTCATAATTTTTTTTGACAGCAATAAATTCCATTTAGCTTTCCCCCCTCATCCTGAATTGGAGTTACTGCATTTTAAAAAGAAATAAGTATGACCCAGAGAGTATGGAAAGTCTCTAGCACATATTCACATTACCTGTGAATGACAAAATCATGAAACATTTGTTAAAGACCTTCTATGTATTCAGTCTTTAAAACCATAACATTTTGCTAGGATTTTTATGTGACGTGTTAACTGCTTGCCTAAAAACCAAAATATATTTTTGGTTTGATTGGAAATCGTCATCCCAAAGTTTCAGTCTTGTTTTTGTCCCTCCAGTTGCTGTTTGACTTTGGGAAAACCAATTGTTCTCCTCATTTTCTTACTTCTGAGATAAGTAGATTAGACTTGACTTTGAAGCTTCTTTCTACCTGTGATGCTTTAAATTTTTCTGGCATCTTATCTCTTAGGCACATAACTGATGTTTGTATACTAGTTAATAGTCTTTATTACAGTCATGTATTTATGTAGATTGTTATTCTTATTATTAGAATTAGAATATTACATATTCTAACATTTTTATCAGTATTATTGGTAAACTTTCCTTAACTTATATCAATTCCTTTTTTAAAAATCACATATCCCCAATGCAGTATTTTCCCCCCATTTTGCTTCATAATGTACATTAGAGAAAAGATTTATAACAGCCACCATTTCACTAATAGCTTTTATGTTTACAACTCTATTGACTGGTCTTGTGCTACCAAAGTGTTCAGTGAAAATGGAACATTGAATTAAATATGTCCATTATCTGTGATAACATAGTCTTGGTAAAAAGATTATGATAGTAGAGAGTAGACCCTAACAAGGGTAACAGTCATTAAAGTTCATATGTAATGGCAGCACATCCCTTTCTCCATAGTACCATAGGCTGGATTTAGGACTAAATTATCTCAGAGTAAATCTTAAGGTCAGTCAGCAAGCATTGATTAAATGCTTACCTACAGGAACTATAATATCATAAATAAATATAATAAATATGTGTACTATAGAAACTGACTGCTGGGGATGCAAAAAAAGGCAAAAAACAGTCCTTGTGCTCAAGAAGTTTACATTTTAATGGCAGGAGACAACATGTAGTACATGCAAAATAGGTGAATAGTTGTCTCAGAAGATAAGGCACTTTATACCCTCTGACCCGGCAATACCACTTCTAGGCCTCTATCCCAAAGAGATCATAAAAATGGGGAAAGGGCCCACATTTACAAAAACTTTTATAACAACTCAGGTGAAAAAAAGCTGGAGTAGTAATCACAGTCTCAGACAGAGCAAAACGAAAAACAGACCCAATTAAAAGATAATCAGGGAAAGTACATTTTGCTTAAAGGTACAATAGACAGTGAAGTAATATCAGTAGTTAATATATGTGCACCAAATGGCATATTATCCAAATTCTTAAAGGAAAAGTTAAATGAACTCATTTAACTCATGTAACTATAGGAGGAAATAGATAGTAAAAACTGTACTAATGGGGTACTTCAACTGTCCCCTCTCAGAATTAGATAAATCTAACCATAAAGTAAGCAAGAAAGAAGGCAAGGAGATGAATAGAGTTTTAGGAAAGTTAGATATAATATACCTCTAGTGAAAATTGAATGGGGATAGAAAGGAATACACCCTTGCCTCAGCTGTACACGACATCTTCACAAAACTTGACAGTGTATCAGAGGAGGAATACCTCAAGACCAAATGCAAAAAGGCAGGACTATTACATACATTTTTCCAGACTATAATGCAATAAAAATAAGATTTAATAGAAAGTGTGTGGAAGGAAGTAAAATGTAAAAAGACTGAAAAGGTAGGAATGGGTCAAATTATGAAGAGCTTTAAAGGTTAAAGAGAAGAGTTAGTATTTGACCCTGAAGTAATAGGGAGCAACTGGAACTCATTTAGTAGGGGGCCGTCATCGTCCAACCTACATTTTATAAGATTGTCCTTCACCCTAGGCAGCACCCAAAGGGAATCCAGACAGGCTGCATATAGTAAACATTTATTGTAGCGGCTAACATTTATGTACTTTAAGATTTGTGAAGCATTTTACACATATTATTCCATTTTATCCTTACTACAGCCACATGAGGTAGTTGCTGTCATTGTCTCTTAGTTTACAGATGAGGAAATTGAGACAGATTAATTCACATGCCCAGTGCAAAACAGCTAGTAAATATCTTGAGATTGAATTTAATGAAAGTCTTTCTCCAAGTCCATCACTATCTACTAGTTACTCTATATCTGTTTTGTTTCTAAAAGTTTTGGTTATACTGGGTTCATTTTGTTCTTTAAGCATTTATGTCATTAAACTTAAGTTTAATTTAAGTTTATATTTAAACCTGGCCCTCCTTTGAACTTCCCTGTTTAAATGCTGCCAACTTTGTTGGCTGGAAATTTCAGAGATGACTTTGACTCCCTTTTCTTTCCTATCTAGTCAGTTTCCAGTTTCTGTTACTTTTAATTCCCTCACATCTTCTCTCTACTCACACTGCCTATACATTTAGCATATTTTGCTTAGAATAGTAATAGAGTTATTTCCCTGCTTCCAATCTCTTTCTCCAATAACAAAATGGGCCTGTGATCTCATTGATTTTTGGCTACATAGTCTACCTCTTCATTAGGATGATTATAGTGCAGCTGTAGAAAGGATGGGTGGTTGCATGTGTTTGTTGTAATGAAAGACATTCATTGTAGAGTCCAGGTTAAAGAGGAATTACCTGTGGATCGTGTATTTTTTCGGATGTTCTTTTTTGCTGATAATATCATGTTGCTGTCCTTTATTTGGTGTTTTAAATTTTATACAGACCTGTACATACATTATATATTGTCATTCATAAAAATACTTTTTCTTTTAACATAAAACTTATTGTTACTTATGATTTGTTTTCTAAATAGCATTTATCATTAAATTTAAGAACATCATAGTAGCAACATTGATCTTTTTATTTGGATCCACTTTTGACCTTTGTAAAAAAATCTTGTGTATTTTTCAATGTTTTGTTGATGCTGTTTTTCTGGTTCTAGGACTCCTTGATTATTTTTCCCCCCACCCATCATAGAAACTCTCTTCTGTAACAAATACACAGAACACCTTGGTCATGGTTGAGAATGTATACATGTCTCATTCTGATCATCCAGTCTGTGACTTCTTTGCCATGAGGTGGAAAGATACTCTATCATTAGTCTTTTGAAGTTATGATTAATTATTGTATTAATCAGAGTCCTGAAGACTTTCAGACTTCTCCTTCGTTACATTATTGTGATCATCATGAAATATTTCTCCTGATTTTCTGCTTCTATTCATAGAAATCTTCACAAGTTTCTCTGAATCCTTTATATTTGTCCTTTTCAAATACTTGGATAGGTTTGCATTATTATCAGTGTGGGTTCGTTCTCCAGTGGTCTGAATCATAACTTATCCACACATTCTTTTTTCGTTTTTCTTTTTTCTTTTATTAATTATTTTATTTATTTTCTTGTTTACATCATTCATTTCCACAAGATTTTGAGTCACAAATTTCTCCCCGTCTTTCCCCTACCCACAACCCCAAAACAGCAGTCCAACTGTAAAGCCCCTCCCCCAATCTGTTCTCTCCTATGTCCTCCTCCATTGCCCCTCTAACTTTCCAGTAGGACAGGGTGGGTCTTCCTACTCCAGTGCCTCTATATCTTAATTCCCAGTTACATGTAGTTAATAATAATAATAATATATGTATATTTTAACATTTGATTGTAGATCTTTAAATTCTAGATTCTTT
>CM053598.1:211034764-211082488 GCA_028646575.1 Pseudocheirus occidentalis
TTTAAAAAGTATGTTTGTTTATACACACACACACACACACACACACACACACACATACAGACACCATGAGTTCTTTCTCTGGGGATGGATAGCATTTTTCATCATAAGTTCTTTGGGGTTGTCTTGGCTTATTGTATTGCCAAGAATAGCTAAGCCATTCACAACTGATCATCATGCAATATATGTACTTTGTACACAGTACATTTCACTTTGCATCAGCCGATATGTCTGGTTTTTCTGAGGTCATTCTGTTCATCATTTCAGTAATATTCTATCATAATCACATACCACAATTTGTTCAGCTATTCCCCAGTTGATGGGCATCCTCTCAATGGTTGGTTCTTTGCTACCAGAAAAGAGGTTCTATGAATATTTTTGTTCATATGTATCCTTTTCCTTTTCCTTTTTAAAATCTCTTTTTGGGATGCAGACATAGTAGTGATATTGCTAGCTCAAATGGTATGCATGATTTAAAATAACCCTTTGGGCATAGTTCCAAATTACTCTGCAAAATAGTTGAATCAGTTCACAACTCCACCAATGGTGCATTAATGGTTCATTTTTCCCACATCCCCTCCAAAACTGGTAATTTTCCTTTTCTGTCCTATTAGCCAATCTAATAGATATGAAGTAATACCTCAGAATTGTTTTAATTTG
This sequence comes from Pseudocheirus occidentalis, assembly GCA_028646575.1. NCBI lineage: Eukaryota > Metazoa > Chordata > Mammalia > Diprotodontia > Pseudocheiridae > Pseudocheirus > Pseudocheirus occidentalis. Next base: position 211,035,422 of record CM053598.1, read on the forward strand.
CATTTCTTCAATAAGTAGAGTATTTTTATATGACTATAGATAACTTTGATTATCTGAAAACTGTTCATACCTATTCATAATTTATCATTTGGAAAATGGCTCTTCTTTTTATAAAATTGACTCAGTTTTCTGTATCTTTGAGAAATGAGGCCTTTATCAGAGAAACTTGCTTCACAATTTCTTTTCCCAGTTACTATTGCTTACTATCTTTTCCTCTGTTCCATTCCCTCCACCCCCATTTATTCTATTCTCTCTCTCATTGTGGCCCTCCTCAGAAGTGTTTTGCTTCTGACTACCTCCCGCATCTGCCTTCTCTTCAAAATTCCTTACCCTCCTCCTTTCTTGTGGAATAAGACAGATTTCTATACCCAGTAGAATGTGTATGTTATTCCTTTCTTGAACCACTTCTGATGAGAGTAAGGTTCCCTTATTCCCCCTTTCCCTTTCTCCTAGTACATTTTTCTCTCATGCCTTAATTTTATTTTTTAAGATATCATCCCTTCATATTCAGCTTACACTTGTGCCCTCTGTCTATATATACCCCCAACTGCTTTGAAAATGAAAAAGTTCTTATGAGTTACCAGTAATCTTTTTCTCATGTAATAATATAAGTAGTTTAACCTTATTAATTCTCTCATGATTTCCCTTTCCTCTTGAGTCTTGTATTTGAAAGTCAGATTTTCAGTTTAGCTCTTGTCTTTTCATCAGTAATGCTTGAAAGTCCTGTATTTCATTGAATGTCCATTTTTTCCCCTGAAGGATTATACTCAGTTTTGCTGGGTAGGTGATTCTTGATTGTCATCCGAGCTCCTTTGCCCTCCAGATCATCATATTCCCACCCCTCCGATCTCTTAATGTAGAAACTGCTAGGATCTTATGTTATCCTTTTTTTTTTTTTCCAGGGATCTACCCTCTCACACTTTATTTCCCTATAAAACATACATAAACCTATACATAACATCTTAAACAAAATTTGCCAAGCACTAGAGAAACATATCAAAGTTTTCTACACAGTGGTACAATAATTTTTGGCCAGAGAACCAAAGAAACTGCCATTCTGTTCAACCGAGTTGGTCCCTAACAAAACCTCACACTGGAATCTTGCTACAAAGGCAAGTTCAGTGGGCAGGACAGGAAGAACAAGGAGGAAGCACTCTCCGAGAATGGGCCTTCACCCAGGGGTGCTCCAAGACCTGAGTGAGGGGAAGTCGTTCTGAAGGTTTATGCCTGAGCAGCTTAGAGATCAGGTCCTGGGCTCCAGAAGGTATAGATAAAGGGAATTTCAGGTCCACCTTGGTGATCCGTCTATAGGTCTCACTGTGAGAGGAGCTTTCAAAAGGAGGATTTCCCACTAATAATTCATAGCACAGCACTCCAATGCACCAAAGATCCACCTTTTCATCATGTATATGTCCTTCAATCATCTCAGGGGGAAGATAGTCTAGGGTCCCACACATTGTGTTTCTCCTAAGGGAGGGGGCATGGACAGACCAGCCGAAGTCAGCAATCTTGAGCTCTCCTCGAAGTCCCATGAGTAGATTCTCAGGTTTAATGTCTTTGTGAATCACTCTCTTCCTATGGCAGTAGATCAAAGCATCTGCCAGCTCCTCTATGATCGTGGTTGTGCGCTGCTGGTCAAATGTATGGCTCTTCTGCAGCTCCTTGTAGAGTTCACCTCGAGGTGCACATTCCAGAATCAGGTAAACCCGACTACGGTCATGAAAGTAATTGTAGAGGCGAAGGATGTTGGGGTGCCGAAGATGAGACTGGATCTCAGTCTCTCTCCAAAGCTGGTGTTCTACACCTTCCTTCTCCATCTGAGACTTGAAGAGAACCTTCAGTGCCACAATGAACCGGCTGTTCTTTTCCCGAGCCAGGTACACATTCCCAAACTTGCCCTTACCCAGTGGCCGCCCAATTTCAAAGTCATCAATTTTGAATTGACGCACTGGGAGGTTCTTCACATTTCTGCTATCCACCCCTATCCTGCCAGGTACAGCTGCTGGCTGGGTGCTTGAAGGCTCTATAACAGGTCTGGGACGATTCATGAGAAGGGTTGAAGAGGGAGTGGCTAGCTCTTTCCGGAGGATCCGCAAGGGCAGGGCATTCTGGCTGGACTGATGCGAGGACGAGCTGTAAGGTCCTAGATGGGCATTCTCCTTGTGTGACATCTTGCAAAGGAAAAAGGGGTGGAAGGAATTCTACAGTTCGGGTGTCCACTACTCCTCAGAGTAGCCACCACCTCAGTGTAATGAGAAGGCGAACCTCAGTCTAGTTCCGAAGGAAACGCATTTGAATATCCCGCTCCGACAGGATTGGCCTCTTATGTTATCCTGATTATGTTTCCCCAATACTTTCAGGAGGTAATCAGTAGATTCTTTCAATTTCTAGTTTACCTTCTCATTCTAGTTTAGGGCAATTTTAGGGCAATTAGGGCAATTTTCCTAATAATTTCTTCAAAGATGATGTCAAGGCTCTCTTTTTACTCATGACTTTCTGATAGTATAATAATAATTAAATTATCTCTCCTGGTTCTATTTTCTACATCAGTTGTTTTTCCATTGAAATATTTCACATTTTCTTCTATTTTTTCATTCTTTTGATTTTGTTTTATTGCCTCTTGATTTCTCATAAAGTCATTAGCTTCCATTTGTTGAGTTCTAATTTTTAAGGAATTATTTCCTTCACTAAATTTTTGTACCTCCTTTCCTATTTGACCAGTTCTGCTTTTTAAGGCATTCTTCTCATTGACTTTTTGTACCTCTTTTACTATTTGGCCTAGTCTGTGGTTTTTTTTTATAAGTAATATTTTCTTCAGTATTTGTGTGTGTGTGTGTGTGTCTGTCTGTCTGTCTGTCTCCTTTACCAAGCTCTTGACTTGTTTTTCATTCTATTCTTGCATCACTCCCATTTCTCTTCCCAATTTTTCCTCTACTTCACTTATTTGATTTGTAAAAATCTTTTTTGAGCTTTTCCATTGGCTTGAGACCAATTCATATTTTTCTTGGAAGTTTTGGCTGCAGGAATTTGGCATTGTTTTCTTCTTCTGAGTGTCTGTTTTGATCTTTCTTGTCACTGTAGTATCTTTCTATGGTCAGAAGTTTTTCCTGTTATTTGTTTCTTTTCCAAGCCTATTTCTTGACTTTTAACTTTTTGTTAAAATAGGGCTCTGCTTCCAGGGTGGAGAGTGTACTGTCCCAAATTTCAAGAGTTTTGTGCAGTTGTTTTCAGAAAAAACTTCTAAGGAAGTTTTCAGTTCTTCCAAGGTAGTACTATCTGAGGAGAGGTGTTTACTGCTTTCCTGGCCTGTCTTCTGGTTTGTAAGTAACCACAAGCACTCTTTTCTCCCCTGGAACTGTGACAAGGGTCTGCACTCTGTCAGCAAGCTCTAATGTGCTAGTGCTCCTCCTTGCTCTGGATCCAGGTATGGGAAAAGCAACAGAGCTCCTACCGGCTGCCTAAATAGGCACTTCTTTAATCTTCTTCTGACCAGTTGTTTGAGCCCTTTACCATCGACCTGAGAACTCTAGCAATAGCTGCTGCTGCTGCTGCTGATTCAGTGGCTCTGAAGGCCTACTCCTGGTTTTCTGAGACCTGGTCTGCGCTGCCACAGCCTGTGCTGGACTGTGCTCCATTCTCACTCGGGTGTGACACAACTTTCCTGCTGACCGTCTGGGTTGCTTTTGGATTCTGTGGGCTGAGAGGTCTAGAAACTGCCACTGCTGCCACTGATTCAGGGGTCCCACAACCTGCTTCTGCTCTGCTGGGGCCCAGTCTGTGCTGGCATGGCCTGCTTTCCTCTCTCGTCTTGGTGCAACAGACATTTTCCTGCCAACCTTACAAGTTGTCTTAGGCTTAAAAATTCTTTCACTCTTTTTTTTTTTGGGTTCTGCTGCTCTAGAATTTAGAGTCATTATTTAAACTTATTTGGAGGGACTTGGGGAGAGGTCAGGTGAGTCCCTGCCGTCACTCTGCCATCTTGGCCCTTGTCTCCCTCCTCGTCCTTTAGAGAGGCACACTTGAACACTTCTTTGTGTTATAACTCCCTCTGTTAGGCTGTGAAACCTGTCAGCCCCTTCTTGGAGTCATGCTTTAAAAAACAAAATAGGAAACGAATTATTGAAGTGCAGTTATCAAAATGTATTAGAAAAATCAATTATGCACCCAGGTTGAGAACCTCTGTTTTAAAGGGAGATGTGTGTAGGTTTATATAAATTCATGCATCAGAGTAGTCTATTCATAATGAATGGTTGAGGTTAACCAGTGTTTTTCCAATTTCTTTTAGTCATGACTAATGTGGAAATTTGCTTGACTGTAGAGGATTAACGATGGAACACTTATTTATATAGAAAGATGTTAGGCCGCAGGTATGGTTATGCTGTCAGATCAGTGTGTTGATTTAATTGGCTTAATTACGCTAAGGTGTTACAATGGACAGTTCTAGTGGGGTGGAAAAGCATCGCTAGAAAGCATCACCATAGAAAAAGGCATTATAAACAATCAGTAAAATAGGGCGGAGGGAATGATTAGGAAGGGAGTTAGATTGATTTTGCTTATTATTTCCAAGCAACATAACTTGTATTATTAAGTAGAAATAGAAGAGAGAAAAATTGTGGAAGCTCTCAGGAAGCAATGTTCTTGTCGATTGTTATACGTTGTTCGTTGTGTATCTTGTTCTCCCAATTCTGCGAACTTCATTCCACATCAGTTTGTACAATGATACTCTTTTATCTATATACCAATTTATTCACCCATTCCTTAGCTGATGGATACTTGCATTGTTTTTAGTTCTTTGCTTCCACAAAATTTGCTTCTATGAATAAATTGGGGCCTTTATTTCTATATGACGTTCCTAGTCATGGAGTTACTTGATCTGTAGGTATGAAGAGTAACTTTTCTTGTGTAATTCCAAATTGTCTTTCCCAAAACAGTTAAACTAGTTCATAAGTCTACTGGTGGATTAGTTTGCTGTCCTACTACACTTGCTCCAAAATAGGGTGTTGACATTTTCCCTATCTTTGCCAATTTGCAATGTGTGAGGGGCAAATTCTCGTGCAGAGCTATTTTAATTTGTGTTTCTCTCAGTAGTTTGGAAGATACTTTCATGTAGTCATTTGTAGTTTTTGGTTATTCTTATGAAAACTGTTCCTATTTTTTTTTTAAAATCACTTATTTGTTGGAGAAAGGTCATACACTTAATGTTTTTATTTTTAAAAAGCTTCATTAATGCCTTTTTTTGACATTGCATTCACTTCTGAATATACCCTCTGCCCACACAATGAAGCTTCTTGTATAACAAAGATTTAAGAAAAGGTCTGTCAAACCAATAGAAACGTTAATTGTTTGACAACCTATATAATATTCCATACCCAGAGTTCTTCACCTCCTCATGCAAAGGAGAGAGGGGGATTTTTGCATCTTTTCTTTGATGCCATACTTCACAATTATAATTATATAATATTCAGTTTTGTTTTATCAATTTTTCTCTTTGCTCTGCCATTTTTCCTGCTTCTGTTTACTTTGCTCCAAATTAATAATATAAATTCTTCCATGTATCTCTGAATTCTTAATAAGCATTAATATTCCATTCCATTCTAGTCATTTATCAGTTTGTTTAGCCATTGCCCATTCAATGAATAGACGTACCTACTTCTTTTTCCAAGTTCTTTGTCACCAGAGAAGGTAATACATACTATGAAGATTTTGGTGAATATGGGTTTGGATTTTTGAGTTTTTTTGTCTTTGACCTCCCTTGTGATATATGTTTAATAATATAGGGTAGTTTTCACTTTTGATGCCCTCCAGATCTATATAGCTGACTCTGATTTTTTTCTGGAGCTTCACTTTGGCATTAACCAATCAAGACCTTTTTATACATTTACAATTGTTGCCCTAGAAGGGTCTCAGTTCACCAGGTCTAAAACAGAATTCATTGGCTTCCCTTCCAAACTCACACCTTTTTGTTACTATTGAGGGTACTATTGAGGGTCCTGTTCATTCCCTATTGTAGTCCTTACTACTCCCATCTGCCCTACATATAAGTCTTAGTCATTTCCACTTGCACATCATCTCTCCAATTCTGTCCCTTGTTTCTGCTTGGAAGGCTGTTGTCCTGCTTCAGGATCTTCTTGTCACTTCTCTTCTTGGCTCTTACAGCAGTTTCCTGATTGGTCTTTCTACCTTAAGTTGACACCACTCCAGTGTATTCATCATATACCAACCAAAGTAATTTTCCTAAAGCACAGACCTAACCCTTTCCCTTTCCTATTCAATGTGCTATGTTTTCTATAACTTTGAAGATCAAATAAAACCTCTTTTTGGTATTTAGAGTATTTTACAACCTGGCCCCAATTTCCCTTCCTATCTTTTTTGTGCCATTCCTTCCATGGACTCTGTAATGTAGTTGTTATTTCTCATACAAAGCACTCAGATTCCTGTTTCTGGGTCTCTGAACTGGCAGTTTCTGATTCCTGGAATGCACTTGCTTTTTTTTTTTTTAATAATATAGTCTAGAATTTTGCCAGAAGAGAAGTCAAGTTCACCTAAGTATAATTTAAAGCAGTCATGTCAAACTCATATAGAAATGGGGCCCACTAAACAGTACATAAGGATCCCTGCCAGCCTGAAGAAAACATCACATTAGCTATCTATTCTTTTGTATTTTGATTTAATTCTTAAAAGGTAACTTCCATTTAAATTTGGTTCTGATTGCTTGCAAATTGTGGTGTTTGACTTCTCTGGTTTAAAGCAACCTACTCCCTTCCCCTCATTGATAATCAAGATCATATTTGTCTTTTTTAGCTCTATAATTCCTTGCCTATATTTCACAATTTTTTAGGGGTTAGTGACAATTCAGAAGTCACATCCTTTAGTTCTTGTCATATGTAGTCCATTTGGGCCAATTTACTCACTGAGGGAGACTATTCTTTTACCATCTGTCCATTTATTCTGGGTTCAATTTCTTTAACAATTTTTGGTCTAGCCAAATAAGAGTTGAGTAATTTTGCATTCTCTGTTATCAATTAATAGTGTACATATTGTCCCATCTATTAAGATCATTGCTAACCATTTCTTTGATCTTCTTCTAACCTCTAGTTTGACTGAAAAAAAAAACTATTACCAATTGTATTTATTGCCAGCATCAGCTTGTTCCAAACTTTATTGTGCCTGATGCTGTTCTTATAGGAATATGTTTATATTCATCTCACATATATATATATACACACACACACACACACGCATATATATATATATATATATATATATACATACACACACGTATATGTCTCATTATGTATGTACACATACATACTATTCTGTCTTTTGTACATATATTTGGAAAAGTGTTTTCTGTAGATAGTATCTACTTTTTTTCTCGTTATTTATTATGAAATGAACTACTACAATTTTCTATATGTGGCCGCAGCCAGTATTCTTCCCTCATCAACCCTAATCCTGAATGGGTTACCTTCATGCCTCTGCACAAAAATTTGGCAAATGAAGTGAGGCAGCAACAAATGGTACAGTCCACTAAGGATTTCTTTAATATTTCTTGAAAGACTCCATCTAATCCAGTGCAGACAATTGAGTTTCTGTTCTTGTCTTTGAAATCTCAGAGGAATGAAAGTTTTCAACTTCTTTAGTAAATTATTCCTAGGTTTGGACTAGCTCCACAGATTTCCTTTTTCTCTAGACCATGAATTAGATAGAATTATTAGGGTATGCACTCCACTGCTTCAGAACTGGAAGATATCCAGGTCACTAGGCATATGATTAAGAATCGTCTGGATTTATGCCCCCTCCAGGCCATCGAATCCTATCATGGCCGATTTGAAAGGCACCTTGTAGATACTTTTGTCCACCTATTTCATTTTATAGATGAGAAGTCTGAGGTCCAAATAACTCATTTCACATAGTTTGTTGTCAAGCCAAGACTAAAATTCAGGTCCAGTGATTATTCTAACTCTATTTCTACTACTGCTACCACTTTCTTTAACTTTATTTCAATTTCAGCTTATTCTTTTTAGTTTGGTCATTAGTTAAATGCAAAAAAATAACTTGTTTTATTGCTCAAATTTTTCCCTTTGCAAACTGTGGTAGAAATATTTACAATCCTTGGGGATATTGGGGAAAAGGAAAAATAGATCATAGGGAGACCAGTAAAAAGAGTTCACTAGATCAGGGCTTTGTAAGCCCACATGGTGTCATGACCCACAATTTAAGAAGCACTGGATAACTTCCCACTGCTTTTCTGCCTATTTTGTATTCTGACCTTGATTCTATCTCTCACTGTAACTAGAGTCAGTTTCCTTGCTTCCCTGCTTCTCTTGGCTCTTCAGAAGCACTGTGTCCCAAGGACTTGGTCCATGTGGTCGATACTCTAAGCCAGTGGTTCTCAGCCTGTGGGTTATGTTAAATTTGTAACAACGAAAATACATCCTGCATATCAGATATTTACATTACAATTCATAACAGTAGCAAAATTACAGTTATGAAGTAGCAACAAAAATAATTTTATGATTGGGGGTCACCACAGCATGAGGAACTGTATTAAAGGGTTGCGGCATTAGGAAGGTTGAGAACTACTGCATATAAGCCTTGGGAAAACAACATCATGTGGATACATCACTCAGTCTTCATGAGGATACAAACCTTTGCCTCATTTTCTAACAGAAAATTCAGGACTAGCGCATTTTAAAAGGTGACCTCTTGGGTCTGGCTAATCTGATCTCTGGGAGTCTAATCTTTGTAATTAATAGTTGCCCTTCTAATGTAAAGTAATATCAGTTATTTATAGTAAGGTAGCTAATGAGTTATAAACTTGAATTCAGCCTTCCTTCCTTATCACCACACAAACTATGTTCTCTGATGTACCATGCAGATCTCCCATTCTCCTTGGAGGCCTTAGTTCATAAGATGCCTCATTCATTGGGGCCTGAGTAAAGATTATCCATCACCTTTATCTAGAAACTTACATAACCAAATATACTAAGGCTTTCTCTTTTATCCAGGTAAATTTATACTCACCATTGTCATGTTAAAGTAGGAAATAAAAAATAATTGGAATAGCATGCAAATTTGGCTTTGGAATACAAAATGAAGCAGGGCAGAGACTGATAGAGTTTTGTCAAATTAACCCTCAGGTCATAACAAACACCCTTAACTCAAAAGGCAACTCTACAGGTGGATATCATCACATGATCAGTATCAAAATCAAATGGATCATGTACTTTGTGGTCAGAGGTGGAGAAACTCTATATAGACAGTTAAAACAAGATTCAGAGCTGACTGTGGATCAGATCATGAACTTCTTAGGGCAAAATTCAAACTTAAATGGAAGTTGGGAAAACCATCACACCTTATCAGTATGACCTACGCGACATCCCTTATGAATCTGAAGTAGAAGCGGTGAATAGATCTAAGGCATTAGATCTGGTAGAGTGCCTGAGGAACTACAGACAGAGGTTCACAATATCGTATAGGAATTAGCAATAAAGAAACATTCCAAAGAAAAAGAAAAGCAAGAAAGCCAAATGACTATCTAATGAAGCTTTGCAAATGGCTGAGGAAAGAAGGAAAGGGAAAAAAGAGAAAGGGAAAGACATACCCAAGTGCGTGCAGAATTCTAGAGAATAGCAAGGAAAAATAAGGTTTTCTTAAAGGAGCAAAGCAAAGAAATAGAAGAAAACAGTAGAATGGGAAAGATGCAATTTCTTCAAGACAGTGATCAGGATACAAGACAAAGATGGTAGGAATTTAAGAGGAGATGGCAAGGATACACAAAAGAGCTATGTGAGAATGATCTTAGTATCACCAGAGATAACCACAATGGTGTGCTTACCGATCAAGTGCCGGACGTCCTGAAGAATGAAGTCAGGTGGCCTCAGGAAGCGCTGTTAACAGTAAGGCTAGTGGGGGTGCTGGGATTCCAGCTGAGCTATTTAAAACCCTAAATGGTGGTGCACTCAATATGCCAGCACATTTGGAAAACACAACAGTGACCGTTGGATTGGAAAAGATCTGTTTATGTCCAACCCCAAAGAAGAGCAATACCAAGGAATGTTCAAAGTACTAAACAGTTGTGCTCATTTTTCATGGCAGTAAGGTTATGATTAAGATTCTGCAAACTAGGCTTAAGCAATATATGAACCAAGAATCACCAGAAGAGCAGACTGGTTTTCAAAGAGGCAAAGGAACTAGAGACCAGATGGCCAACATTTGCTGGATTATGTGTGAGGAAGCAAGGAAGGTCCAAAAAAACATCTACTTCTGCTTCATTGCTTGCACTGAAGCCTTTGACTGTGTGGATCATAACAAAATGTGGCAAGTCCTCAAAGAGATGAGAATGCCACCACTTATTTGTCTTCTGAGGAACCTGTATATGGGCCAAGAAGTAATAGAGCCAATCATGGGACAACTTGATTGGTTTAAGAGTGGAAAAAGAAGTATGACAAGGCTTTGACTTATCCACAGAATACATCATGTGAAATGCCAGGCTAGACCAATTACAAGCCAGAAGTAAGGTTGCTGGGGAAAAATATCAACAATCTCAGATATACAGTTGATATCACACCGATGGCAAATAAGTGAAGAATTAAGCCTCTTGATGAGGATGGAAGAGGAGAGTAAAAACTGACTTGAAGCTTAACATCAAAAAAACTAAGATCTTGGCAACTGGTCCCATCACTTCCTGGCAAATAAAGGGAGAAGAAATGGAATCAGTGTCAGATCTTCTATTCTTGAGCTTGCAGATGACTGTAGATGGTGACTACAGCCATGAGATTAAAAGGCACTTGCTCCTTAGGAGGAAGGCTATGTAAATCTGGACAGCATGGTACAAAGCAGAGATATAATCTTGCTGCCCAAGATCTAGATAGGTAAAACCATGGTTTTTCCAGCAGCAATACATGGTTGTCATAGTTGGGCTATAAGGAAAACAGTGCCACACAATTGATGCTTTTTTTTTTTTAATATGACACCACTCAACACCATCAAGTCTTCATGAAGCCTTTCACGATCCTCTCAGCTACAATCGACTCCCTCCTAAACTACCTTGTATTAATTAGTTTGTATAAATTTCTGTTAACTTGTGTGTGTGCGTGCACGTGTGTGCGTGTGCACGCATCTGTCCATCCCATCTCCTCTCATCTTTAGAATGTAAACTCATTTGGGGTAAGACTATTCAATTCTGTTTGTATCCCTGGTACCTCACATATTATGTGGCACATAGTAGGTACCTAGTTAATATTTGTTAATTGGTTGATGAGGATCTTATTTACTTTATTCCTGAAAATTTTCTTACATACCAGCTTATGGCTTGCAGCTCAGCCCACTGAGAGAACTTATTAGGATCCCCATCCTTCAGGGTATTCCCCATTACTGGATTAATGGCTGCTACATTCCAGTTGCATATAGCTCTTTTAACTTCTTTTAGCTTCATTGGTGAATCAGGCAAAATGGTCATCCTTACAAGACAGGTCTTGGATTCAGGATCGCCTGACCTGGCAGAAAAGGGAGGTTGTTGGCACAGGGACTGCAGGCCTCAGCCTTTTGCTGAGTTAGCGTCTTCTCAAAGATCACTAACATTTAGGAGATCTGGGTGAGTTCGGTCTTAGAAGTACCATTTTCATTAAACAGTACAGGGTTCCTGTGCTTTATCCATCTTGTTAGAGAAGCTATCTTGAATTACCTAACACACTATAGAAAACTGAAAAAAAAGTATGATTATATGACTGAAACATCTTGTTCAGTAGCAATAGGGCCCAAGAACTGGTGAGTGTAAAGTCAAGCACAAGTAGCTTTCCAGAGGATGGCTGTTGTGAACAGCTTTCAAGGTTCTGATTACATAGTATAGTAAACACTCTATTTATTCAATAACAGATCAGCGCAAAACATTCATAGAAAATCAAGGTGCAGCATTCACAATGTTATAACTTATCATGGAAAATAAAAATGTAGCATTCACAACAACTTATCACTAAAAGGTCACGTAGTTTTCACCACAGTGATCACATAATTTGGAACAAAGTACAGTCATTTAGTCAGTCAATCACTTAGTAACTCAATCAATCAACTCAATCATTCAGTCATCCTTAAGGAGGCTTGCTTCCTTCAGGGTCACAAAATACAATAGTCAAAGTTCTCCACTCATGGAGCACACTAAGTTACAAATCAGTCATTATTAAGTCATCATTAAGTTCATTATTAAGTTCAACATCAAAAAATAAACAGTCCATCCATTCCTTGGTCACAGATAAATCACAATCCTCTCAGTCAGTACATACTATCCCAATGAAGTCTTCTTTCAGCTTGACTCAGAGTAGTCTCTCAGATTCCCTGGATCCCCTTCCATGGTCCCAGGTCCTACCTGGATTCTCCAAACTGTAACCTGGGTTCAAAGGCAGACAGCTCTCAGTTCCTTGTTTAGCTCTCCATGCAGTTTCTTTCCCACACTGAAGTTCATAGTGTCCAGGCCACCTTAAATCCTTCACAGTCTCTATCCTTGGGAAGTCAAGGCTTAACAAAGCCACAAACAGACAAAATACTGACACCACAGTCATGCTTCCTCAGTCTTCTGCAGCTCTGGCTGGTCCTCACACTCAGCAGCTACTCAACAGCTACTCAGCAGCTACTTAGCATCTCCAGCTGGCCCTCTGGAAGAAGCTCCAGCACCACAAGTTCCCAAGAAGTTCTGCCTTTCCCAGCTAGTGTTTCTCCTTATATATAGCATTGCTCCTCCCTATTCAGCCCCTTCCTGTCATGTCAGCAACAAGGGTTTCCTGTTTAGTGCCTTCCTGTTATGTTAGCAACAGGGGTTCATACCTTCTTTTTCTTTAACAGAGACTTAATTTGAAACTAGGTGCTAAGTACCTGTCAGCTTAGCAATACAAAGGGTTCTTCAAATTTCATTGCCATTACAGTGAATAACTGCTTAAAACAGTTTTTTTTTGTTATTCTTAACTTGACAAACATCAATAACATGAACCTTTCCATATACACAGGAGAATAGAATAAGAAGATTGTGCACAAAGCCATGAATCTCTCTTACTACATCTTGTATTAATAACAGATTAATACATTTTGTATTAATAACAAGTTTTAGCAGGTTAATTTTAGTTTTCCTACTTGTCTGTCTCCTGCTGAGCCTTTTTCTTCTCTTCTGTATATTTTTAGAAATGCTACAATGACTCTCTTTTCATTGTAGCTAACAATTATATAAATAAAATTTTTAAGGTTTGCAAAGCACTTCATATATATTTTCTCATTTGATAGTTACAACAAGCTTGTAAGAGAGGGAAGTTAACAGATTTGCTCAGATCATACAGGCAGTAAACATCTGAGGTAGTTTTCAAATTCAGGTCTTCTTTACTTCCAGTCTGGTTCTCTATCCAACAGGGGCACCTAGATTTCAGAGCTACTGCTTTTCAAAAGTGTTGTAGAGAAAGCTATGTGGCTCAGTGAATAGAGCACTGGCCCCTGGAGTCAGGAGGACCTGAGTTCAAATCCAGCCTCATACATTTAACACTAACCATGTGACCTTGGGCAAGTCTCTTACCCTCAGTTGCCTCAATTAACATCCTGGCCTTTGGGGAGATGGGACCCATGTGGACTTTTACAGAAACTATTCCACCAGTTATTGTGGGTAAAGTCCAATGGAAACTCAGAATCGTCCAAGCTATCACACATCATTAACACCAAACAATAATGAGCCTTAGAAGGAATGAAAATTATTTTCTTGATAATGATGGACAAGTAGGAAGCTTGTCCTCCCTCCTCCAAAAAAAGCAAAAAGAAAAAATTTTGTAGAGTGAATGGGAGTTTTGGTAAGCCTGTCACTGCAGAATACTTGGTCCCTGCCAAAAAAGCCACTCAGCTTTATTCATCCTTTGAATAGAAAGCTCCAAAACATGTACCCCTCAGAGGGTCAACTATTCATGACTGTGGTCATGAATATCAGTGTCCTCAAGAATTGGGGCTTCTTTTGGATCCTGTCTACCAAATTGTTCCATGTAGCTAGGGGGAAGGCAGTGAAGTTATATAAAACTCCCATGTAACAACAAACTGCTACTGGCTCGTCTCAGCTACAGTAATAGAGAAAGAGGCATACCATTCAATGGGGATGGGGGGGTCCATCATGTTGTTGAAGTCAACAGTGTCCATAGCCGCTAGGTTGATGACTTCTACATTCCTGTAGTTCACTTTAAGCTGTTACATGCTATTTGCTGTCCTCACTAGGACTGCTATAAGTTGAAGTGGTATCAGTTACAGAGTGCTCCAGCTTCCTACTTGTCCATCGTTATCAAGCAAATAATTTTCATTCCTTCTAAGGCTCATTATTGTTTGGTGTTAATGATGTGTGATAGCTCGGGCGATTCTGAGGGTTTCCATTGGACTTTACCCACAATAACTGGTGGAATAGTTTCTGTAAGAGTCCATACGGGTCCTATCTCCCCAAAGGCCAGGACGTTAATTTCTATAATCACCTTGATGCACCACCCAATTGTGACCCGTGATCAGACCCATTAAATCCCAGTGACAGTTTCATTGGCTTTTAAGACAGCAGCAGCTGATGTGACACCGTTGTTCTGGACCAGGTTCACAGTAGATGTTCATTGTAGTGCATTCAGGTAACAGGCATCAGAGATCACGTTTGAACCCAGATCCTTTGACTCCAGAGTGAGTGTTCTTTGTACAACTGAATCTAGTGTCCGGTCTAGGGCTTAATACTTTTAGGTCCTTGATAAATGCTTGTTGATTGATTGACTTGACTTATAAATACAAATTAACCTTTTTGTTCTTCACTTTAGTTTTTATTCTCTCCATTGCTTCTAGTATTTGACCTTTTTCTTTCTTTAAAGTTGGACTTTTGTTTCTAGGAAATTAACCACAATGGAGATGAAAGTTTACTAAATTATTTTAGTTAATGTCTGAATTAGATTTGGTCAGATTTCAAAGAAATTTCACAAATGTGTTGTGAACATTCATTTCACTGAGTTAAATGATGCATTGATCTCTCTTCCTCTCACAGGTGTGAAAGTTGTGTGGAATTACTCTTTGTGAGAGGAGCTGGAAATTGTCCGGAGTGTGGCACCCCTTTGCGAAAGAGTAACTTCAGAGTACAGCTGTTTGAAGACCCTATTGTTGACAAGGAAGTTGAGATTCGGAAAAAAGTGCTCAAGATGTAAGTGTTATTTCCAAGACTGAGTCTGATTGAAAGCCATTCTTAATACCTTTCATAAGTGTATTTAATGACTCAAATTTAAGAAAAGTACGGTGATGAACAGTATTACAGAAGACAACTTTCGGAAGTATAAGAATCAGTCATGTAGAAATTAAGTAGAAATTTAACTTCATTCCAAGAGTTTTTTGTTTGTTTTGTATCCTGGTAATCATATGGTATGCAGATGATAATCCAATATTTATTAAATGTCTACTATGGGTCAGGCATTGTGTTTTTAGCCCGAGGGCTAAAAATATAGTGAATGACATCAAGGAGTTTACAGTTCTGTCTGGGAGACAACAAATACTTATAAATATATGCAGAATAAATGTGAAGTAGTTAAATACAAGGGAGTTTGAGAAGGGTCCTCACTTAGCATTTGGTTTCTGCCAACAGTCTGAACTATCTTGAAGAAAGGAAGGGATTCTATCAAGTAGAAGTGAGAAGAGACTGCATTCCAGTAATGGGAGTGCATTTTAGGCAACTGCCAGTATAAAGACAAGGAGAAAGGAGATAGTGTCCTCTGTGAGGAATGGAGAGAAGGCCCATGTGTTGGTCTCAACTAGTAATATAATGTCCAGAGAAGCTGGAAAAATAGGTCAAGGCAAGGTTGTGAAGGACTTTAAAAACTAAACAGAAGAGTTTATATTTTGTTCTAGACACCATAGGAAGTGTGTTTATGCAATAGGGGAGTAAAATGAATAGATTCGCCTTAAGGAAAGTCACTTTGGCCAGTGTGTAGGATGCATTGAAGTGATAAAATACTTGAGTCCCTGAGATCAATTAAAAGTTGTTGCCTTTATCAGGCTAGGTAAGAGGTGGTCAGGGTCTAAACTAAAGTAGTAATTGTATTTAGAGAGAACAAAGGCTATGGAGTAGAAATGACAAGATTAGGCAACTGATTAAACCTGTAGAATGAGGGAAAGTAAGGAATGGAGGATAATAATGCTAAGACTGCAAACCTGGAAGACTGGAAGAATGGTGATACCTTTGACAAATAGGAGAGTTTGGGAGGTGGGAGATTTGAGGGATAGAAAGAATGAGTTCTGTTGGTTTTTTTAAAATTTCTGTTGGTTTGAATTTTCTCTGGGATGTCAAGTTTAAATATTCAGTAGACAATTGGTACTGACACATTGAATTTTAGGAGAGAAAGTCAGGTTGGATATACACACACACACACACACACACATATATTTGGGAATGAGCAGAATAATAATAATAATAGTAATAATAACAATATTAATAGTAATAATGATAAATAGCATTTATGGAGTGTTCTAAGGTTTGCATAGCACATGAAAAATATCTCATTTTATTCTCACAAAAGCCCTGGAAGATAGATGAGAAAAGATGAGGAAACTGAATTAGATTGAACTGAAGTTCAATGATTTGCCCAGGGTCACACAACTGCTCTGTTTCTGAGACTGGATTTAAATTCAGGTTTTCCTGACTCCATGTCAACTGCCTCATATAGCTGTATAGGAAGGATAATTATACCTATGGGAGCTGATGAGTCACCATATATTTTATTTTTAAAAAATTAAGAAAAACATCCTTTGATTTTAAAGAAAACAATCCATTCTTTGTAATATTCCTTTTTAAAAAATTTATTTAATTTAGTCTTCAGCATTCATTTCCACAAGATTTTGAGTTCCAAATTGTCTCCCCATCTTTCCTCTTCCCCCACCCCAAGATGACACGTATTCTGATTACCCCTCTCTCCAGTCTTCCCTCCCCTCTATCACTTTCCCCTCCGATCTCCCTTCCCATCACTTTTTTGTAGGGCAAGATAGATTTCTATACCCCATTGTCTGTACATCTTATTTCCTAGGTACATGTAAAAACAATTTTTAACATTTGTTTTTAACACTTTGAGTTCCAAATTTTCTCTCTTCTTCCCTCCCCACCCATCCTCATTGAGAATGCAAGCAATTCAGTATAGGTTATACATGTGTAGCTATGCAAAACACTTCCATAATAGTTATGTTGTGAAAGACTAAGTATATTTCCCTCCATCCTATCTCTCCCACCATTTATTCTATTCTCTCCTTTGACCCTGTCCCTTTTCAAAAGTGTTTGCTTCCAACTCTCCCCTTCCCTAATCTGCTTTCCCATTATTTATGTTAATAAAATTATCATATTAATGATAATGGGTATCATTACATCCCCATCCCCCCCATCTCCTTCACCCTACTTTCCTGTACAGTAAAATACCCAGTTGAGTGTGAGTGAGAATAAGGTTCACTTATTCTCTCTCCCCTCTCCCCTTTTCCCCTGCATTGTTAAAGCTTTTTCTTGCCTCTTTTATATGAGATAATTTGCCCCATTCTCTCTCCCTTTCTCCTCCCAATATACTCCTCTCTCACCCCTTAATTTTATTTTTTAGATATCATCCCTTCATATTCAACTCATTCTGTGCCCTCTGTGTATGTATGTATATATATGTATATGTATACATATATATGTGTGTATACACACATACACACACATTCCAGCTACCCTAATACTGAGAAAGGTCTCATGAGTTACAAATGTCATCTTTCCATGTAGGAATGTAAACAGTTCAACTTTAATCAGTCCTTTATGATTTCTCTTTCCTGTTTACCTTTTCATGCTTCTCTTGAATCTTGTATTTGAAAGTCAAATTTTCTATTCAACTCTGGTCTTTTCATCAAGAGTACTTGAAGGTCCTCTATTTCATTGAATATCCATTTTCCCCATGAAGTATTATACTTCATTTTGCTGGGTAGGTGATTTCTTGGTTTTAATTCTAGCTCTTTTGACCTCCAGAGTATCATATTCTAGGCCTTCTAGTCCCTTAATGTTGAAGCTGCCAGATCTTGTGTTATCCTGATGGTGTTTCCACAGTACTTGAATTGTTTCTTTCTGGCTGCTTACAGTATTTCTCCTTGACATGGAAACTCTAGATTTTGGCTATAATATTCCTAGGAGTTTTCCTTTTGGAGTTTCTTTCATGAGGTGGTCGGTGGATTTTTTCAATTTTTATTTTACCCTCTGGTTCTAGAATATAAGATGGTATGATCAAAGGAGAGGTGTTTATTCCTCCTCTGGCCTTTGGTCTGGTCTGTGAGTGACTATAGGCATTCTTTTCTGCCTTGGAACTGTGAGGAGGATTTCCTCTCCACTACAGCCATAAGCTCCACCACACCAGCACTCATCCTCATCCCAGGACCGCCACCTAGGACTGAGACCCAGATCCAAGCAGGGCAAAGCAAGAGAATCCTGCCTCGATGGCGTCAAAGAGATCCCTGCAATCAGCCTCTAATCTGTCACTTGATCTCCCTAATGTCTGTGGACTGGGAGCTACGGAAGCAGCCACTGCTTCTGTTGCTACTGCTCCTGTCACTGCTGCCACTGCTGCTGCTGCTGTTGCTGCTACTGGTACTGCTGCCACTACCACCACCTCCACTGCTCCAGAGCTGGGAGTAGACTGTGCTCCTTTCTCACCCAAATCCCACAGATTTTTCCCACTGACCTTCTGTGCTGTCTTTGGTGTTTGTGGGCTGAAACGTCTGAAAACCACCACAGTTGCCAGTGATTCAGTCCCCTGAGGTCTGCTTCAGACCTGCCTGTGCTGGTGCAGCCGATGCCCAACTGCACTCTTCTTCTAGCCCAGTGTGATAGACCTTTTCTGTTGACTTTCCCGGCTGTCTTGGACTGGAGATTTTTTTCACCCCGTCATTTTGTGGGTTCTGCTGCTCTAGAATTTGTTTGAAGTCGCTTTATACAGGTTTTTGGTGGGATTTGGGGAAGACCTCAAGCAAATCCCTGCTTTTACTCCCCCATCTTGCTTCTGCTCCCTAATATTCTTTTTTTTCTTGCCTTGCCGGCAAACACGTTGTCTTCTTTTCAAAGAGACATAATAGTCAAAGAAAATGCCATTTTAGAATTAGATTTTTTACAAAAGATTTTTAAGGAGAAATATGAAAGATTCTGGATGATAATTGCCTCAGAAAATTGAAACAAGGTAGTTGGAGAGAAAATAAATTCATATGAAGCTTCCTACAATATCTAAGCTAGATAATTCCTATGTTTTTATGGATAAAATTAAAAGGGCAGAGCAACAAATAAATGTGAAATGGATCAGATTTGGCAGAATTTATTTTCTCATCGTGGTTGTCAATGGAATCACCACATTTGGACACCATCACCTCAGAACCAAATATATTGTATTAGAAGGTGGAAATGACACTTGAGAAAAATAGTCTGCCCCCTAATATTCTTAATCTACTTGTGCTTACAATAGAGAAAACTCTTGCTTTTAAAATTTGGTATATTTGCATTGCATTATGTAAACTATTGGGCAGAATCCAGAATGTAAAGGACTTAAAATGCCCCAAAAACATTTTTAAAAATTTATTTTGCTGGGTCTCGGAGTCCACTGGAATTTTTTGAGCAGGGGAGTGAAATGGTCAGACTTGTGCCTTAGAAGCATCATGTTAGCAGCTGTGGATGGATGGAACAGTTTGAGGATAGATACTAATGAACTACTAACTGCCCTTCATTCACTCATGAGAGACAGCATCGCCAAGTGTCCGTGAGCTGACCTGGCAGCCTGGAGGACTCTGCTCTAGTCCTGTTTCTGATGCATCCGGACATGGTGTGCTAGGACAAGTCATTGTTTTCTCATAAAGTCATTTGCTTCCATTTGTTCCACTCTAGTTCTGAAGGAATTATTCTCTTCAGTGAGTTTTTGAGATTCTTCATCTGGCAGATTTGACTGTTTAAGGCATTCTTCTCCTCCCTGGCTTTTTGGGCCTCTTTTGCCATTTGAGTTAATCTGTTTTTTAAGGTGTTCTTTTCTTTAGTCAGGTTGTTGACTCTCTTATCATGAATTTCTTGCATCATTCTCATTTCTCTTCCCAATTTTTCCTCCACTTTTCTTATTTGATTTTCAAAATCCTTCTTAAGCTCCTCTACGGCTTGTAACCAGTCTACATTTTTCTTGGAAGCTTTTGGTGTAGGAGTTCTGACTTTGTTGTCTTTCTCCCATTCCATGCTTTGATCCTTTTTGTCCCCAAAAAAGGAATCTAAAATTAGATTGCTGGGCTTTCTTTGCTTCCTTTACCTGCTCTTGTTGCCAGTCAGTTACTTGACTTTTGGGCTTAGTAGAACTCTACTTTCAGAGGGGAGGGCTCTGCCCCAAATCGCAGCTGCTGGAGCTATTAGGAGGCTGTCTCTAAAGCCCCCATCAGCTTTGGCTCACAGGTCACGCACTTCAGGACCATCACCCAAGACCACAGTCTGATCTAGGCAGATCAAGGCAAGAGCTTTGGCCCCCCTGCAATTTGCAGTCCAGGAGGTCTGAAGCAGCCATGCAGGGCCACTGCTTCAGACTGCTTCTAGCTCTGGAGACAGGGGCCGGACCTTCTCCCTCAAATTTAGCCAAGCTCCACTGACCTTTTCCCTTTGTCCTTGGCTCTTATGGGTTGGTAAGTCTGTAAACCACCGCAGCTGCTGGTGATCTGCTATCCTGAAAGCTCCAGCCGGGGCTTCTCCTGGTTGGCCTGGGGCTAAAGCTGCATGGGCTGGGTTGTGCTCCCAGCATGTTGTCTGTCTGTCTGCTGGGCTGCCTTCAGTGAGAGCCTTGTTTCTCTGCCATTTTATGAGTTCTGGAGCTCTAAGATTTGTTTAGAGTCATATTTTATAGGTATTTGAGGTGGTTATGGGGGGAGCTGCAGAGTGTTCCTGCTTCTGCCCACCATCTTGACTCTGCCTCCCTAGGGCAAGTAATTGTTAAATGATTCTCAGTGCTCTAGGGAATTGTTGAAGACTAAGTTACAGAGAAGGTGCTGACCTCATTGGTAAAAGGACTTTCCTCATCTGGAAGTTCCTTCCACTAGTAAAATCAGAGTCCCAGTCTCCTTTTATCATTTATCCATCAAACTTAATTGAGTAACTACTACATGCAGAATACTGTATTAGGTGCTGTAGGTGATACTAAATGGGGTACAGCTTGAATTCTTCCTTACGAAAGCTTTTAGTCTTCTTCCCACCTTATAGTTTCGTCCTTAAGCAAAGATATTTTTCCCCCATCTAAGCCCAAGTTTAGTAATAGCATTTTTAAAATATCCTTGTTCCAAACAAGCTCTACAGCTTGTCCTTAAGAAGAGAATTCATGGTCCTTTAGGATACAAATTTACCAGAATCTTATTATCTTACATTCGTTAAATTGGACTTAATAGTTTACAAAATACTTTCCCGTATATTATTCCATTTGGTCTTCACCACAGCCCTGTAAGAAAGGAAGGACAAATACTGTTATCTGTTTGCTCCTGAGTACATGGTGACCGGGAGCTTTTAAGTATAGGTAGCATTAGAGGTCAGATTAAACGGAGTTTTTGTGATTTTTAAATCCAGAGCCCTTTTTGATTCTGGCATGCATTTAGGCCCATTCTCTTCTCCCTTAAACCTATTATTTTTCTTACTTAAATCTTAAAATGTATTTTCTGTGCTTTATAGCATATTCTTTGCTTTTTTTCCTCTCATTTGTCTAAGAAGTTGATTTAGCTAACACCATCCTGTAATTCTCAGGCCCTCATTCACAAAGTTGGAAAGGATCCATCGTTGTTGATAAAAGTGTTGTATACAGAAAACAATACTTTGAATAATGTAAGAACTAGAAAGAAGTAGTTTGATAAACCTGAAAGCTGGTGATGTAATAATTGTTGTTTCTTTCCCCTCTTAAAGATATAACAAAAGAGAAGAAGACTTTCCTAGTCTAAGGGAATATAATGATTTCCTGGAAGAAGTCGAAGAAATTGGTACGTTTTAATGCTTGCATTTTTGATGTGATATGCCCACGAGACCATATGCTTTTATCCTTCAGATGCCGAGGAGAATATCTCATCTGTAATTCTTTAGCAGGATTTGTTGTGGTAGTTGCTGTTTATCTAAATACTTTTTCTTTGTACTTTAATTATGTTAGTCAAGTTTGGGGGTGAGTATACTTAAATAATAAACATTTTCTCAGTGAAAGGCATGATAAATGGAGGAAGTGCCCCTATTAGAAATACTAAGGGAAGATCTTTTGTACAGTATTGAATGTTATGTTGTTGTTCAGTTGTTTCAGCTTTGTTTGACTCTTGGTGACCCCTTTTGGGGTTTTCTTGGCAAAGGTGGAGTGGTTTACCATTTTGTTTTTTCCAGCTCATTTTACAGATGATCAGAGACAAGAAGGGTTAAGTGGCTTTTCCAGGGTCACACAGCTAGTAAGTGTCTGAGGCTAGATTTGAACTCAGGTGTTTCTGACTACAAACCTGACACTCTATGCACTGTGCTACCTTGCTGCTCTTTTGTTATATTAGAGAAGATTAAACAAAAACAAGCAAACAAATTGCAGTGTTTACTCCTAAAGTCATAGGATCATGCTGTGGGTTAGAGCTGGAAGGAGTCAGTCTACTTTCTCTTATAGGTAAGGAAACTGAAACCCAGGGAAGTTAAATCCATCATTTTTAACCTCTGAATAACAAGCCCGTTGTTTACATGACTTGCAGGTCACTAGTCTTGTACACCATAATAGCAGAATTTTATATTATTACCCAGGTAAGCAGAGGCTAGAGCAAATCTTCGGATCTTTTCTTTCTGATCTGACTACTTGAAGCCAAACTTGTTTGGTCATGGTTTTCAGGGAATCTGATGATGGTTAAATTATCCCTAGCCATTGTTTTAGCTTAGTTGTTTTTGATAATAAATATCTGTATTGCTTTTCTTTTTTCGGTTGTTTGAATTTGTTCTAATATTTCTTATTGTCTTTGGGAATCATTAAGATTTGTTTACTCATTCTTGATATTTTTTTATCACTTAATAGTATTTTTTTTCTAATTACATAGAAAGATGGTTTTCAAAATTTACTTTTTTAAGATTTTGAGTTCCAAATGTTTTTCTCCCTCTCTCCATCCCCTCCCCACTCCCCAAGACAGCAAGCAATCTGATACAGGCTACACATGTACAAGTATATTAAACATAATTCCACATTATTCGTGTTGTGAAAGAAGAACCACAACAAAAGGGAAAAACCATGAGAAAGAAAAAAAACCAATCCTCAGTGGAACACAGCATGAATTCTTCCTTATGGGAGCTTTTAGTCTTGTTCCCACCTAATAGTTTAGTCCTTAAGCAAAGATATTTTTCCCCCACCTAAGCCCAAGTATAGTAGTAGGATTTTTAAAATTTCCTTGTTCCAAACAAGCTCTACAGCTTGTCCTTGAGAAAGAAGAGAAACTGAAGAAGCTTCCTCTCCCCAGGAGAGAAAATCGTCTGCTTTGATCTGCACTGACTCCATAGTTCTTTCTCAAGTTGTGGAGAGCATTTTCTATCATGAATCTTTTGGAACTGTTTTAGATCATTGTATTGCTACGAAGAGCTAAGTTTTTCAAAGTTGATGACACAGTGTTGCTGTCACTGTGTACAGTGTTCTCCTGGTTCTGCTCACTTCACTCAGCATCAGTTCATGTGAGTCTTTCTGAAATCTACCTGCTCATCATTTCTTATAGCACCATAATATCTCATTACATTCACATACCATGACTTGTTCAGTCATTCCTCAGTTGATGAATATCTTTTCATATTCCAGATCTCTGCCATCACAAAAAGAACTCTATAGATATTTTTGTACATGTGGGTTCTTTTCCATTCTTTATACTCATCTTTCCTTTTCAAGGATTCTCCTACTTGAGTAAGGTTTTTTACTTTCTCTTCTAAACTCTTTTTTTTTCTTCTTCTAGTTTTTCCTTTCAGAGCTTTTGGTTTCAATTCAGATTCCATTTTAAAAATGTCTTGTTTTACTTCTCAGGTACTCCTGTAGTACTTCCTAGGAGTCAAGAAGATTCAGTTCAAGTCTAGCTTAGAATAGAAAATGAAAAACTTACTAAATAGGGGAATCCTTGAATCCCAGTCCTTGTGACCAAGCCATGTTTTTTTAATTTTTTCTTTGTGTATCTATCTAGTTGTCCTTTTTGTGGTTTGGGTTGTCTTTTGGATTTCTCTTAAATAATTATTTTTTCTTCATTGTGTTTGATGTTTCCAACTTCAGCATCCAAATTTGAATTTTGCTCCATGGCTAAGCTCTTTCCTCTTCCACTTCTTGAATAAGGTGGTTAGGACCTGTCTGATACTATTGTGCCTAGATTCTGGATTCTGCTTTTTTCTGGGAATTACTTCCTTCTTTTTTCCTCAATCCTTGTTTTATTTATTTTCTGGTTTCCCCCTCTAGTGTAAGATTTAGTCCCCTTTTGTTTCTCTTTGCAGAATCTCCAATGTCCTGCAAGAGAAGGAGTCTTGATTTTTTTCCCCCTCACACTGACAGTAGACTCTAGTGATGGTGATGATATCCACCTTCACTTGAGAAGTCCCTCTTAGATAGTCATTGTCGAACCTGATCTCTGATCTCCTGGAAGTAGTTAAGTAAAGTCCTGGCTGCTGCTGTGTTCATAGTATTTCTAAGAGTGCTGAGTTAGGCCTCTTTTTTCCCCTTCTGTGCCAGCTTCTTGGAGTCACAGGTGAGAGGTGAATCAGGTGGCCCCCAAAGGTCAATGAGCAGCCCTGAAAAGGACCTGACAGCCTTCATACCAGAGGTACTAGCTTTCCCTGCACACGAAAGGCTACAAGCCAAGACTAAAATGGAAAGACACTTGGTGCATGATTTTTTGTTCAAGGAAGATTGGGTACTCAGTGTAGCCTCTGAAGCTGAGATGCAACAAAGTATGGATTAATTCTCTCGCTCTTACTAATTTTGGCTTGAACACCAAAAAACACAGGTTCTCCACCAGCCAGCACCACACCATCCATATGTGGAGCCATCTGTTATAGCAAATGGAGAAATTTTGAATAGTGTGGATAAGTTCACTTACATTGGCAGTATACTTTCCAGGTATGCCCACATAGATGAAGAGGTTGACACATACATTGTCAGAGCGAGCTTGGTGTTTTGGAAGGTTTTCAGAAGGAAAGTGTGGGAGAGAGGAGATGTTAGACTGACTACCAAACTGAAGGTCTATAAAGCTGTTGTGCTGACTTCATTGTTGTATGCCTGTGAAACTTGTGCCATTCCAGGAAACTGAATTGCTTCCCTTTGAATTGTATTAGAAAGATTCTGAAGCTCACCTGGGAAGATAAGGTACTGGACGCTGAGGTCCTTTTCTTGAGCTAAGCTGCCAAGCATTCAACCTCTACCACTAAGAGTGCAACTCTAGACTGGCCATGTTGTTTGAATGCCAAATGCACACTTGCCTAAGATACTGTTTTATGGAGAACTCACACAAGGCAGGTGCTCATATGATGATCATAAAAAGCAATACAAAGACATTCTCAAGGTCTCTCTGATGAACCTTGAACTGATTGTATGAAATGGGATACACTGGCAAAGATCCGGCTAGCATGGTGTGCCCACATCAAAGAAGGCACTGCACTCTATGAGCAAAGCACACTTGCAGCATCTCAGAAGTGTAAGATGCTCAAATTTATGGAATTCAGCCCAGATGTTCACATGGAGTGTTTGTGTCTGACTTGTCATGTAATTTTTTGAGCTCATGTTGGTCTTATCCACCCCAGTTGGACGTACTGTACCTTGATTGCAACATGGTGATGTCAGTTTGGTCCTCTTTGGAAATGAAGGACAACAACCAGCTGAGTTCCCTGGTTTTGTTCCCTGTTTTTGTTCTGCCAGGAGAGGGCTTTGAGGCTCTCCTTGGTATCTTTGTGGGCTTCCACTTTCCCCACTCTTTCTATGCTCAGCAACCCCATTGACTTCTGGCCCCCTGTTGGCCCTTATTTGCACTGCAAGCTCGCAGACCTCTTGAAGCATCTTTCCTAGAGTGTTCATGTTCAAGAGTATTACTGCGGTCTCCAGCTGGCTTCCAGCTCCCTTGGCTGGACCTTTCTCCCAGTGCTCGCTAACTTCTGGCTGCATATTTTGTGTAGTCCTGGCTTGGGAAGATGGTCTTATTGTTTTGATTTCTGCTTCTCTTCTTAATTCTAATTCAGTCTGGTACCCTTTTTAGATTTTTGCTATGGTATATGTGGGAGAGTTGTACACTTTATGACCTTTCATGCTGTTATGTTAATAAAAAGTCTTTCCTTTGTATTTGAAGATTCTTTGTTAACAATACTTTTTAGCAACTCGGGCATATGGTGCCAAAAAGTCTTTGCACGGTGAATAATCCTGAAAACTTTCTTTTGGCATGCAGCGCTAACTTACAACCTGATGATATTGAATAATTTCTCATTTTTCCTAGTTTTTCTTTGATTTGCTATTTTAGAACTTGAGCTCCTTTTATTTAGATAACTGTTTCCAAAATTGTCGCTGCTGTTGCCGTGCAGTAAACGGTTATGCTACGTACACTATTTACTGTCCATTTCAGTGAATCATTTGTTCAGAAGAAGGAAACAACTTGCCTATTCATGTCCTTGGTATTTTGAAGACTCAGGTTTCCTTTCTTGGTATACAGTTATTCAACATTATGTGAAGCATAGAAGGTTGGGTTTTTTTCCCGAGTATTTGCTTGTTTCAGACGTTTACAGATATTTTGGTGATACCCATATTTAAAACCTATCTATGGTAAGACTTCCTTGACGTTATGATGGATAGTCAACCTTTTTTTGCATAGTTGTGATCATTATGCAACAAATTAAATAATCACTTTAATTTAGCAACTACTGTATGCAAAGGCCTAGAAAACACATAATATAGTTTCCTTTAAACTTTTAATTTTCTTGGCATTTCTCCCCTGCCCCCATTTTGAAAGTTGAGACATTTGTCATATATGCCAAAGAGAAATGTCCAAGAGAAATTAGCCACTCATCTTTTTGCTGCTATAAACTTGATCTCAGGGGATGGAAGTAGACTAAGGAGGACCCAAGTGATCCTAAGCATTCTTCAGTAAAACAGTATCCTAGAAAGAACTGTGGAGTCTGAATGCAGATTGAAACATACCATTTTTCTCTTTTTTCTTCTTTTTCGTGTTTTTTTCCTTTTGTTCTGATTCTTCTTTCACAATATAATGTGGAAATGTTTAATATAATTGTATATGGATAGCCTATATTCATTTGCCTACTGTCTTTTGGAAGAAGGTGGAAAGAAGAGGGAGAGGGAAAAGTTTAGAACTCAACATCTTATGAAAGTGAATACTGAAAACTAAAAATAAATTAATTAAAAATAACAGCAACAATAAAAAAATCCCAGTCTTTTATCTTCATTTACATATAAAACTCAAACTACAAATTAGCATTGGAAGCCACCTTTATAATGTGAATGGGCCTCTGGATTATTGCTGTCCTTTATCTCCAAGATTTGTTAAAGTTTGTATCTATACCATTTTCGTGGCAATGGAGAATGAGATAAAGTTGGAGCATTTATTTCCCTGTTGGTACTTGGTTTTTCATCCTCTTTGACCCAGCGATTCACAGTTTTATAAACAAGACTGATGATACTGACTTATCCAGAAATGACCAGGTTCAAAATAGAAAGAAATACAGACTTTATCATGCTCCTCCCTCTTTTTTTTTTTTCCTGGCACCGACAGAGACTTTTTGCTGTAGTTATGTTGGATAAATCATGAACATTCTTATACCTTTTGTCCTCAGGGATTTTCTCAAAAGTTTTGTCCTTCCTTCCATAAAAACTAGATCATTATATGCAGAGAACACTTATTCAGTCTTAAAATGCTAAGAAAGCCTCAGAAGTTATGATTGCAAATGTAGGATTTGTCTAACATGGCAGTTCTCAACCTGTGGGTTATGTTAAATTTGTAACAATGAAGATACATCCTGTGTATCAGATATTTACATTATGATTCATAACAGCAGCACAATTACAGTTAGGAAGTAGCAACGAAAATCATTTTATGGCTGGGGGTCACCACAGCATGAGAAACTATGTTAAAGGGTCGCAGCATTAGGATGGTTGAGAACCCCTGGTAACAGTTTTGAAAACTGCTATTTTATATTATACCATTAAACCTTTCAGAAAATAAAATGCTTTTTTTGTCTTTCAGTAGTTATCTAAAGGATGACAAGAAAAAAAGAAATGAACTATTTTAAAAGTAACTGAATGGAAAAGAGGGATCAAGGCAAGGGTTGGAGGTTTCCTTTTGTTTTTAGCTTCTGGGGAAACCTAAGAGAAAAGGATCAGATTAATGGCACAGGTAAGGGATGTGACCTTAGCAAGAAGGAAAAGGACAGAGATGTGATGATCTTAAGAAGTTCTGACAAATGACCACCATCCAATGACCTCATTCTTCTCAACCAAGTAGCAGATTAAGTCATCTGAGTGCAGGAATCAGAGCATTGTTAAGGGTTTGAGGAACAAGGAAAGGATCTGGACCAGTTGCTGTGAAGAAGGTTATAGATAATGCCTATTAATTCTCAGTACAAAGTTCGAGTTGGAAAGTCTGTGGAAGTAGGAATACCTGTGTCCAAGTCTCATCTATGACACAAACTGATTTTGAGATACTGGACGAGTCACTCAACCTCTCAGTACCCCAGCAACTCTAAAGCTAGAAACTGGAAAAGAGATGCTGATGTCTTGACCAATCAAGCTCCTGACCAAGAGCTTCTTCCATCAATTAAGTCATAGGTCTAGTTAAAGAGTATGACTAAAGACATTGAAGTAGATATTTAAATATTTTTAAGGACTATGTGACCTCTAAACCTCTTCTGGCTTTAAATTTATGACCCTGTTCAATCAACAGTAACTTACATGTCTAGATTCTTAAAATAGCAAAAGGCTTAAAGAAAAACGAGTGTGTCCACCCTATCTGCTTCTAGCTGAATGTACTTAAACATCTAGTAATCTCTTTTTCAGAAGAGGTGTAATATTTAAATATTACTTCATTTGATTCTCACAACCTTGTGAGGAAGGTTCCATTACTATCCCCATTTTACAGTTAAGGAAGTGGAGAGAAACGGAGGTGAAATGATTTGTCAGCGGTCATACAGTAAGTGTCAGAGTCCAAATTTGAGCTCCTATCTTCCTGATTCTAAGGTCAGCGTTCTAGCCAATAAACATATAGATCACATCCGCTATAATATATAAATTTTCAAGAAAATCCAAATACAGGCAGTAAGCCCATCTGATCAATAAATCGGCCAGTAAGTGTTTATTAGGTACCAGACACTGTCCTAGACATTGGGGATATAAATGCAGAAGTAAGACAGTCTTTTATAGGCGTGCAACTCACCTCATCCCCAGCCCACGCAAAACTCCCACACAGGGCCCAAACCAGATTTAAAATTCAAAATGTTGATTTTTTTTCCCTGTTGTCAGTTGTTTCCTGACCCCATTTAAGGTTTTCTTGGGAAAGATGTTGGAGTGGTTTGCTGTTTTCTTCTCTAGCTTATTCTACAGATGAGCAAACTCAGGCAACCTGGGCTCAGTGACTTCCTGAGGGTCGCACAAATAGGAAGTTTCTGAGGTTGGATTTGACTTTAGGGCTTCCTGACTGCGTGCCCAGAACTCGACCTCCTGTGCCGTCTAACTGCCCTAGACCTTAAACACACGTACACTTCAAAGCTAATTAACATTAACTCCACTTGGTTTTTATATGATTAACAGGCACTATTTGAAGTGGAGGGAATTAAAAAAAAATTTGGTGCAATACTTGTCTGAGTATAAGATACGCATGAATATGTTCTTATGCAATTGCGTTTCCTTCTGATGCAGTTTTCAACTTGACCAATAATGTGGATTTGGACAATACCAAAAAGAAAATGGAGCTGTACCAAAAGGAAAACAAAGATGTCATTCAGAAAAATAAGCTCAAATTGGTAAGTTATGAACTTTGATGTTTCCTTTATCGTAACAGAATTTGATGTTTTCGTGTTGCTGCTGTTTAAATGGCTTTTCCAAAACCAAAGCCTACAAATGTTATAGTCTAAAGTTGAGGTCAGATATAATAAAAACGATCCCTTTTGTTGATGGCATTCATAACATTTTAACATTGATTCTTTAAAGATCTGAACGCATGAGTCCGTCTGCGTGTTAAACGTTAGTTGTGTTGGTGTATATATTCTCTGCTAGTACTTCTTTTGGACGATAGCCATGAAAGACTCTGTTCTTTCTTATTCTGGGAGAATAGTTGCTTTTTCATTTGAAAGGGAAAGAAAATTCCAGACACAGGCGTTTACGTAGCTCCCTAGAGGGGGATGAAGAAAACAAAGACCCTGTTAATAAAAAAGTAAAATGAATTATAATAAAACTAGAGAAACAAACTTGTAAGCTAAGGTCAATTTGACTTATTTTACTGGTTGCGTTTTTCCCCCCTTAATGTAAGAAATATAAGGGCTACTCTGACTTAATTTGTTCAAAATATTTATTATACATTTTACTAAATTAAAAATTAATCTAAACGACTTATTGTAGGACAAAGAGGATGTATTTAAAATGCATTTTGCAAAGAAAAAAGACTGCATGTATATAATGATCCAATCATCAGAATTACATATTAACTTCAGTACTATTTCCTCCTTGGCTCCACTTTATTCTTTCATTTGAGAGAGGCAGAGAAAGACAATTTAAAAATGAATGTATGACTTTTACTTTGCTCTTTATACAATAGCATGACCTGATGCATCATGGACTATCAGAGCTAGAAGGAGACAATATCATCTAGCCCTTTCATTTTATAGATGAAGAAACTAAAGTCCAAAGAATGAAAAAACTTATCTAGGATCACACAATTTATATTTTATGTTTTAAAAATATATTTTTTCTTATTACATGTAAAAACAAATTTTAATATTTGGTCTTTTAAAAAATTTTGAGTTGCAAATTTTCTTTCTTCCTCCCCCTGCATTGCAAAGGCGGGCAATTTGATATATGCAGTCATACAAAATGTATTCCCGTATTAATCATATTGGGCCACACAGCTTATATGTCTTGGAGGTAGAACTCCAATTGTTTTCCCTCTTTGATCATTATTTGGCCAAATTTTCTTTCTCTTATTACATGCTTCCTCTTTTAAACTGGACTGCTTCTGAAGGAGTAAAGTCCTCTGATACCTCACCTTGATGGTAGATGTCCTCTTCAGTGCTTCAAAGGCCTTTCTCTAAGTTCACGTTTAGGTTGAGTTTGTTAAAAGAAACTTGAGGATTCACTTATTAGTTGCCCCTATTTAAAAACAAATTATTGTTGAGTCGACCGGAAATGTCTTTTTGCATCCCTGAGTATTTCTATACAATAATAAGAGTAGAATGAGTAGAAACATCAGAGTCTTATACTTAACCTTGAAATGAAAATTTATTTCAAGTCAAGTACATTATTCAATAAGAGTTTCACTTTATATTCCTTTCCTGATTTTAAACCGGATCTCTGGCGGCTATAAGTGAGACAGCTAATTCCAGCATAGTAGTAGTGTTATAAAAGAAGTCATATTTACATTTCTATATGGAACTTTCAAAATCAAATTTGGAATTTTTTGAGTTATAGACATTATTCTGGAAGTATGCCATGGACACAGTTAGAATTATCCTGCCCTTGTGGAATGTTTGGATCTCATGTTTTTTCATTTAAAATGTTCTCAGTAAGTCAGCACCATTTACAACACGTTCTTTCTATGCAGAACAATATACTTGGCGCTGTACTGGCTGCTTACGTTACTAATGTTGTAAATAAACTCGGTAGTATATTTCAAATGGAGATACAAGGTCCCTCATGTTAGTAATGAAGGTATCATTGAGAGTTCTGTTAAGTAGCTTCCATGGAATAAGGGTCAGTAGTTCTTTTTCATATGGCTGGTATCTTTCATTAACTTCAAGAAATAAATTCTCTTGATTCTGCATTTGTTTTAAAATAACTCATAGGGATACAGTGTTTAAAAGAATATAAGGGTTATATGAAGGGTTTTATTTTATTTTTTATTTTAATAAGTCTCTGTTCTGAATTTAGGTGTGCAATAAAGTAACCTAGTTATAACATGGAGAAACTACTGGGGGAAAGGTTCTTGGCCTAAAGGGCCAATCCTAATTCTTCTCAAGATTCTGTCCACAAGAATATCATTTAGATTCAGTAAAGTTGGCACTTATTGATATCAGGACAAGCCTATAGAAGTTGGAGTCTATCATCTTATTAACTCCAAGTCTTACTGTTTGTTGGCTGCTTGGTAGCGTATTAAACTGAGATAGGAAGTCTAATTTTGAACTGGCTGTAGTGAAGGTATAACTCACTTCCTATTTTTAGCTTTCTGGATTAGTTTGAACAGAGATTGATGAGTGAAACTTTAACTTGGGAGAAGGGAGAGTTATATGGATAGATTTTTTTTTCTCCCTAATAAAATTTGATATAGGTTGCATGTCCAATCATGTAAAAACATATGCAATTGGACGTAAAATAAATATTTAAAAAGAGAATCCTTTTTTTTTTCCTGGTGACCACTGTTATAAAAATGAGAATTTCATTCTCATAGCAGAATTTTTAAAAATAAATTGGGTATTAATATGGTGGCTAGGTTCCTTGGTTTTGGAGGCATTATAGTGTATAACTGTGACTGACAATTTTGACCTAATAATGACTGCTTTTTTCTTTCAAGCACTTTTGTGACTCTGGTATTTCCTGTGGGCTCTCAGCCTTCACATCCTCCATAGAAATATCTATTGATTCTATAGTTATGATGCTTGGACATTTTCTTCTCTTTTCCATTTAATAAGTTAAGTATTTAAGGTATTTGTTCATTCTGAGGCTTAGACTCCAGGGACAGAGAAGCTCACTCATGATCTTGTGCCTCACCATTGCTTCTTGGACCTCCTAGTTCCTTCAGATAGCCTTTTCTGATTTCCCCAGTGATCAGCTTCCTGTTGTCCTAATCACTTTGGATTTTGTATAGAAGCTTGATTTACTTATTTGTGAACATTTTGTATGTCATAGATTCCTTTGCCACTCTGGTGAAGACAATAGATTCCTCTGATTTTTTTTTTTTTTTGGCTTTTTGGAGGGGGGAGGGCAGGGCAGTTGGGGTTGTGACTTGCCCAAAGGCACATGGCTAGCAAGTAAGTGTCTGAGGCTGCATTTGAACTCAGGTCCTCCTGACTCCAGGGCCGGTGCTCCATTCACTGTGCCACCTAGCCATCCCCCGTGGAATATTTTGTAAAAAATAAAGTAAAATAGATGAGATTACAAAGGAAACCAATTATATTGAAAGAAGATAATATGTTTAGTTTCTCTAAGTTCACAAAATCCTGCTTTAATAGGATGTTGATTGGTTGTTATCCTTTGTTCTCAAAGAGGAACAGAATGACATCATTACATTAGAGTCAAGTTAAGTGTGTCTGTGGCTGATCAGACCGGTATGAGCTTGGAGTGCTCTGCCACAGGTCGGGCACAAATAACCCACGTGAACATTCAGAATGGAGTCTAAACCTTGTTTCTTTTGGAGCTGCTTCAGTTCTGCTTTGCTCATGGAGCACTGCACCTTGTTTGATGAGGGTGCTCCATGCTGAGGTTCTGTGCCACTGTCTCTCCCGTCACACAATCACTTCCAGAATTCTTGAGAGACCTTGAGAGTGGCCTGGTATGGCTTTTTCTGACCACCATGTGAGCACTTGCCCTGTGTGAGTTTTCCATAAAATAGTCTGTTTGGCAAGCGTACATTTTGCATTTCAGCATGGCCAGCCCATTGGAGCTGTGCTCTCTATAGTAGGATTGCCTTTTAGTTCAAGAAAGGACCTCAGTGTCTGGAATCATCTGACCAGGTGATATCCCTTAGACTCTCCCTGAGACAATTTGAATGGAAGCCATTCAGTTTCCTGGCATTGTGTTGATGCAGGTTTCACAGACATACACCAAGGAGGTCAGTGCAATGGCTCCATCGCTCTTTAGTTTGGGAGTCAGTCTGATACCTTTTCTCTCCCCATACTTTTCTTCAGAGCCTCCCAAACACTGAGCTAGCTCTGGAAATGGCAGTTTGTCAGCCTCATTATCAGTGTGTACATCCCTCGAAAGTATACTGCCAAGGTAATTGAACCTATCCACCGTGTTGAAAACTTCTGCTGTGACTGATGGCTCCACATATAGAAAATGTGGTGCTGACCAATGGACCTGTGTTTTCTTGGTGTTAGCTGTAAGGCCAAAATTAGCACAAGCAGCAGAGAATCCATCCATACTTTATTGCATTTCAGCTTCATAGGTTGCATACAGTGCACAATCATCTGCAAACAAAAAATCATCACATCAGTCAACAAACACTCCCTCCACTTTAGTCTTATCTTGTAGCCTTCGCAGCCTTTTCAAGTTGAGGAATTTACCATTGGTGCATTGTTCATCCTCCTCAAAGGCTTTTGACAGCAAAGCTGAAAACATCATGCTAAAAAGCATAAGAGCAAGCACACAGCCTTGTTTAACTCCATTGCGAAAGCACTATCAATAAGTCTGTGATCAATCCAGCGCTCTGCACCACACATTGCCTTCTTCATTCTCACATCCTGTCTGTCTCTTGTCCTTACAATCACATAGTCTATTAAATGCCAGTGTTGGCTGCAATGGTGCATCCATATTATCTATTAAATGCCAGTGTTTGCTGCAATGGTGCATCCATGAAGTTTCATTGTGTTTAGACAAATGGAAGACAATGTTGGTGACGAGGTCATGAAATGCATAGGTCTTCAGTAGTGAGTGACCATTGCTGTTGCTGTTTCCAACTTCATTCCTTCCAAGGGCTCCCTGCCATGTGTGGTAGTTTAAGCCTACTCTAGCATTAAAGTTAACCAGAATTATAAACTTGTCCTCTTTTGGTACATTGATGGGAAGGGTCTTTAGGTCTTCATAAAATTTTCATTGACCTCATCCGGGTTCATTACAGTGGGAGCATTGACAGTGCTCATGGTAGTGTGGCATTTTCCTGCAAGTGGCAATTGCATTGTTATGAACCTGTGATTTACTCCTTTCAGTAGACATACAAGCTTGTTGACTAGATTAGTTTTGATTGCAAAACCTATACCAGCCTCACAGTGCTCCCCTTTACTGTGGCTACTTCAGAAAAACATTTATCTGACTTCAGTAAGTGGGTCTCCATTTGGCAGCCTTGTTTCACTCAGGGCTGCTATTTCGATGTGGGACCTGCCGAATTCTCTTGCAACAAGAGCTATTCATCTTTAAAGTCTACTGGATTTTGAGTTGTCCATAAATGTGTGCACATTCCATGTACTGATGGTGAGTGAAATCATCTTAGCAGAAGTTTTTGTACATTTTTGTGTGTGTTTGGGTTGGGATTGCCAACCGCTGTGGTAATTAGGCCAGGTTTGAGTAAGCAGACATTTTTGGGGTACCTTTTCTAGCCCCTTCTTTACCCCATGAAGTGAGCAGTGCTGTCCTTAGAAAGATACTACCACACCTAGTAGACTGCTGAGTCCCACTGCTGCTTCCAGTGAGAAGATGACTCTATGACCTGGGCCACACGTATGCAGGGTTGTGACTGCAGCTCCCAGTGTATCTGCACCTGGTGCTTCATCACTTGCCTGTCACCACAGATGGGTAATAATGGTAAAGTGGTATGGTTGATATCCAAGTGAGACAGAGTTGCACAAAGTCGTTGGCCTCAATTTCTCTTCTGGAGTCATCACAGTCCAGTGGCACGACAAAGTCAAGATGACTGGTGATAGCTTGAGATGCAGTGGCTAACCTCGGCATCTTTGATGTCTAATCAGGCTCTGAGTGCTCCTTAATACCTACTTCGGCTGCTTTCATGGCTGTTGAAGCAAATTATTCTCATTCACCCATTCCACCAGGGCAAGGTTTCATGTGCTTGGGATAAACACCTCCCTAACTCATTGATGGTTCTAAACCCCTTAGTTACTCTTGACCTACTTTAGCCTACCTGCTGAAATGGTTTTTCCAAAGTGTGGCTGCTGTGTATGCTGTAGCTCTTGGAGTTGCAGTTGATAATTAGGTGGGTTAGGCAAACATTAAAGGTAGAAAACAGTTCAGAAAAGGGCTCAGCAGCCCTCATACCAGAGGTATTAGTCTTCCTGAACACACCCTACATTGCAGTAGGATGTAAAGTTCTAAAGAACAGAATATGTCTTATTTTTATTTGTAATCGAAGCATCTAGCACAGTGCGTGGCACATAGTAAACTCTTTTGAGATTCTTTTTCCATCTGGAAAATTCGGCTTTTTAAGTCATTCTTCTCCTCATTGGCTTTTTCGGCCTCTTTTGCCATTTGAGTTAGTCCGTTTTTTTAAAGTCTTATTTTCTTCAGTCAGATTGTTGACTTTCTTATCATGATTTTCTTGCATCATTCTCATTTCTCTTCCCAATTTTTCCCTCACTTCTCTTATTTGGTTTTCAAAATTCTTCTTGAGCTTCTCCATGGCCTGTAACCAATTCATATTTTTCTTGGAAGGTTTTGGTGTAAGAGATCTGACTTTGTTATCTTCCTCTCATTCCATGCTTCGATCATTTTTGTCCCCAAAAAAGGAATCTAAGGTTTGATTGCTGTGCTTGCTTTACTTCTTTTGCCTGCTCATGTTGCCAGTCAGTTACTTGACTTTTGAGCTCTTTGCCACAGTAGAACTCTGCTTTCAGAGAAGAGAGCTTTGTCCCAAATCACTGGGGTTTTCGCAGCTGCCAGGGCTATTAGTTGGGTACCCTCTGTGCAGCCCCCCACAAGCTCTGGCCCACTGGCCACACACCTGATCTCCACCCAAGACAGCGATCGAGATCCAAGCAGGTTAAAGCAAGAGTGATTACACTCAGAATGGTCACTTGGTTCCTCTGCTGTCTGCAGGCCAGGAGCTCTGAATAAACCATGTGGAGGAGGCTGCACAGCTGCCACGCTCACTTCTCCACAGAGTAAGCTCTTCTAAGAATAGTTCATTTATCATTTATCAAATGATCATAACCTATTAATTGATCTTTCTTTTAATGTCTTCTCTCTCAAATACATATATCATACAATTTTTTTATTCACTAGTATGACTGTGTCACTTTTCTGTTCAAAAATTTTCAGGGGCTCCCTGTTACCTATGTATAATAAAATATAAACTCTGTAGCCTGGCATTTAAAACGCTCTACAATCTCCAGCCTATCTTTTCAATGTTATTTCAAACTATTT
Source organism: Pseudocheirus occidentalis (assembly GCA_028646575.1). Classification (NCBI taxonomy): domain Eukaryota; kingdom Metazoa; phylum Chordata; class Mammalia; order Diprotodontia; family Pseudocheiridae; genus Pseudocheirus; species Pseudocheirus occidentalis. Next base: position 211,072,702 of record CM053598.1, read on the forward strand.
CTTCTCATGTGCTCAATAATTAAGCCAAATTGAACTACTGTTCCTTAATTTTTTCTTCATGCATTTGTATAGGCCAACCCTCAGGAGTGAAATGTACTTCCTCTTCATTTTTGTTGAAATCTGCATTTTTCTTCAAAGTCCAGCTTAAGTATCCACTTTCATGAAATATTCTTTCATTGTCCCCATCTCTCCCTTTCCCTCCCTCTGCCTGCACCCTTATACCCTTCAAATGAAAGTGAGATTGCCCTCCTAAAATTTTCCTTAACGTTTTTGTTTGGATCTCTCCTTTTTCCTCTGTTACATTATATCTTAACTATGTATTTATGTGCTTCTCATATACCTCCAATAAGCTTTTTGAGGTTAAGAACTATGTCCTTTGTCATTTATGCATAGTATCTGACACAGTGATTATCTTGAATCTAGTAGATGCGTAATACATGTTTGTTTGAAGTGATTTTGGTAAAATCCTTGAGTGTAAACGCTCTCTAGAGTTTTTGCCATTCCTCTGCTGACTGCTACCAGCTGAGTGGTAGATTTTACTAGTAGTAATTTAGGATTAGTTCTCAGGCTTCAAGAAGCATGGCAAACATAGGCAGACATATTTACAATACTGTATTTATTATTAAAAAAATTAAGTAATACAAAATGGGAATAACTTGTCACTGAGAAATACTAAATTTCTCAAGTACAAGGTTTCAGATCAGCAGAAAATTCATAAATGGTATATACTTTGCTATGTCACCATCAGTATCACCATTAACAAGTATTAAATGCCTATTCCAGCTGGGAACTCTTGTTAGCTAATCATTTAGAACAGTGGTTCTCAACCTTCCTAATGTGGCGACCCTTTAATACTCGTATGTGGGCATATCTGCATGTGGGTGGAACTGCCTGGAGACAGATAGAGGAACGGGGTCTTGGTTCCTAAGACTGTCGTAAAAATGTGTTTTCCGATGGTCTTAGGCGACCCCTGTGAAAGGGTCATTCAAACCCCAAAGGGGTTGTGACCCATAGGTTGAGAACCTCTGATTTAGAAAGAGGTACAAGAAAGAGTCCTTACTTTCAAAGGACTTAGAGGCTAGTTGGGGATATAGGGATATGTGCCTACAAAGACATACACAAGATTGTATGTGGTAAGTGTCCCATGAGTAGTGTGCATGCTAAGTTCCATAGAAATTCAGAGGAGAGACTGATTGCTGACTAAGGACCAGCGAGCCAGTAAAGCCCTTGGGAAGAAAATAGGGCTTCAAGCTGAATCTTGAAGGAGTACTAGGACTTAGACCAGTGGAGAGAGGGAATCATTTTTATGAACAGAGAGAGCCCTTGTTTGGAGGGGAGCCTTCTTGTAGAAGAGGTGAGTCTGGGGCTGAGGGGCCCAGATTATGGTGAGGCTTGAATGTTTGGCCGAGTTATATAGCCATGCCTTGTTGAGGGCAAGAATCCATTAATTTTTTGGGCCATGTGGAGTGTTGGTGCCTATTGGGAAATGACTTGTAGGTCCTCAGAAATGAATTAATTAAAGCAACAGATGAGCTTCATTGTTATGCTTTGGTATCTGGTTGTAGTACAGTTTTTGTAGAAAGTTTTCTGAGGAGTCTTTCAGATATTTTTGAGTTATGACCAGAAAGTTCTAAAAAGAGCAGAAATTACTGTTCTGTGAAAATCATTGATGACAAGTGTTTCTTATAACTATTAAGAATGGTGACAACAGATCTATGGAGAGGGGAAGAATTTATGACCAAACAAGATAGAGAACATTATGAAGTACAAAATGGATAATTTTGATTACATGTAAATTAGAAAGCTTTTGCACAAACAAAACCAATATAACCTAGATTAGAAGGAAAGCAGAAATCCGGGAAACAATTTTTATAGCCAATATTCCTGATAAAGATCTAATTTCTCAAATATATAGAGAATTGAATCCAATTTGTAAGACTTCCACAATTGATAAATGGTCAAAGGATATGAACTTGGCAGTTTCATGTAGGAATTAAAATTATTATAGTCATGAAAAAATGCTCTAAATCACTATTGAATAGAGAAATGCGAATTAAAACAACTCTGAGGTGCTATTTCACACCTCTCAGATTGGTTAATGTGACAGAAAAGGAAAATGATAAATTTTGGAGAAGATGTGGGAAAATTGGAACACTATTGCATGGTTGGTGGAGTTGTGAACTGATCCAACCATTCTGGAGAGCAATTTGGAATTATGCCCAATGGCCTACAGAGCTGTGCATATCCTTTGATCCAGCAATGCCACTATTAGGTCTGTCTCCCAAAGAAATCATAAAAATGGGAAAAGGACCCACATGTAAAAACATTTTTATAGCATCTCTTTTTTGTGATAGCAAAGAACTGGAAATTGAGGGAATGCCCATCAGTTGAGGAATGACTAAATAAGCTGGTTATGTGAATGTAATGAAATACTATTGTTCTGTAAGAAATGATGAGCAGGTGGATTTTAGAAAAACCTGGGAAGACTCACATAAACTGATGCTGAATGAAGTGAGCAGAGTCAGGAAAACATTGTACACAGTAACAGCAACATTGTGTGATGACCAGCTGTGATTGATTTAGCTCTTTTCAGCAATACAGGGATCCAAGACAAATTACAAAAGACTTAAGATGGAAAATGATAACCACAACCAGAGAAAGAACTGTGGAGTCCGAGTGCACATTGAAGCAGACTGGTTGTTGGTGTTTCTTGTGGTTTTTCCCTTTTCTGATTCTTTTTTCACTCCATGACTAATGTGGAATATGTTTAACATGATTGTGCATGTATAACATATAAGATTGCTTGCTGTCTTGGGGAAGAAGGAAGGGAGAAAAATTTGGAACTCAAAATCTTGTAAAAACGAATGTTGAAAATTATCTTTACGTGCAATTGGAAAAAATACTATTAAGTAAGAAAACTGCTGACAACATTATACTCTGGTGAAGGATTAAATTTGGTTTATAGCATCAGTATTTGTGGGGAACCTCCTGTATTAAATAAATGTCGTGACCATTCTAGACTCGGGAGCAGGAGGAGTTGGAAGAAGCTTTAGAAGTGGAACGACAAGAAAATGAACAAAGACGTCTCTTTATACAAAAGGAGGAACAATTGCAGCAGATTCTAAAAAGGAAGAATAAGCAGGCCCTTTTAGATGAACTGGTAAGTTGTTCAATTGTTTCAGTTATGTACAATGCTTTGTGACCCTGTTTGTCATTTTCTTGGCAGAGATATCAGAGTGGTTTGCCGTTTCCTTCTCCAGCTAATTTTACAGATGAGGAAACAGGGTTAATAGTGACTTGCCCAGGCTCACACAGCTGGTATGTGTTTGAGGCTGGATTTGAACTTAGATATTCCTGACTCTAGGCCCAGTGCTATGTCCACTGTGCCACCTAGGTACCTTATTTGATAAGTACTTCAAAATAAATATTTAGAGAACTAAACACAGAAGGCTGGCATGTTTTATTTTGAAGTATTTACCAGTTCAGGATAAAAAAACGTACTAGCTTTCAGTATTTAGTTCTGTATTTTGATGTTGCAGGTTTTATTTAAACACTTCAAGTGGTTGGGGCTGTTTTGGATAAAAAGATTAATTTATGAATATGTATTGGAGTTGGGATCTTGTATTACTTGTATCCACTGTGAATTCTATTTTAGTACATTTAATGTTGGAAATTTTTGAAAGGACAGTTTCTCATCTGTACTACGGTATTATGGAGTGAAAAGTAGCAAGGTTCTAGTGTTTTATTTTCTTTGTTGATATGCTTTATTTTGAAGTAAGGCAGTTTCCAGCAAAAATTAAAAATACTGCTCCTGCCAGTCTAGTAACATGACTATAACTAACAGTAGATGTCACTTTCCACTTTTTGTAGTTTACTGATTCTTGTAAATGGTTCAACTTTAAGAAGTTCCTTATGATTTCTTTTTCCTCTTTACCTTCTCATGCTTCTCTTGCTTCTTGTATTTGAAAGTCAGATTTTCTGTTCAGCTCTGGCTTTTTCATCAAGAATACTTGAAAGTCCTCTATTTCATTAAATGACCATATTTTCCCCAGAAACATTATACTCAGTTTTGCTGAGTAGGTGATTCTGGATTTTAGTCCTACCTCCTTTGACCTCTGGAATATCATATTCCAAGCCCTTCAATCCCTTAGTGTAGAAGCTGCTAGGTCTTGTGTTATCCTGATTGTTTCCACAATACTCACATTGTTTTTTCCTGTCTGCTCCCAGTATTTTCTCCTTCACCTGGGAACTCTGGAATTTGGCTGTAGTACTCCTCGGAGTTTTCTTTTTGGGATCTTTTTCAAGAGGCAATTGGTGAAGTCTTTCAATTCCTATTTTGCCCTCTAGTTCTAGAATATCAGGGCAATTTTCTTTAGTTTACCGATTCTTAACAGAAAGGAGGTATAGATGCTTTAACTTTAATAGTATGGCCTTAGCATTGTACATTGTGTTTGACTCAAATTTTATTATCTTTTTAGAAGTGTAAATTTCCTTTATGGAATTGTAATATTTTATCTTTCCAACTTTCTTGTGCCCACTTCTCCTAAATTTACTCTTCAGCCTTACTGTAACTTCTTATATCTCTACCTCTCAGAATTATCCCAGGTCATTGCCCTTTCTTTGACTACACTTTTCTACTTCTCCAGTTTTTAGCCTTTGTTGAACCAATTCTATTTCATACAGTCTCCTACTTTTGAACCTTTTGCTTGCTTGTCTTATCACCGATCAACCTTTCCCAACTAATCCAACTATGGATTACTTCTATTGTCTATCTCCTTTATTCTTATTCATATACTTAATAGAATTGGAGAAAATCACAAGGCACTACTGACTAGGTCCCCTAAAATTTATGCTAAGTGATTTTAACTGGCTTCCCAGCCCAGCAATCAGTAAACATGGATTAAGCCCCTGCTAAGTACCAGGCACTGTGCTAAACAGAGCATTCCAACTGCTTGATTAACTGATTTCTTGTCCCAGTCACCTCAGCCATGTGCCAAACTTTTTCTTCTCTTTTCAAGCCTCTTGCATTACTTCCTCCACTGCTGAGGGCCTTGTCTTATACTTTCTTAAGAAAACTGAGGTAGTTTGACAAGAAGTCCTCTCTCTCTCCCTTCCTTCTCCTACATTGCTCTGACATCCACCCCTGCCCTCCAGGGTCTTCCTTCACACATCAGCATTTGATGATGAAGGAGGCTGTCTTGTGTTTCAAGGCTGAGTCTTCTACATGGATCCTTGCTCTCTTCCCCTACTCCCTACACTAATACTCTCATTTCTCCAACAGATTGGCCCACCCTTATCCTCCCTGTTCCCTCACTACTCTTTAGTCTCTCCCTATCTACTTGCTTCTTCCCTCCTGCTGAAAAACACACTCCCAGTGTTCACCATCTTTAGAAACACACATCCCTCACCTGATCCCAATATGCTCACCAGCTGTTACCCTTTAATCTCTCCTTTCCTCAGATAAACTCCTTGGTATTCCCAATTATTTTCTCACACTTTTCTAACTCTCTTCACTCTGTCTTCTGTCCCCATCTTTCAGCTGAAACTTCTCTCTGAAGTCACCAGTGCTTTCCTACTTGTCATATCTAATATTCTCTTAAATCTCCATCTTTGGAGATTGAAGCATTTGGCACTGTTTGCCACTTTCTCTTCCCAGATACTCTTGCTCCTCACTAAGTTTTTGTGATACTGCTCTCTTGGTTCTCTTACCTCTCTGACTGATCCTTTTCATCTGTTTTGCTAGATATTTCTGTCATGCTCACTGATTGTGGTTGTCCTACAAAGTTCCGTCTTGGGCCCTCTTTCTTTCTGGTCTCATCTACTCCCATTGATTCAATCATCATTTCTTCTCAGATGATTCCCAAATCTATTTATTTAGCCCTCACCTTTCTCCTAAGTTCCAGTATTGTGCCTGTTGGGCATTTTAAAGTAAATCAAAGACATCTCGTACATACTCAGAATGGTCCAAAAATTGCTTCATTATCTCTCCCACCCCCATTTCCCACTCTCTCACTCAGCCTACATATCCAGTCTGTTGCTAAATCTTGTAGTTTCTTTATTTATAACATCTTTTTCATATGTTCTTTTCTTTCCACTCACATAGCCTGTTATTTAGTTTAGGCTGCCTCAGCTCCTGACTGAACTGTTATGTTCAGAAGCCTTCTGTATGGCTTCTCTGAAACAAGTGTCTCCCTAATCCAGTCCATCTTCCACTAAGCTGCTAAAGGCATTTTTCTAAAATGAAGACCAGACTGTGTCACTCCCTACTTGATAAACTGTAGTGGCTTCTTGTCTCCTGTAAGATCAAACATGAAATGTGCAGGCTTTTAAAGCTCTTGGTGACCTGGCCTCCTCCTATCTGTCCAATCTTTTTATTCTCCTCTGTGAATTCTGTAATATGATGACACTTGTCTCCTTGCTGTAATCACACAGGACGCTCCATTTCCCTGCTCTGTGCCTTTTCTTTTCAGGGGCTGTCTCCATCATCTGGGATGCTTTCTTTCTTCACCACTACCTGCCCTTCCTCACTCCCTTCAGGATTTCCTTCTGCAGGAGGTTGTTCCTAGTCGTCCTCTCTGTTCGTGTCTTCCCTTGAGACTCTCCTCCATCTAATCTGTATCTTGTATCTATGTAGTTGGTTACATGTTGACTCTTCCACTGGAATGTGAGTTTTTTGAGAGTAAGGACCATATTTTTGCATTTCTTTGTGTCCCTAGCACTTAGCACAGTGCCTGACACTTAGTAAATACTTAATAAATGTTTGTTGATGGACTGTTATACAGTTTTTTGATGACATCTTTTACCATCTGTTCTTTTTTAGAGATCTTTTTAGCCTGCTCACAGAACCCAACATTTCTCTCTTTGTGGTGCTTATCTTTAGTTCTTTGAGACTGTGATGTTTCCATATCTTGTTTCTTCATAGTACCATCAGTAAAATGTTGGTCTTGAAAATAAGGACCTTTGTTTTTTATGGGAGGCTTTGAGGACAGTAAAAGAGCTTTGTGATTGAGAAAGCCTAATCTTGTCTTCTTTTTTAGTTATAGTCTGTCTGTACTCTTTATCCAAGATACACATATGGTTGGAAAGTCTCTACAGCGTATACATAGAAATGCGTTTTAAAATTTGTGTATTAGGCATTTTTTATCCATTTGGTCTTTCCTGTGTGAATGGGCCAGTCACATTCTTTTGAGTGATTGCAGATCTCTTCTAAGAGACTAAATAATGTACTTTTGCTTAATTTAATCAGCAGAATGTCATTTGTAAGCAGGAACATTTGCAGAGTCTACCATGCATAGAGAATTCCTACTCAATCCAGACTCTGTGTTGTTCCTCATTTGTTATTTATCTGTGCTGTAAGAGCCAGGGCATCAACTCATCAAAACTAGGATCAGAATTTGTAAATACCAGCACCACCACCAACAAAATAATGTGGTAACGATATGAAATGCAATTGAAATCGAATTATCTTCATTATTTAAATAAGTAATTGAAAGTCAGAAATGGGAAATGCATCAGCACCAGCTATAATAATTGCATTCAGAAGTTTAACCAGTATGAGTTAATTGACAGAACAAGGCAACTGTCACAGCCCAGAAACTGCCTTAGTCAACAAAATGTGTGATTAATTTGCCAAATAGAGAGCATTAATGCCAAGGCAACAATGAAAGTAAAGATCATATTTTTTGCCTTTCAAAATTAAGTGAAAAATATAGAGAATATAAGATCCTGTTGTGCTTATTATTTGTTGGTCATGAGAAAGGATTTGATTTGGTAGAAAACAGCCACTTTTTAAGCTCTTTTACATCAAGGTGCTTCAAAATTATCCACACATCAGAATCCACTTAGGATTTATTATGATGTAAACCTGATTTGGGGGTTGACACAGTTTTTAGAGCAATTATTTTCACACGTATATTCGGTTCATCAAAGTAGTGAATAGTTTGTGCTTCACTAAGCTGATTCAAATGAGAATCTCTCCTTTAAATTCACTGTATCATGAAGCAAGGAGAAATTATCTGAAGTATATTTTGTGTGTAATCTGGAGTTAATACGGTTTTTTGGTGAGTTTCTACTTTCCTCTTCCTGTTTTCTTCAGCTGCAAATGATTACAATGCATTCTTTTTAACTGTTTAGCTCACATAACAAGGAGATAATAATCCTGGGCAATTTAGAATGTGTACTAGCATACAATTAAGCATAATATGTTTGGTTAGGGGACCATTATGGTTTTAATCCCCAGTTTTCACTTTTTAGTTTAACTCTTTATATTAGTCACTTTAATTGTCGAATGTGTAATTCACATTGAAGTTGAAGCCTGACATTCTTTTTGTTTCTTAAAAGGCAAAATTTAAAGTTACTATTTCTAAAAAGCTTTAGAAATTATAGTGTTCAAGGTTATTCTCTTGAGCTAATTTGGGCAGTGCCGGCTTTTTGCTAAGCTTTTTGGTGGAAGGAGGATGGTTTTCTTTTTCAATTGATTGGGTTTGGAACATGTAAGCTCTCTTTTTAGCTTTTACAATTGAAAAATCTTGGCATGATGTATGTATTCAGATTCTAACTTTATGGTATTAACACATATAGTGTAACCAGTCGAGCATAATCTTGCATAGAAAGTCTCTATATTTCAACTCTGCTGTAATTCAGTGTATTTCTTTAATGGTTTGGAAAAAAAAATTGAACAATTTCATGATACATTAAAACATTTGTACTCTGAAAATTCCATAATGTCTAAAATTTTGTATGAGCTAATATTATTGTCTAATATTGGTTGATTTTTATGAGAAATGTTGTTTGCCAGATGGCTCGCCAAAAAAGCAGTTTAAAAATAATATATTTAATGTGATCATTACAAGGCTTTTAACAAGTATAACAGGCAATCTTATTAAAGTTTCTTTAAATATTAAACAACTTACCTTAAAGTAATAAATGTAGACCAGGGTAACTTTCGAGGTAGAATGTCAGGCTCTGAAAATAAAATCACTTGAAAGCCTGAATCTGCATTTTATGCCTTCTCCAGAGCCCATATATTTGATGGAGTTTATTTTACTTTATTGGGGTATAAGCAGAGTCTCTGCTTAATTCTACTTTAATACTCACAAAAGCTTTTAGGCTATAAATTTTTGTGAGTAATATATCAGAATTGAGCAGGTTAGAGGCAGAGGTGAAACACTCATAAAGAAAATCCTGTGCTTCAATACCAGATTTGTTTTCAGCCTTTTAAGAGTTTTACCGTTTATTAAATTTTGGCTGTTTAATTCTTTGAAATACCTAAACACTCTAGACTTTTTTGGTGAAGATTAAGTCAGAATTAAGTCTGGGTCAGGGTTGGATTATCATCTTTTCTTTTTTAGAAATGTTTTACTGATGGCCTTAACCCCGCCCACCCCTCCCCCCAGCAAACCACATCTTATGGTCACTTCCAAATAACTCATTCTACCCTTATCAGAGAACCCTCCCTTGTAACAAATGAGTCCAGTGAAGCTGGGAAAGTCCACACACAAAATGTACACTCACGGTTGAGCACTATATTGAGAGGTGGTAATTATGCTTAATTATTTAATTAATTAATACTGCATCGATCAGGGTTCTGAAATCTTTCCATGTTGTTTTCCATTATATTACTGTTATCCTTGTAACAAAAGATCAGTTAGAATGATATTGTAGTTTATTATGATAACTATTATAGTAATGCAGTGTTTTAATCACTTATTCATGGCATAGAAGTACATATGTTTCTCATCTGTTTGATTTGAGCGACTTCTTCCGTGTTAAATAGTAATCAACCATC
>CM053598.1:211082588-211094570 GCA_028646575.1 Pseudocheirus occidentalis
TAGACAGAGTACTATGTCTGACCAGACTCTAGTTTAGGCAGAGGGGATTAATATGTAATAAAGATGGAAAGGTAGGTTGGGGCTAGGCAGTGTTCCTGTCTTTAAAAATGAATAATTTTGTTAATAATAGTTTAAAAATGTCACAACTCTTACTGCTCATCCTGCGTGTGTGTGTGTGTGTGTGTGTGTGTGTGTGTGTGTGTGTGTGTGTGTGTGGAGAGAGAGAGAGAGAGAGAGAGAGTATTGATGTGACCTGTTGCTTCAGATTTACTCTTAAAACATTTCTGCAACAATAACTTTGATTCCAGGGAAATTATCAATATTTCAGTCAATAAGCACTTGAATATTTTAGCTGTCTTGTTATACTTAAACTGTACTTCAGATATTTTAATTCAGTCACATAATACTTCTTCCATAAGTTATATGGGGGTGGAGGAGAAAGGGAGGGAGAAGGGAAGTAGAATTTGCAGTTTTAGTTAAGAGGACCTGAGTCTAAAATGTGGTTCCATCATTTAATATCCATATGACCGTGGGCAAATTACTTAACCTTTCTGGGCCTCAGGTTCTTCATTTGTAAAACAGCAGGATTAGATAAGATTATTTCATGGTTCCTTCAGCTCTAAATCTATGACATACTTGATGCATAGAATTAAAATGCTGAGTGAGTTTATCTTGGCATGATGTAAAATGAATAGGTTGATTCTTATGACTTAGGGATTTAGTAACTGAGAGATATGCCGGCAGGCCGGGTGCTATGTGGGGAGGGCCAGGGGTGGAGAAGGAGCTGTCATTTATATGGCCTCTGCTTTGTGCCAGGCACTGTGCTGAGCACTTTATAGATATATCTCTTCCGATTCTCACAATAATCCTCCACTTTACAGTTGAGGAAACTGAGGCAAACACAGGTTAAGCGATTTGCCAGGGTCACAAAGCTAGTAAATATCGGAGGCGGCTGCATTCAAACTTAGGTCTTCCTGTTTTCAGGCCTAATGCTTTATCACTGTTCCACTTGCTGCTCAGTTGGGTTATTTCCCTGCTGTCCAATATCTTTATCTTTTGTCTTTTGATTTTGTGAATATAGAAAAAGGGCTTGATGCAGATGTGTGTTTTTCTTGGTTTTTGAAACCTTCAGCATCATGAGCAAGTGAAGAATCTGGATGTGATTTAGGCTTCACTTTTAGTTCCACAGCAGTTAAAGTTAAAATACTTGAGCATTCATAGATGTATAACAATTATTCAGCCAGCACTTCTTCTGTTTCTGCAGTATATAAGATGTGCATGCCTTTGTGTATAGATGTGTAATAACAGCTGTTCTTTTTTAGCTAAAATGTAAAATTTTAAGTCTTTAACTATCATTTTGTTACTTAATTTTAAAAAATTTGCTAAAGTCTCTAAAAATGTTGGTAAAGGAGGAAAAAAACATGCTGTTAGTTGCACCTACAATAGAGCCATTGTGCAAAAAAGAGTAAGGATCATTTCCAAATGGCCTCAGGTGAAATCAAATGGGAAACAATTTCAAACTAGTTCGAGTTCATTGGTAAAAAGAATGTGTCTTCGATAAACATCTGATCCAAGTTAGACTACTTTGTGCTACTCTTTCTTTGATTAAGTTCCTATTTTTTTATTTTAATACATTTGGTAGCATTTGGGATTTGGATTTTGATCCTGTATCTAATATGCACTTAAAAAATCCAAAACAAAACTTTTTCTCGAGTTATTCTGATTAATGAATATCAATAGCTTTTACTTATAAGCAGTATTGTTAATATTGTCTGTGAAGTGCTGTCTATAAAGAGAGTATGATGTTATACAGCAGCGCCTCATAGACAAGGCTACAGTATAAGACTTAAAGCTTCTTTTTTAAAAAGTTTGCATTCATATTATGCCTTAACTTGCATTCCAGGAGAGTTCTGATCTGCCTGCAGCTCTGCTCTTAGCACAGCACAAAGATAGATCGACACAACTGGAAATGCAGCTAGAGAAGACGAAACCAGTGAAACCAGTGACTTTCTCCACAGGCATCAAGATGGTGAGAGACCTTCATTTCAGTGATCACATTCCTGTCACATCCATAGCTGTATCATATTCATCATTGCAAATAGAAAATACAGCTCAGAGGTTTAAGTGGTTAAGAATAAATGTCTCTGTCTAGAATGTGGTTAGGTGAGAACAACCAAGTGAGTTGTTATATGAATTTAATGATTTGATTAAACCAGCAATAGCTTCATATTCTCAGTATACTAAGTAGAGGAAATGGCATCGTTTTTCCTGTGATCATTTGAAATGATTTTGAAGAGACTTTTTGCAAAAATTCAGGGTTGATGCATTATGTATCTTATAATTTTAGGAAGATGACAAGAGAGTTTTGCCTAAAGAAAATGAATAAAATCGGCTCGGTGGTCAGGGCTATGATTTTTTCTAGCCAGTTACACTTTGCCAATTACTGGAAGAATGCATGTTTGATCACTCTTGTCGTCTCTTTTAGCATGTGATTACAGTTGTCCATTGGCTGGGATCTGAATCATGTGCCCCCAGTTTATTGTCCAGTGTTTTCTGTGTTATTAACATTTTCATCAAAGTACAAAAATGCTGCACTGACATTTGGGACACCCTGTATGAAAATTAGAGATTTGCATATAGTAGTATTTGAGTTTTTCTCTTAGCAGCTTATGCTTACAAAGATAGTTTGGGGTTCAAAATAAAGTTTTCATTAATCCTTTTCCCTGAGATTAGATATCTAAAATGAGTTATTAGCAGATTTATTTAATCTAGAGATTAAATAAAAATGCATAGTCCTTTTTTTTTTCTTTGTTTAAAAAATTTGTAGGGTTGGCTAGGTGGTGCAGTGAATAGGGCAGTGGCCCTAGAGTCAGAAGGACCTGAGTTCAAATTCAGCCTTCGACACTTAACACTTACTAGCCGTGTGACCTTGGGCAAGTCACTTAACCCCAATTGCCCTGCCCTCCAAAAAGGAAAAAAACAATTGTAGCTAGGCGTATCAGTTATTTTAAAAAGTTGTGTTTAATCTTTTTATTATTCATACCTTTGAAATTGTATAAATACTTTTAAAAAGCTTTAATGTTTTGTTTTATTCCAGACTTTATTATCATCAGATGATTGGACTGAAAAAATTCAAGTACATTTTATCCAATGGACTAGTTAATTTATAATATAGTCATTTAATTTTTTTTATCTGACTGCTCAAAAATATTATTAAAAAACCTAATACTTGTCAACAGAAGCAGTGAAGCATACAAAATGAGGATGAATTCTTGTCCCAAATTCTTAGCTTTTCCAAAGGCAGAGCTAAACAAATTAACTAACAGCAAAACCCCTAATTTTGTTTTTTCTCCCCTTCTTGGTTTGTCTGAAATTCCACCATTTTGGGCCGATTTTGCTTTTTTCTTAATCATTCTATGTACATTTCTGGGTTGGCTGATTTCATTCTCTTTCACTTCATAGAAGTCTTTCCATGCTTTAGTTATTGGGGTTTTGTTTTGGCCTGGATTTGTGGTTTTCCTTGGTGTGGTATGCTTCTGGTGTGGGAACTCCCTCTACTCCCTATAACTTCCAGTTCTAAAAAGTTGCTGGGGGATCTGGGATGGTAAGTGATTTGCTCATGGTCCTATAGCCAGTTATTTCTAGGGTAGCATTTGAACCCAGTTCTTCTAGACCAGGATGGGGAACACTTCTAGGTCCAGTGCAGCCTTTTGACTAAGTCTAGTTTTTACTATACTATTTTACTATGAAAAAGTCCTTTTATTAAGAGGGCTTGTTCTGTGAAGTTAGGATTCAGTCCAAGGGCCACACATAGAGGACCATATAGAGGCCTTGAGACCACAGGTACCCCCCCATTCTAGACCATTGTACCATACTGTTCTTTGTCTTATTTTTGTGGCACCATAGTATTCTATTACATTAATATGATGTAATTTATTCTTTCTTTCTCTGATTGGTCAAATAAGTTGTTTTTGAAAAATAAAATACTAGGAAAACTGAATAGCTCTGCGGCTGAAAGTGCGATGCTATCCACAGTCTGCAGTACTGCTAGAATAGATTTTAACTGTATTGGTAATCCAAATGAAAAAGATTCATTTAAAAACTTCCAGAAATAACCAGAGTAATTTGGCTCAGCTCTGGAGAGGAGGGCATTCTCATTATTCAAGCAGAAGGCATCACAGTCTCCTGCCTCTCCTGTCCCAACATCTTTCCCCCTCTTCCCTTCCCCTACACACTACATCCCTCCTTTGCTCCAGACCGCTCCGTGCTCTATGCTTTTGCAGCAGGACTTTCTATGGCCAGTCCTTGGATTTTCCCCCTGCATGATATTAGAAATGGAAAACCAGTCAGACGTGCATGAGCGAGATGCCTTTTTCTTTACATCCATCTAATTTCCCTGACCGTTGTTGAGCATTCCCATTGTATCCTTTCCTTGGAACTGATGTGCAGGAATAGGCCGCCCTAGTATGTGGACAGATCAGTCGCTGCCCTAGTTGAATTTTGTTATTGTTGTCCCTGTGCTAGGTAAGACCTGAGCCTTCAGTTTGCTCTTGTGAGTTAAAAATAGGCCATGGTCAAACCCAATGGCTTTGAATGTTCAGTTGTCATTCTAAGACTGCAGCATATTGTGCCCCCTGTTCCCTTCTGAGGCTCAGCATTCACTTTTGGGTGGCTGTGTTGGGAAGCTTTTCCTTTCATTGAGCCAACTCTGCCTCTGTGATTTATCTCCATTGCTCCTGATTCTGCCTTGTGGGGTGGAGCAGAACAGGTACAATCCCTCTTTCACACGGAAAACCTTTAGGTACTTGGAAAGTAATTCTGCCTCCCTTCAATTTCTTTCTGAGGCTGAACTCCGGTTCTTTAAGGCAATCCTCCTAATGCCCTTCACGGAGGTAGTCTAGTCACCTTTGTATTTCTATGAACGGATAACTGGATACTTATACAGTGCTGCACGTTTGCCTGAATGATGTCATTTGATTTTTACAGCAGTTATTTTAGCTAAGTAGTGTAGGTATTATGATGTGTACTTTACAGTGGACGAAAATGAGGTTCCAAGAGATTAAATGACTTCATAGAGTTATGAAATGTTAGAAGAGAAGTTTAAAGGCAAGCTTTTCCTGGCCCTCCATAGATCACAGTACTTCTTATTGATTTACCTTTTTTTATCTGCCTGATCATACCATTGATTCTTATTGAATTTATACAGATCTATTAAAAACCCCAGCTTAAAATCAAACCAAGAAACTTCCATTGAACCACTGTATACGTCTTACTTTTACCTACTTCTTTTTTTTTTTTTGCTTTTTTTTGGAGGGCAGTTGGGGTTAAGTGACTTGCCCAAGGTCACACGGCTAGTTTTTTGTGTTAAGTGTCTGAGGCCGGATTTGAACTCAGGTACTCCTGACTCCAGGGCCAGTGCTCTATTCACTGCGCCACCTAGCCGCCCCCTTTTACCTACTTCTTAATATTTCAAAGCAGTACACATATACTTTCTTCAACTGAAAAGGTCTTGAAAAGATTCGTTGAATCAGAACATCAAGATTCCTTTAGTAAAGTGAAGAATTTTTTGTTAATGCGACTAACTTGTAGTTGGTCATTCTTCTGTCTAAATTTTATTTTTCTTAAAATAGAGAATATTCGAACAATTCTTTGACTAGGCAATTAAATGGTTTAGAGTAATGGAAAATATGGGTTCATATCCTGTTTTAGAGACGTAATCTGATTAGCTATGGTACTTAACCTCGCAGAGGCTCAGTTTACTTATCTGCAAAATGCAACACTTATGACAGTAGTAATGTTAACTCACAGGGTTGTTGTGTGTTGGTTTGGAAAGGGAAAATTTAATACTAGCAAGTCCAACAAAACGGCACTCGTAGAGACAACTCAAACACTTGGGAAATAAGAAATTGATGCAGTGAGAATCTTACACTTTTGGAAAATATCTTAAGTCGAAAGCGTGTGCGTGTGTGTATTCTGTGTAGGCATTATGTGTATATGTTCTTACATAAATATGACAGCTGTCAGAGTAGGTAAAAAAGTAAGGATGAATTCTCTCCTTTAACTTTGGGTTCTTTGTATTATTTGAATTAATGTTCAGGGGAAAATGCCCAAATCTTTTGGAGTTCAAAGAGACTTTGGTGACTTGTTACTGGATATAGTTCAAACTTATCATTAGTTATGTATGATTTTGAACTGGCCCAAATCAGCAGGAGTCCGCTGTGATAAGCACTTATTAAGCTCCTGCTATGGGCAGGGACTGGGAATAATGTGTGAATAATTAACTGGCATGCACATCACTGCCCAGGAAACTGGGATATCTTTAGCACCTCAGCAGTGTATTGGCATTTGTACGCTGAGTATAGCAAGCACGAAGACATTAATTCCTCAAAAATCATCAAAATATGATGGCATTGCAAATAACACTTTACTTTTAAATGGTAAGAAACCTTCCTCTAATCTTAAATCTACTGTACTTTTATTATTGCTTGTGCTACAATAGTATTTTCAGTTCTAGCAAATGCTGAGCAGATGTTTTTCAGACTGTTTCTTTTATTACATATGAAATACTGTATGAAATGTGGCTTGGAGTCCAAATGGTAAGAACCAAAAAACTAGCCCTCTTTCACCTTTCATAACTGTGTGATATCTGAATTGTTTTTTAAAATTAGGCTTGTTAGACTTCATCCATTTTTAGGATACTATTGTATGAAAGTATGTAAGATTTCATGTTGTACTTTAAAATGTTCTCCCTAATGTGCGGTAAATAGTAGACGATGATGACTCTTGTTCAGGAGTCACGTTAGGGTCATGTGTTTTAATCTGGGGTTCTACAGAGTTAAAGGCAATCATGGAGATGGGAGCTGGGCATGGCTTGTGGAAGCAAACCTCTCTTCTGCCTTTGCAGAGTTCATTTCAGTGTGTTCTACCTTGATCCTTAGGGAAACTGGCTTTGATAGTCCTTTGGTGAGCATTTTAGAGCAAGTTTCCAGCCTGCTTTAAAAACAAAAATCAACCTGAGACTTTCACAAATAGGCCCGGATTTTCATCAACATCTTATCAGCGATGGCTTTAAGAACTCATATCTGTGTTCTTCCTTTAATTTTTTTTTCTTTTTCAGTCATTTTTTCTTCTCTTAAAGCGATAGTTATTGACAAATGGTGCAGAGAAAATCATTGCCAATTTATTGCTGCATAAAATGAATATAGTACTAGACTGATTGCAGCTTAGCTGGGCATTTTTTTTAATACTTGCTTTGGTGACATCCTTTCTGCATGAGAAAATAGATGTTTATTTATCATTTAGAGATGTTGTTTTAAAAAACTACATACGATTATACATGTTCTTAACTAATAAGTGTGCTATGTTCTTTAAAGAAAAAGAATTACAGAATTAAAATACTTTGCAGATTGCTTGCATTACTAAACACTGAAAAAAATATCTGTATTGGAAACTGCTGGTTAACATGTCATCCATGTGATAAAATATAGGATTTATTCTCAACTCATCTTAAGGGAAATTTAATACACTTCCCTCCTCCCTGCCCCTAAGTGAAGGCTTGAGTGAACAGATGGGGCTTGCACCCTGCCTTGAAGGTCAGCAAACTTTGGCAGGCTGACAAAGGGATTAGATTACAGAGCTGAGGCCCCTCCAATGAGTACCCCATGGTCCGCCTTTAGCTTTCCCTGAGTTCAAATGTAGTGATTGGCAGCACGAGTGCCCATTTTTTATCTTGGTATTTTTTGGGGGAAAAACAAATTGTACAATATTCCTTTTCCTTGAAAGATATACCTTAGCCATTTTGATTTAAAAAAAAAAAAACAACCCAACTCTCCATATCTTTTTACTTCAAAGTATCTACTTTAGGTGGTGATTTTTATTACCTTTTATTTTCTCTTCAGTAATCTTGTTTTGGGGCAGCAGAGGTGAACCTATTAATTAGGTTGTCTTCTCAGGCCTCTTTTAAAAAAAAATTCTTGACTTTTTTCTTTCCCTGTGTCTAGTTCTCCATCTTTTCTTCAAGATTTATGGGAAGAAATTAAGGATATTAAATGTATGTCTCTTTGATTTCTCCATTCTCAAAGGTAAAGGAATGAGATTATAAAGTTAGATGGATATTTGAGTAAATCTGTAGTAGTCTTTGTGTACTAACTAGTTACCTAGTATGTTAGGTAGTCTTCCTTTTCAAAGTGCTGCCTCTTAGTATGGGCACGTAGAGATTCAAATTGCTTTCTTATGTGTTTGAGAACTTCTGACTGACTGGTAGGATTCATTTATATTTACATATACATATGTGTATGTGAATATATATATATATATATACATATATATATATAAACAAACCATATATACATTTATACCTGTGATTAGTTTATAATGTTCTAAATAAGTTGTCAAAAAAATTAAATACAATGTTTTGTTACTTTTTGTGTCTATTAGTTACTGAATGTGGCAGTGTCATGGCATAATAGAATGGGCATAGTAGAATGAATATTTCTCAGGTTGACAATGTTATACAGCTTTTGTATGGATTATCTCAAACCTGAAAGTGTTTGGTTCCTATATCAACTTTTATGGTTATTATTTTGAACAACGATAGGATTTAATAACAAAAGTTGATTTATGACTCAAATTTCACTTGGTCACAGGGTTGGGAAGATGTTATATTCTGGGCTTCTGTGTCATTTGTACATTCTTGATTTGGAAGAAGACCATTTTTAGGAACCTAGGCTGTGTCATTCTTTTTCCTTGATCTGCTACCTAGAGGAATTTTGTGTGCCAGGAGAACCACAAGGAAGCCAGGTCCCTAGATGATAGAATGTGTGGAGGAAAGTAAAGTGTAAAAAAACTGGAAATGTGGGAAAGGCCAGATTGTGAAAGGCTATAAAACCCAAACAAAGGACCGATTTTTATTTGATCTTGAATGTAGTAGGGAGCCATTGGAGCATATAGACTGGTGGGTGACATTTCAGACCTGTAATTTGGGAAGATCTGTTTGTCAGCTGTTTGGAGAAGAGATTGAGTAGGAAGGGACAGGAGGCAGAGACCAATCAGGAGGCTGTGGTAGTAGTCCAGATGCATGGTGACTAGGACTTCTGCTGAATGACCACTCTGTCAGAGGAGAGGAAAGGAAGCACATGATAGTTGTAATTCACATAGGAAAAATTATATTCCGTAATCAGTAATTTTCCACAAAATTTACAAATTGGTATCACCACTTGCAATTTAGACGATAGTTGCAAAAATGATTTAATTCAACCCAAGGCTTTAAGTAATTTAATGCTTATCTAAAAAAAACCCCCACACATTGCCTAAATGTAATTTGTTGTTTAAATAACATTTGCTTTCTCTCTAACTTGTTTATTGACAATAAGAGGCATATAATAGATGTATCTGAATGAATCATAGTTCATTTCTGCTCATGGATTGTGAAGTTGCAGGTAATCATTTACAGAATAGTGTTTAGATATTTTCATCTATACATTTTAAAATTAAAAGCCAAAGACAGTATTTAAAAACAATTTGCCATTAGTTTTCTCTATGCATTTGCCAACATGTAGAAAAAACATATAGTCCATTTAACTAACTATAGACATTTTCTGTTCTTTTAATTAAAGTGCATGTATATTTCTCTAAGAACAGTGTTATGGACAAAACAATGTAAGTAAAAAAGCTGTGTGGAAAAAATTTATGTTGGTAAACATAACCATTTTTGGTACTCTTAAGGCAGCTCTATGCTTCAATCTTGTGAATCAGTTTGTCCAATGGAAAACACCTTGTAAAAGTACTAATTATCTGCAGTTAGGGTCTTTCAAATGAGGCATGTGTTTAAAGTGCTATATAAGCAATGAGATAAAAGATATTTTAAAAAATAATTTATTTCTTTTTAGTTGACAGCATTCAGTTCCACAGTCCTGTGAGGTCCAAATTTTCTCCCCTCCCTCTACTCCCCCCCTCTACTCCCCCTCCATGGCAACATGCAATCCTATATACGGTCTACAAATATCTTTGCATTAAACATTAATCAAGTTGTAAAGAAGAATTATAACCAGTGAAGTGAACAAGAAAGAAGGAATAAAACAAAACACAATAGAGTCTGCATTCACACTCCGTAATTCTCTCTCTGGATGTGGATCCCTTTCCATCATGAGTGATTTGGAGCTGTCTTATAACCTTGCATTGCTGAGAGGAGCAGGACTCCCCAGCCTATCAGTCAGTCATCACACATACGTTGTGCCTGTAATTGTGTACAACGTTCTCCTGGCTCTGCTCTCCTCACTCAGCGTCAGTTTGTATAAACCTCTCCAGGTTATGATGAAGTCTGTCTGCTCCTCATTTCTGATAGCACATCATATACCACAGCTTGTTTAGCCGTTCCCCAATGGATGGGCATCTCTTTGACTTCCAGTTCTCTGCCACCACAAAAATATAAGTATTTTTGTACATACAGGTCTTCCTCCTACTTATATGATTTCTTTGGGATACAGCCCTAGATGTGGCATTGCTGGGTCAGAGACATCTGCTGCACCTGGGGATGTGTTGTGCTAGCCCTTTGGGCATAGTTGCAAATTGCTCTCCAGAGTGGTTGGATCAATTCACAACTCCACCAACTTCCAATTTGTCCATATCCTCTTCAGCATTTATCATTTTTCTGTTTTTTCATCTTAACCTATCTGACTGGTGATATATGCTACCTCAAAGTCGTTTAGATGTTCATTTCTCTAATGAGTAATGATTTAGAGCATTTTTTCATATGCTTATAGATATCTTTAATTTCTTCCTTTGGGTACGAGATATCTTAAGGATTGAATCACACAATATAATAAACACTCTATTTAAAACTAAACCTTATTCAAGAAACTAAAGCATTCATAATTTATAACAATATAGAAACTTATTACTAGGGTGGCCCACACGGCCTTAAACAAAACATATCATTCAGTATATAGTGTAGCACTCAATAGGTAACATTGCGCACAGCCTATATCATTGCATTTAGTGTATAACATAGCATGCCCCCTCACCTTATACATTCTTTGGAGGCCAAAATCTCTGGGGAGAGAGCAGCCAGCTCCTCCTCACTCAGGTACTGTCCAAAATGCTACTTATACAGTTGGGGGTCCCAGGCCAGGATCTTCCCTAGGACAACATATCCCCAGGTGTAGCAGAGGATACAACACACTTCGCCCTTAAATTAAATCTACTCAATCAAAATAGAGTGTCCAAATCCTAAAAGTCTTATTGGGGATGCATCCTTTCCATGTTGCCATTGTAGGTTCCCACCTGGCACTTTCAGGTGCACATATGCTTGAATGAGCCAAAGAGGCCAAGTCCTAACACTGCTCCAGCTCCTGCTTCCAAGTCCTGATAGGTGTCTGGGCAACAAAGGTTTCATCTTGACGTAGGGCTGAATTCCACGCCCTGTGGCTCCTCCTCCTGCAGGTCTGTGGGCAAGCAGCTCTCCACTCCTGCTCCATTTCTCACTTCATGGGCACAATTTGGGGCAGGGCTATTCCACTTAAGATCTACCTCTGACCATAGCCTTGGCTGTGAGAATTTCAAAAGAAACTCCTCCCCTGGCTCCTTTTGTTATCTCTTTAAGAGCTTTAGCTGCAAAACATAGCATACCTGGGATACAACGGACAACTATCTCAGTCTCATTAAACCCCACACTTTCCTTTAGTCTGCTCAGATCCCTTCTACAGGAGGGCCACTGGCACAGGTTCACTCTTAATCCTTCTCTGCTATTAGAAATCTCCTCTTCACTATCAGACTCTCCTCTACACTAAGCAAATTCCCACTGCTTCACAAGTTCTTGCTGCTGCTGCTGCTAGTTCTCTCAACCTCAGTGCTCATCTTCATGCTCGTTTTCTCTTCACGCTCAGTGCTCATTTTGTTCATCTTCCTTTTCTCTCTTCGTGCTCATTTTTCTTCTTACTTGTTTTCTTCTCACTCGTTTTCTCAACACTCTCTATTTTTTTTTTT
>CM053598.1:211095070-211110992 GCA_028646575.1 Pseudocheirus occidentalis
AAGGTCACACGGCTAGTTTTTTGTGTTAAGTGTCTGAGGCCGGATTTGAACTCAGGTACTCCTGACTCCAGGGCCGGTGCTCTATTCACTGCGCCACCTAGCCGCCCGATGTTCATTTAAGTTAAAAAAAATAAAAATAAAATCAGCAGATAATTTTTGTTGAATTGGAATTCAGTAACTTCTTAATATGAGTACCACTTTTCATTATGTCATTCACCTGTTAATCCTAAATTGCTTTGGAAATACATTTTTCTGCATTGCCTAATGGGCAATAATAACTCACATTTGTAGATCACATGACAGTTTACAGATTATATCAGGTGAAATTAGTTGTTATCCTTAAAGTGCCTTATCGATGTGAATTACTTAATCATTTTTAAGTGTAGAAGCTGAAGCACTGAGCTGTTATATCTGGGGAAATCTGAGAATTCACAGTTTGTTTTATATTCAGATCTCTATGCCAGGCTCTTTCTTTTTTAAAAACTTTAATAATATTATTTTTTGAATTAGCAAAGACTCATCTAGAAGAGAAAGAAATGCAGAATATATTACATAAGCACAGTCAAGCAAAACATATTGACATCCAAAAATGAATTTGTGTGTGGGTGTGGGCGTGTGCACAGCTTGTAAGTTTATTATCTCTCTGTGATGAAGTACTTAACATTCTTTATCCATCCTCTGGAATTGGAGTTAATAATTTTGTTAATGAGAGTTCTTATGTCTTTCAAAATTGTTTTATAATATTGTTATTATAGGATGATTTGTTCTGGTTCTGCTCATAAACAATTCATACAGATCATTCCTGTCTCTTAGAAACCATCTTTTCCCTCATTTTTTATAGTATAGTAATATTCTATTACATTCGTGTCCCACAATTTGTTCAATCATTTCCCAGGTGAAAGGAACCTTCCCCTCTCCTCCCCCGCTTTTTCCCCAGTTTTTTGCTAGCACAAAAAGTGACTACAAATACTTTTGTGCATACAGGATATATTCTGATTTCTTTGATGTCTTTGGGATATTGATTTAGCAGTGGGATAGGTGGATCAAAGGGCACACGCTATTTGGTAATTTTGTGCATGATCCATATTCCTTTTCAGATTGGTTTGAACTGTTTATAGCTCTACCAATAGTATATCAGCATGTCTGTTTTGCAGCAACTCCTCCAACATTTAGCATTTTTTTGTATGTGTCATCTTTTCCATTCTGATGGCTATGAGGTGGAACCTCAGAATTGCTTTAATTTGCATTTTTCTACTTAGTTATTTGGAACATTTTTTTTTACATGGCTATAGATAGCTTTGCTTTCTTTCTTTGATAACTGCCTGTTTATGTTCTTAGATCATTTGTCAATTGGAGAATGACTCTTATTCTTATAAATGTGAATCGTTTCTTTATATATCTTGGAATCGATAGCTTTATTAGAGAAACTTGTTGCAAAGTTTTCCCCCAGTTAATTGTATCTCACTTAATCTAAGCTTTATTGGATTTGTTTGTGCAAATACTTTAAAAATTTTATGTAATGAAAATTATCCTTTTTATTTTCTGTGATTCTCTTTGTCCCTTGTTTAGTCATCACTTCTCTCATTTATAAATCTTATTGGCAATTTTTTTCCTTGTTTCTCTAATTTGTTTAGGATATGACCTTATATTTTGATTACATATCTATTTGTAGCTTCTCTTTGTGTAAGGTGTGTGATTTTAATCTAAGTCTAATTTCTTTCATTCTGCAGCCCAATTTCCCCAAGAATTACCCTTACCTCCTGCCCCCCCCCAAAAAAAAAATTACTTTGTAGTTAATCCAGCTCTAACATTAACTCTAAGGTCTTAAAGCATTAACTTCTAAAGTACTGGGCACCTTTTTGTTTACCTGCCTGCAAAGTATGAAAGAGAATCAACAGAATAAGAAGTATAATACTAAGCTAAACTAATTTACTCATTCATTACCATGCTAATTAACAGAGGATAACTTTATAAGACCATTCATGTTTGGCACAGGAAGTAGTGAAAAGTAGTTGTAGCTGGTTGCCAGCCTTCACTTTAACAAGTGATCATGGTAGGGGGGAAGGTTGTCAGCGGGTCTCTCTCTAGAAATTGCTCCAATTACACAGGAATCACTTTCACATTTAATTCTATGGGACACTGCTGTTCAGTCATTTCAATTGTATTTAACTCTTTGTGCCCTCATTTAGGGTCTTCTAAAAGATACTGGTGTAGTTTGCCATTTCTTTCTCCAGATTATTGTATAAATGAAGAAACTCACACAGAGGTTAAGTGACTTACCTAGGGTCACAAAGCCAGAATGTCGGAGATAGAGTTAGAACTCAGATTTTCCTGACTCCAGTCTAGTGTTCTGACCACTGTGCAACCTAGCTGACTAAGGAAAAAAAAGGCTGAAATTACCAAAGAGGAAGAAAGCCCATATGAAATTCCAGAGCCAAACAATTCAGTATTTTTCTCACTGAGCCTGACTTGCTTCAAAAAAAGTGATATTCCTTAATTCAGACCTGATTATGGCTTGCCCTGATTCTGTAAAGACCAATGACTAGGATTTCACAAACTTGCCCCCTTCTGTCTCTGCATGCTTATTGTACTTCCCCCTCATACTCTGTAATGTAGCCGTGTCTACCTTCTTTATGTTCCTTAACAAATGACATTCCATTTCCTTTCCCTGGCCTAAGTACTACCTATTTTCTGTACGAAGAATAGTAATCCCTCATTACCTTTACCTCTTAGAATCCCTCTCTTCCTTCAAGCTGCAGCTCTAGCACCACTTTCTTCATGAAGCCTTTTCTGATCCCTCAAGTGCTTGTGACCCCTCTCTCAAACTGCCTTGTTTTGTTGAAACTGCTTTGTATTCATTCATATTTATTCTCTTCATTTTTATCGTGTATGTACTTCTTTTCTCTCGTCAAAATTCAAGCTCCTTCAGAGTAGGGATAGCTTCATTGTTACCTAGCACCTCACCTTAGTGTTTGATACATAATAGATAATTAATCATTTTTATTGATTGATTGAAATAACATCAACCATGCACCAAAGGACATGGAAATTTATGTACATTGAAGGAACCATTAGTAGAATTATAGGAAGAAATTGGCAGAAATGTCTAATAGTTGAGAACCTCCATTTGTTCCTTTCAGGCCTAAACAAATTCATCAAGAAAATAAATAAATAAATTTAAAGGCTTTGAATATAGTTTTTGAAAGGTTAATAATAGTCTTTGGTGATTAAATCAGAGATTTGTCTTACATCTTTACAAAAAATTTCCCTTATGTTAGAGCATAAATACTTAAAAAATGTCAGAAAGCAAGAAATCATAAACACATCTTTTTAGTGATTACAACACAATAAAAGTTATTCAATAAGTGTCTTAAATGGTGTTAATTTAATTCTAAAAAGATAATGAGACAAAACAAAAACCAAATCACAGAAATAATAGGTAATTTTATTAAAGAAGATAACCCAGTGGGATATCATACCAAGAATCTGGGGATACATCTGGTAAGACCTTAAAGGAAAATTAATATCTTCAAATATTTCCTTTAGGGAAGAAGAGAAATTCTAGATCAATGAATTGGGTATGCACCCACGGTTTATAAAAAGTTTTTACTTACAATTGCCTGCTTAGATATTGAAAACATTACCTACTTTTTTTTAAGAGGAGGAACTGGTCTCAGAGAGCCTATGGTCACCCAGCAAGTTAATATCAGCACTGAGATTTGAACCCAGATCTCCTGGCTTTAGTACATTTCCCACAATATAATGCCTGAGTAAAGTTGCACTGTAGTAGAAGACAGCTACATAAAAGTAGACAGGTGTATGCCACAATTTTGTATAAGGATGACTTTACCTTGTACAAGTGGGGAAGGGGGAAATTTCTTTTCTCTTCTACTTTTCCCCTCCCACTCAGGATCCTTTTTTCCTTTTTCCTCTCTCTCCTTTCCTTCCTTCCATATTACTTTCCTCAACTTTAGCATTATTACTGCTGTGGTTCTACTACATAAAGATTCACTAGGCTTTGAGGCAGTATGTAGTCAAATTGTCTGTATCAGAAAATACTTTCTGAGTTCCAAAGATTCTATTGAAAACAAGCTTTTCCAACACAACTTATTTGGGAGTTGGAGACTCTTGATGGAGCTAAATGTACATGATCTGGCCTGCTTTGTACATTTTACTTTTTGGCAGAACATAGCTCTTTAATTTAGCTTTAGTAATGTGGAGATTAACTATTAAGAGTCTTAAAAGAGTTGGTTTAGAATATTGAAACAGAATATAAGTTGGTGATATTTGGTCCATGTGCGGGCAAATTTAGAGCTCACCATATAAAGGAGAAGACTGAAGGAGTGGTATATGGGTGTGTATGTATGTCTGTATACATGTGCATGTATATACGCATAGGTATATGATTATGGTGAGGACAGAGACAAAAATGAGTGGAGAGAGAGAGGGAGAGGGAGGGGGGGGGAGAGAGAGAGAGAGGGAGAGGGAGAGGGAGAGAGGAGACAGACAGACAGGAGAGACAGAGACAGAGAGAAAGAGGGGTGGGTGGGAGAGAGAAGATAGAGGGGAGATCAATCCGTTTACTCTTGGAAATGTCCCTGGATTAAACAGAGCCACAAGCAGATGGAGACAGGGATATTTGGCTTGCAGCTGTTTTGAGTTAGGAAGAGGTTTACTTTTATGTGAATTTGTTTGACATTGTTTGCATCTCTGACTTCTTTGGACATTGTTTTTGATCATATTTATCTTATGACTTCAACAAGACTAGGCTTGGGCTACTGAGGGAATCTTAGTGCACATATATTTTGGATTGAATTAACGGCTTTAGGCACTTAGAAAGAGCACTAGTGTTGACACAATCAGAGTACCGTAGCTAGGGGTAGGTCTGTAGGCATTGTTTTGTTCTTTGATCTGTACTAAGTAGCTAGCCATTTTTATCACTCCATTATGTAGTCTCCCCATTGCAACAAAGATTTATTCATAAAATTATACAGTATGATATTTGCAAGTTACTGCTCATACTAATAAAAGATAAGTTTGCATGACACTTAAACTAACACTGTCTATCCCCAAAGACTTTTATCAGTTACTGAAAAATAAATGTTTACAATTCATACAATTCATACTTATAGAAATGGCAATTTGAAGGGTGGTTGATGGGAATTATTGAAAGTATTCTTCCCCACAGATGAACTGTACAAAAATTCAGTTCAAGAGTCAGTATGGGAGAGTGAATTTTTATCGGGAGTGACTGGTCCTCGGTTCTGCTCTAGAACCTACTTGTTTGGCCATGCAAAAGTAATTTTACCTTTGTGGGCCTCAATTTCATCAGCCATAAAAGGAGGGAACTGAACTAGTTCGCCCCCTACAATCCTTTCTTAATTTAATTAACAGTCCTTTATTGGTAATATTTTAGAATTACTAATAAAATAAGCATATTTTAAGAAGTACTAATAATTTTTTCAGTTGGTTTTAGTTGCGTATGACTCTGTGACCCCATAAGGAGTTTTCTTGGCAAAGAGATTTGAGTGGTTTTCCATTTCCTTCTCTGTCCCATTTCACAGATGAAGTGAGGCAAACAGGGTCAAGTGATTTGTTCAGGGTCACATAGCTAGTAAGTGTCTGCGGCTGGATTTGAACTCATGAAGACGATTTAAGGCCTAGTTCTCTCTCCACTGCACCACTTAGCAGCCTTACCTGAATTCTACTTGATATCAAATTATTTGTAGTTGTTTTATATTGCTCTTTTAATCTAAAAGACACAAAGCATAAAATACAGTCGAGTTTTTTACATTATTACAACTTAGTATAATCCACTAATAATTTTAAAAGAGGAACATTAAAAAAAAAACGCACAATAGCTTAGAACCCTAAGGGATCACAGTGCTTTTCTCCTTCAGTCCTTAATTGGAACAGGAATTTCCTGCACCTCAACAATGACATTTCACCTTTGATATGAAGACCTCTAGAGAGAATAGGGAGCTTAATTCAGTCCCGTTTAATTTATCAGATGCCCAGGATCGTGTGAAGCCGCTCGCTTTACTTTCAGGTAGTTCTAATTCTTATGAGGTCCATCTTCATGCTGATCTCAGATCTCCTTCCTCTGGTCCTAGTTGTGGATCTCGAGAGGGGGCAGACAGGGAAAACCAGTATGTAACTGGATTTCTGTCAGAGAATGTGAACTGCTTGATCACAAGAACTTTTGTATTTGTCTTTGTTTCTCATCAGTCCTGAGACTGCTGGTACATACACAGTAGTCGTTTAATGAATGAAGATTTGTTGATTGATTGAGAGTTAATTGTACCAAAAATAGAGTCTCCAGTGAAGGAGCTGGTGATGCATTGAAGGACATGGAAGTAAGGGGGTTCATTGAGAAGGGTAGAGGCCTAGTGCTATAGAATATTTTTTCCACACTTAATCTTCTTTTTTTATTGATGAAAAGAAAATGTCTAATTTTCTCTTTTACAATTATTGTCATATGGCTTAAAAAGAAATATTTTTATTGTGAGAAAACCCCACACATATAAATTTGTGTATAGATGTGTGTGTATGTATATATATGTATAATGCACACACACACACGTGTGTGTGTGTGTGTGTATATATATATATATATATATATATATATATATATATATATATATATATATATATGTTCTTCTGTCTCAGTCATTGTTAAAGGTGACTGTCAGAAGTATTAAAAGCTTAAAGAAACATTCTCCTGAGTCAATAGATTTCATTTCTAAAAAATGTTTTTCAATTATTTGATTAAGGTAATATTGAACCTATCTTTTGTGGTAGGAAAACTCATGTAACTTCATTAAATTTCTTTATTTTCAACAAGATACATTTTAAGGAAAGAGCTATGAACGAATCTTAAAAGAATTAGTTTAAGTGGTGTATTAATTCCTGTTTTTTGGAGATGATTCTTAGACCTCAAGAAATTCAGCTTCCCTTAGGATATTATGTAACCCAGGATACAACCTGGCATTAAATATCAACTTGTTATTCAAGGGAGTAATTGAGAAGCTTTTTGAAATTGAAAATATTTTGAAAATACATGCTTGAGAATATGAATTGTAATTGAACCTTGGAAAAAAAAGTATAGGGGCAGCTAGGTAGCACAGTGAATAGAACACCAGCCCTGGAATCAGGAGACCCGAGTTCAAATGTGGCCTCAGACAGGTAACACTTGACTTTGGGCGAGTCACTTAACCCCAATTGCCCTGCCCTCTTCTCTCCAAAAAGGAAAAACAAAAGAATAGAAATAAATTAAGGCTGATATTTTTAGAGTTCAGTTCAGAAATTATTTTGCTAGTATTAGATTTGTTAGCTTTTGTAAATTTTCTTTTATTTTTGAAGATAAGTGCTTTCATTAGATTCCTTATTCAGTTGACTTGGTAAAGTGATGGTGGCTTCAGTATTAAAGAACTATAAGACTTACTGAAACTATCTTCTGAAGAAAATTAAGACAGTCTATTTAGCATATTAATATAAAAATGCTGTCAGTAGACTTATTTAGTATACTTTTCTCCCCTTCTAAATGCAGAATCAGCCTCACTATGCTATAAAATTGGTGACAAATAAGAACCTCTTTGTATAATGAAGGGAAGATCTGTTTATTTAAAAGCTTTCAAAGGCTGTAACAGATTAAACTTAGCAATATGTATAGGGTGAATGTTGAGCAATCATGCCCCTTGCTCCCCTTCCATAATAAATCTCTGCAGTGTATTCAGCTAAAGGGCTCAGTGCCAGAAAGAACAGGTTTGACTTGTCGGTGAGGATTTGCACCAACAGTAAAATGCACAACTGCTTTTGTAGAGGTCATTGTGGAGGTCACACACATCATAGTTGAATGAAAGCAACTTTAAAATCTTTTCTGACGAGACAAGGCTATTGTTTTATTTCCTAATCAGAGGCAACTTGAAAAGTAATGGACATAAAACACTATGAAAATATTTCAGACTTCCTTTTTCCAGGATGTATATTCTTAAGTTTGGGAAACTTATTGATATTAACTAATCTGAATATTTCTTTGCGACCTTGTACCACAGAAATTTTGAGAAATTGCTCTTTTAGTGGCATAACAATAGCTCTCATTGTGAAATTTAGAATCTTACTATATGTTGTTTTAGCATCTGGTAAACACCAGCAAAGTTCCAGATTTTCCAGATAATAAAGTGAGGAAATGTATGTCCATAGTAGGAAGAGGAATAGCTAAGGGGCCCAGTCACTTGTGTTTGATAAGTGGGGATGGGGTTTGGAGAGGAGAGTGTGACAGTGCCTTCTTTCCTCCTCTTTTTAAGGACTTCCATATTCTGAGGTCATTGCCAGGAATTTAAATAATATTAAATGAGATTTCTATAGTATACTTTCCTGGCTCACGAATGCTTTTGAGTGTTTATATAACTTCCTTATGACTTAATATTAATTTACTAATTTTATTTTACCCATAGGGAAACTGGGATAAATTAGAACTCGGCTTAGGAAAGGACACAAGACAAAACCAGGATTTTAAAATTTTGTAACAGACCTCATTAACTCTTAGAGTTATATGTGTTTTTTATGGTCAGTATTAAAAGTAACAACAAAAAAAAATCATTTCTAATGAATGAAATGGATAGAGGGGATTTTGTATAGTTAATTGTGTTTAGAGTTTTGGAGTGATCACCACTTTAAATAAAGATTGGCAGCCTTATCAAAGTAGCAGTCAGCTATTTGGTGGGTTTTAGTACATATATTAATGAGAAACATTGGGGATGTGCTTTGGCAAGTGGAACTGATTGGCACTAACATGTCACAGCAGCTGGTGAAACGAGTGCTTTGGAGACATAGTTACTTTTGAAAAAGCTTTGAAAGCTGTATTATGTACCTCATTTTCAGTTAAACTTTCTTGTACTTACTTCTTTCTTTGCTTTTAGGGCATTGGCTTTCCAAATGTTCTTTAAAAATAAAAATGTATCCATTATGTATTAGAATTATATATTTATGTTTTAGGGGGGAAAAACAACTGAATTGTTTGTCAAAGCATTGCCTATATGTTTTATGTATTTGTGGAGGCTCTTACATTTGATGAAGCTATAACTACATTCTTAAATATTAATTTATAAAAGGTTGTGTTTTGTTTCTTTGGGGACCTTTCATTTCGCAATCTTCCCATTTTTGGGTCCTTCGTTAAAGATGATCTATTACAAAATAGATTAGCATACAATTAAAATATAGACACGGTAGAGACATTCCGATCAGCATTATAGAACTATAATTTTTTCATCGATAGAGTATTCTGTGATTTAAAAAGTCTTATTACTTTTAATAAGTCCTTAAAGACTTATTTAAAGACTTTAAAGACTGCTTTTAAAAGGCTTATTACTTTTAATAATACTTTTAATTAAAAAGCCAGTTACAGTTTTTTTCCAGTTTAGTTTTGACTCAAGGTTAAGCTATATATTTCCATATTGTATTAGAAAGATATAAACTGTAAATTTAGAGCTAGATCTTAGAAGCTTTTATGCAAATGAGGAAGCTGAAGTCCAGAGAAGAGACTTCCTAAGTAGTGGCAGACCTGGGGTTTTAACTCAGACCCTCTTCAGGTTCAGCAGGCTCTCCATTGTACCATCCTGCCTCCATGTATTTTAGTCATATTTTGGTTTGGCATGAAAAGAAGACTGAAACTGATCGTATCTTTAAAGATAAAGAAACATTTGTAGGACTAGTGGACTTTATTTTATATAATAAATATGTTCCTAAAAAGTTGTCTCTAAGTTGAATTTTTGTAAATTAAACTATTTTAAATGTTCTTAAAAGTCTTTATTATTTAATTAATCTGGATTTCCATTTTTTAGTTTACTTAGTGTGAATTATAGTAAAAAAAATTATATCTTTAGATAGTATCTCTATCCCTAAAGCCCTATTTCAGTGAAATTCCATAGTATAGAAATTTGTTATATTTAAATGTATGACTAGAAATCATGTTATTCCATTAGAATCCCTAAAGAGGAAGGAGGAGGAGAAAGGTACTCTGAATACTGGCCAGGCGGATGGGAGACATTGCCCTCCAATCCCTTGTTTTTCCTCACTCTTGGTTTTGGTGTTTGTATCCTTTTGGACATTTTAAGAATTTAATTTTAGAGTTTGGAAATTTTTTTTTCTCCTTGGGAAAGGGGAGAAGGGAGAATATTTGAGAAGAAGGGGACTGTAAGGAATCAAAAGATCATGGCTTTCTCCTTGCAAATGAAAAGGACAGGTAAAGTGTTCAGCTATAAATCCCTCAGCTCTGGTACCATGATACTTTCAATTATAGAAAATAACGATATGGACCTGCGGTCGTACTGGAGTATTTTTTGTAAGGAATCTGTTTTAACCATATCAACAAAGCACTGTTTCTCTGAATCATCTTCTACTAGATTCTGATGAATCCATCTAACTATGGGTATCATGTTGCCTTTTTTTTTTTGCCTCAGAATATCTTCATTTACTCAGGATTTTTAATCTTAGGAAATCAAAGAGAGGAAGTAATGCTTAGTGGATAGAGAACTGACTTCTGAGTAAGGAAAACCCACATTCCAACCTTGTCTTGGACACATTCTGGCTTTGTGTGCTATCCGTGGCTGGTCATTTAACTTTTAAGACTAGAAATCATAGACCAGTTGTCAGTCTGCCCTGAAAAGGGAATTTACTCACTTCTGGATCTCTGTATCTGGTAGATTTAGGGGGGAAAAGTAAATTGGAAATCTTTTTTTTTTTTTTTTAGTTTTTATCTTTTTTAATTCATTGTGTTTTAAATATAAACGGTTGCCTTTGACCCTCTCCGCCCCATCCAACATTGTCTTTGCTCTCCCCTGCATTTTATGGGTTATTTCATGATTACTGTGTTACGAAGAGTGCATATTATCAGAATTAGTCTTATATTATAAAGAATCATATGTAGAAAAGTATATTTTCAGCAATCTTTAGTGAAAGATGATAATTTTCGGTGGTTGTGGGACCTAACCCCATATTTTCCATAGGTTCACTGTATCCACATTCACGTTTTTAACTTTTGTGCTGTTTTTTAGGATCATTGTCCCTATGAAAATTGAGGATTGATTGTGCTCTTCAACTTGGCATTTGCCTTTCTAGGCTTATTTTATGTTGCTCCTCTTTGTTCTGTTGTTTTCCATTCATGTATGACTCTTCATAACCCCATTTGGAGTTTTCTTTGCAAAGATAATTTGTCATTTCTTTCTCTAGTTCATTGTACAGATGAGGAAACTGAAACAAGGGTTAAGTGACTTGTTTAGGATCACAGAGCTAGCGAGTGTCTGAGACCAGATTTGAACTCATGGAAATGAGTCTTCCTGACTCCAGGTCTGGCGCTCTATCCCGTGTGCTTGCTGCTCCCTCTAGCTTCCCTATTTTCCTTTCTGTACTCTATATTTCAGCCAAACTTACTCTGCTTCAGTTTGACAAACTTGGCATTCTATCTCTTGCTTCCATGCCTTTGGCACAGTCTGGAATGCACTTCCTCTTTACATCTCTGCCTCTTGAAATCTTTATCCTCCACCTTTTACACAAAACCTTTCCAGATTCTCCTCCTTGGTATTGCCTTTTCTTCTCATCATAATGTGATTGCTGTCTTTGTATCTTTAGTATGTAATACAGTGCCTTCTTGCAGTTACAAATTCTAAGGAAGAAGCGTGCTCGTACACATACCAATAAGAGGCATGGAAACTGGAGACCAAACAGTATGAAATGAATTGCAGTCACATTTTGATAAGCTATTTGAAGCATCCAGATAATTTAAAGTATTGTGTCTAGACTTACTATTTAGGAAGTTAATAGTTTAGCTAAGTAGGATGTAGCCTATCACCGATAAGGACCAGAGAGTGATGCAAAAAAAAAAAAAAATCATCTGGGAAATGTGTAATTGGAAAAGAATTCTCCTTGGTCCTGCAATTTTAAAACAGGTGAACAGTCTGAGTGTTGTACTTGTACTTTTGAAATGTCAAGTGAATGAGAATAAGAGTTTTAGTGGAGAATTTCTGGAAGAAGATGGACAAGAATAACAGAATGAAGTATAGAAGGTTGCAGCATCTGTCACTGAGGGAACATCCACATCTCTGAGATTATAGATTCAGAGTTAATTTAGCTCACTTAGAGCAGTGATCTCAAAACTCTTTTTTAATCTGACTCAACTCTTCCATTTTATTCATTTTTTCTCATGAATTTAACATTTTATTTTTTCTCCAATTATGTGTAAAAACAATTTTTAACATTAATTCTTTAAAACTTGAGTTCTAAATCCTCTCCCTCCCCTTCCCCTTTCATTGAGAAGGCAATTTGATACAGGTTATATATGTGCAGTCATGCAAAACATATTTCCATCTTAGTCACACAGACAAAAAAAACTCAAGGAAAATAAAGAAAAAGGATGCTTCGATCTGTATTCAGATTCCATCAGTTCTTTCTCTGGAGGTGAATAGCATTTTTTAACATAAGTCCTTCAGAAATGTCTTCGATTATTGTGTTGCTGAGAATATCTATTACTGTATACAGTGTTCTCCTGCTTCTGTTCATTTCACATGTAAGTGTTTCCAGCTTTTTCTGAGAGCATCCTGCTTGTCATTTATCATTGTACAATAGTATTCCATCGCAATCATATGCAACTTGTTCAGCTGTTCCCCCATTGATGGGCATCCCCCCAATTTCCAGCTCTTTGCCCCCATCCTTTTCCTTTTTAAAAAAATCTCTGGGATATAGACCTACTCCGGCTATTACTTGGTCAAAGGTATGCTTAATTTTATAGCCCTTTGGGCATAGTTCCAAATTACAGAATGATCGATTCAGTATGTATTTCACCAGTAGTGTATTAGTGTCTCAGTTTTTCCATACCCCCTCCAACATCTGTCATTTTCTTTTTGTGTCATATTAGCCAAACTGGTAGGTGTGGGCTGGTAGCTCAGAACTGTTTTAATTTACATTTCTCTAATCATTAGTGATTTAGAACATTTTTTTTCATATGACTATAGATAGCTTTGATGAATTTCTCTCCATCCTATTTCTCCTCTTTATCCTTTCATCATATCCATCCTCCAAAGTGTTTTGCTTCCAATTTTTACTTTTCCCTGTCTGCCCTCCCTTCTATCAGGCCTCCCTCCTCCTACCCTCCTTTACTGAATGTGTGTTATTCCCTCTTTGAGCCAGTTCTGGTGAGAGTAAGATGAACATGCTCTTCCTAACCTCCGCATTCTTCCCTTTTCTCTCTAAAATTCCAGTCACTCCTAATTTCTTTTGAATTTAAATAGAAACTCTTTTGTTTAGCTTTAAAACAAAAAATCCTTTTTAACTTGGCCGCAAAGTCTCCCATGACCTTCAGCCTGGCATTTACCCATATTTTAATAACTTTCTCCATCCTATCATGATCAATTCTATGAAATTTTCTGTTAAGCCATGACACTGTAAAGATAGTTTGTTCCATGTCTGCCTTTACACAAAAAGTACAACTTGTGAGCAGGTATTCAAACATTTGTGTGTGTGTGTATAAGTGTGTATGAGTATGAAGCCACATGTTGCTTTCATATCCAGGTTCTCGTCCTCGTGCTTCTCTCTTAGAATGGTGATATTAATATAGTTAAGAGTTTTTGTTACTTTACTGTGCAGTAAAGGTTCAGTTGAAGTTAAATAACATAAATTTGTGGTTTACATAGTTGGATTGATTTTCTGACCTCCTCCAGGTTTGCTCAGGAGCATTTGAGTAGGAACAGATGAGATGAATTGTAAATGTCGTCAAGTTTGGCAGTTTGGGGAGGGATGATGTGTGATGGGAGGATAACAAGGAGGTAAGGAATTTGAGAGCTGTGGATAGTGCTGAGTTGAAATAGTTTACTGTGGAAAGGGAGGAAGGTAAAGTCAGTGTAGGGCTTATGTACTTACTGAGAAAATGGAAGGAATAGGAATATTGATGAGGGTGAAAATAGATTTAAGTGTACAAAAGAGATGGATAGGAAGTTATGGGTCAGTAGAAGAGTTCTTCAGTTGAAACTAGTATATTTTTGAGTAATGGTGAGATCCAGGATATGGCCATGTTTGTGCAGGACTGAGCTTAGTGGAACAGTAGGTAGGTTGTAACATTTGAGAAGATTAAGGAACTAGGAGGCTGGAATGTTTGAAGGAGCTTCAACATTAATACTGGAATTCCCATATTTTAAGGTTGGAAATTGAGTAGGACAATAATGAATATTCATGGTTAAGTAAAACAAATTTCCTTTTTGGCAGTGTTTTAAAAAATATGCCTCAGTATACCCGGAGTACATCGCCTCTTTTTCAGGATATGTGGTATCGTGCTTTATTATGGGCATCTAGAATTTTGGTGGGTCATTGTGTTGATCAGAGTTTTTAAATCTTTCAAAGCTGTATATATTGTTCTCTTATCACTGCGTCAATTCCTGTAAATCTTTTCAGATTTCTTTGAAGCCATCCTTATCATCATCCCTCCCTCCCTTTTTTTACCTTTTGTTTATTTTTTGGTTTATATCATTATTTCCATAAGATTTTGAGTTACAAATTTTCTCCCCATCTATCCCCTACTCCCCACCCCAAAACAGTGATTCCATTGAATACCCCCTCCCCCAATCTGCTCTCTCCTATATCCTCCCCCATCACCCCCTGACTTTTTGGAAGGGCAAGATGGATCTCCCTATCCCAGTGCCTGTATATCTTATTTTCCAGTTGCATGTAAATAATAATTATATATATGAGTGTGTATACATATATGTGTGTGTGTGTGTGTGTGTGTGTTTATCATTTGATTTTAGAACTTTAAATTCTGGATTCTTTCCATTCCTCCTTTGTCACCCACCCCCACTGGGAAGTCAGGTAATTCAATATAGGCCGTACACATGTAGTTACACAGAACATCTCCACAATGAACATAATGTGTAACACTGACAATATTTCCCTCCTTCCTATCCCATCCCCCACCTGCCTTGTTCTGTTCTCTACTTTGTCCCTGTCTCTTCACTGAAGTGTGTGCTTCTAACATCACTCTCCCCCTACCCTGCCCTCTCCTCCATATTCCCCCTCTCATCCCCACTCCTCCTACTTTCCTGTAGGGCAAGATACCCACTTTAGAGTGTATGTCATTCCCTCCCTAAGCCAAATTCAATGAGAGTAAGGTTGGCCTGTTGGGTCTCTGATATCTCACGAAGGGTGAACCGATCCTCAGCTGACAGGAGTGCACGTGATCACCTGGGGGTGGAATGTGAAGGCTGCACCTGTTTGCAATAAGCAGGATTATCTCTCCACCTTCAGGGTGATGCAGGAAGGCATAGCCAGGGGAGGGGCCCTAAGGGGCCCTGGAGAAAGGACTTAAATACAGGCTACCCGGAGGCAGAGGGAGTCCCAGCCATGCCTGGCTTAGAGAATGTAGCTAGAAGCAAGTCCTGTGTCCTGAGTTTTTTGTGCAGCTGTTTCTCCCGGAGTAAGCGGGAGCCGGGGACACCCGAAGCCTGTTGAGGAAGGGTATAGGTGAGGCCTATACATCCTGACCCAAAAACCGTATCATTGGCCCATTCCCTTTTGCCTTCCTGTTCTTCCCCTCCATTGTGACAATTATCTCTTGCCTCTTCTATATGAGATGATTAACCCCATTCTGTCCCTCCCTGTCTCCTCTCATTTTATTCCTCTCCCACCTCAGAATTTCACCTTTTAAAATATTATCCCATCCTCTCCAATTAATCCTGTGCCCTCTATGTACACATGTATATACACACTCACATATGTATTTATATGCATATATGCCCTCTTATATGGATATGTGTGTATGTATATATACATATATATATATATCTATGTATATATACATACACACATACACACACATATATACACATTTATATTCCCTTCACCTATCTTCATACTGAGAAAAGTTTCATAAGTTACAATG
>CM053598.1:211111492-211128682 GCA_028646575.1 Pseudocheirus occidentalis
AGTTCTGGGTTTGTTTTTTTTTTTTTAGCAAGAATGCTTGAAAGTCTTCCACATCACTGAATGACCATATTTTCCCCTGGAACATTATACTCAGTTTTGCTGGGTAGGTGATTCTTGGTTTTAATCCCAGCTCCCTTGATCTCCGGAATATCATATTCCAGGCCCTTTGATCTCTTAATGTAGAAGCTTCTGGGTCCTGGGTTATCCTGATTGTGTTTCCACAGTATTCAAATTGTTTCTTCTTGGCAGCCTGTAATATTTTCTCCTTGATGAGGGGACTCCGGAGCCTGGCTATAACATTCCCAGGAGATTTCTTTTGGGGATCTTTTTCAAGAGGTAATTGGTGAATTCTTTCAAGTTCTGTTTTGCCGTCTGGCTCTAAAACATCAGGGCAATTTTCCTTGAGAATTTCTTGAAGGATGCTTTCTGGGTTCTTCCCCCCACCTTTTTAAAAAGCTGGGTTGTGATGTCTTACTGAGGCTAGAAGTATAGGGGCGACTCCAGCTAGATCCCACTCTTGTTAGCATGAGATCTTTGGTCTCCATTTACGACCTCTACTGGTTCATGAACCTCCTTAGACAGGTATTACTTTTATTTTTAAAATCTGCTGATACCTTTTGTTTTCTCTATCATCTTCATTCCCCCGTTTATCCCTTTCCCATCCCCTGCCTCTTTAGTCATTCTTATAATAAGGTTGGAGAAGACAGTGGGGGGACAAGCAAGTCAGCAAAACCAGTGCATTGATTCTGAAAGCACAAGCAGCGTCCCAGCCTCATAGACCCCCATGATCAGAGATCTTAAGTCTGAAAAAGCGTCCCTACCCCCAGCTTCTGTAGCGAAGCTTAATTTTCTCTTTGTTGTTGTTTTTCTCTTGTATGTTATCATTGCATATAGTTTTCTGCCTGTTTCACGCTGCAGCAATTCATGTAAATATTTCCACGTGTCGCAAAATCCTTTATATTCTATACTTTGTAACATTCTATCACTGGCTTGTGCCACATTTTATTTAGCCATTCCTTAATTAATGTCTTGTTTTCAGTTCTTTTCTTTATTGACAAGTGCTGCTATATGAAACTTTCTTTTAATAACCTTTTTTTGGTTATCAATCCCTTTGGCTGTCGCAGGAATCTTCGGGCCAGTGGATATGACTATTTTTTCACCTTCATAGCATAACTCCACGTTGCTTTGAAGAAGGATTGACCAGTTCACAGTCCTGCTAACAGGACTTCTGTCCCCCCTCCCATTCTTTACTGTTTCCATCCGTTGTTGGCTTTGCCACCTTACTGAGTAGGAAGTGAAACTTCCGAGTGTTTGTGAGTTGAATTTCTGCTGTTATCAGTAATGCAGAGCCGTCCTTCACACAGCCGTTAGTGGTACCAGTTTGCAAGTCTTCTTTTGACACTTTGTATCCTTTATCTCATTCTCCACTGAGAAATAGTTCTTGCTCTTATATATTTATGCTTATTCCTTACAAATTTTGGATTTTAGAGTATTATCCGAGCTGTTTGCTGCATTGATTTTATTTGTACAGAAGCTCTTCAATTTCATGAAATTGAAACGATCTATTTTGGTTAAGAACTCTTCCTTAGTTATAGCTGACGTCAGTGCTGGGTGTTATTCTCTTCTAACTTTTTAGGTGGACGGGCTAGACCAGCAAGGTCATGTGTCTGTATGGTAGTATGTGGTATCAGGCGGCACAGCCTCCTTTCTACCAGTTTGCTTTCTTGTTTTCCCAGCACTTTGTCAAATAGAAAGATCTTCATGTAGTTTATATTCTCAAACGTATCAAGTGAGCTATGTTAATTCCCTTCTTGTTTCTTCTTTCTAAGCCTGTTTCCTCATTGGGAATCATAATTGTCGTACCTTCATTAAAGGGCTGTTGGGAGTTAGATGATAAAATATTTGTTAATTTTGTTTCAAACCTTAAAGCATTATATTAATGCCAATAATTACTACTATGTTGCTGCTTGCTGATGCTAGGAGAAGGTGAGATCAGTGAACCCTGGCATCTTATCTCACATAATACATGAGGGAACAGTAAGAATCATTGATCCTACAATGGTTTGAAGTTGGTATCTGTTTGAATGGTGGTACTACAGACACAATTACAAGATCACAAGCAGGGTTATTTTTAGGGTAGAAGATTATAAGTTAAATTTTAACTTCCCTGGGTTTGAAGTGTATGTCACGTATACTAAAGGAGGTGTGAGTTTGCAAGAGGACATTGTGTGCCACGACCACAGCGAGGGTAAAGGAAGCCATTGCTAAAAGACATCAGAATTCAAGTCAATGTATCGATCAGTCTGGTCTTCAGAAGACCAACAATGCAACATATCTCATCCTCTAATTCAAGAGGTGGTAAATTACAAGTGGGAACCAAGGGACGTGGTATCAGAAAGGCTCAGTGTGTTGGCTTAGCTGTTCTTTATAGTTAAAGAGAACTATTTGGGAAAACAGGAGGAGGAATATAGAAATGAAAGTAGTATTCAAAGATAACAATATAAAAAAATTTAAAAATTCCAGTCATGTTAAAAAAAATGTATGGTTCTGGAATTTAAAAGAGAAATCAGGGCTAAAGATAGAAATTTGGGCATCTTCATCATAGAGCTAATGACACGGACAAGAAAGAGACTTCCATTGAGAGTGAATGTAGGGGAAAAAGAAGCAAGAGCTGACCTTTAGGAAATAGAGTTAAGGAAATCACAGAAGTAGATAGAAACAGTTACATACTTTCTGCTGTTTCTGAAGCCTGGCGACTGAGAAGAGCTGTAACAGTTATCATTAAGGACTTTGGAGAAGTTTTTTAAAAGTTAACGTTTTTATTATTATAGCTTATTCACAAAAAATTTACAAGTATTTCTATTTACAAAGTAGGACACAAAAATTGTATTTGAAATCATGGAACTCTAGTCTGCTTAGTGTTTGGTTAGTATATACTAAATTGAGCACATTTCTTTCAAAGCTATCCTGTTGTTTCTTCTACATTCAGAAAATGTTGAAATAGCTTTTTCCCCACTTGGGGTGGTGTGAATGATTATTAACACTCCCATCTCCTTACTGATACCTCTTCCCCAATTAAAAACAAAAAAAAAAACTATTTTGTAGCAAATAAATAGAGCCATGCAAAACAAATTCACACAACAGCCACGTACAGTAGAATGATATAGATATGTGTGTGTGTGTGTGTGTTTATCCATATCTTGAGTCTGTCGCTTCTCTAGTAGAAGGTGGCTTATATTCATTGTATGTCCTTTGGAGATGTGATTGGTCATTGTTATGATAAGAGTTGACTATGCGGAAATTGCCTTTGGCAACTCACTTTTCTCTGTATCAGTTGATATTCCCAGAATTCTT
This sequence comes from Pseudocheirus occidentalis, assembly GCA_028646575.1. Taxonomy (NCBI): domain Eukaryota; kingdom Metazoa; phylum Chordata; class Mammalia; order Diprotodontia; family Pseudocheiridae; genus Pseudocheirus; species Pseudocheirus occidentalis. The sequence goes on from CM053598.1 coordinate 211,114,847, forward strand.
TAGAATAGTCTTTCTTGTCATTTATTATGATGGAATAATATTCCCTTACGTTAATATACCGTAGTTTATTTAGCTTTGCCAAGTTGATGTGCACCTTCTTAGTTTCTTTTGCATTGCTTTTTAATTTTACTCTCCCCTTCAAGATCAGAAGCTTTATTTTCCTTGAGAATATTTCCTCCCTGGTATTGTCTTCCTTCTTAATCACATTTTCCAGAGAAAGAGAGAGGGACATACACACACACACACACACACACACACACACACACACAGAGACAGACAGACAGACACCATGCATTTTCTGGTTCAGATAAGACAAGTTCATTTGATACCTCCTCTTAATAGCCTCTTTTACCTATCTCCATCCTCTACCCTCCCAGAACTCCTTCATGTTTGAAAAAATCTTCTTTTTGAGGCAGCTAGCTGGCCCCTGGAGTCAGGAAGACCTGAGTTCAAATCCAGCCTCAGACATTTAACACCAGCCCTGTGACCTTGGGCAAGTCACTTAACCCCAATAGCTCGGCCTTCCTCCCTCCAAAAAAGAAAGAAAAAGGAAAAAGAAAAATCTTCTTATTGTACGGGCCAGTTATGAGAAATAATCAATTCCACCCCTTGCTCATTTTTACACTGGTGTATTCTCTTCACCCTTGCTTTTCTTTCACCTCTTGAGAGCCCTTACTTTGGCATTACAGTCCTTTTATTTGGGCAAATAGGTGGCACAGTAGACGGAGCACTGGGCCTGTAGTCATGAAGACCTGAGTTCAAATTCAGTCTGGGATATTTACTAGCTGTATGACTGTGGGAAGTCATGCCCTTTGTCTGCTAATAATAGCACCTGCTTCGCAGGGTTGTTGTGAGGGTCAAACGGGATGATTTTTGCACAGTTCCTACTACGGTGTCTGGTATACTCCAGACTCTTAACAAATAATGACTTCCTTTCCCCTTCCCCATCTTGATTGACCTCCTGGGTTATCACTACTGATAGCAGCTGTTCAGAACCTTTGTTCTCCTAAACCACCTCCATCATCCCATTCAGACTCATCGTCTCTCACTTGATGAAGAAAAGAGGTCTCTGTCTTCCAAGTTCTGAACTTCTTAGCAACCAGTGATCTCTGTTTCCTTGAATTTCTCGTGCCATCTTATGTTTTTCTTCTATGTATTTGTCATAATTTAATTGGTGTTATAAGTGTCTTCTCTTTTTCTTTTCATATTATGTATTATTAGATGTTTCTGTTGTTCTGCCTACTAAATTACAGTTTTCTGGAGTGTAGAGACTGTCCTATATGTATTATCCTTGTATCCCGGTGCCTAGAATAGTAATTGCATAGCACATGTGAAGTTTACTAAATATTTGTTAAGTACACTTGGAAAAAAGTTCTAGATCAACTTCATAGTCAGCTAGCATTTATTAAGTGCCTACTCTGTGTCAGGCACGGTGCTGAGTCCTAAGGTTACAAAGATAGGAAAAGACAATTGCTGTTCACAAGAAGCTCTAATGGGAGAGACAGCATTCAAACACCTATGTACAGACAAAATATAGGCAGGATAAACTGGATATCATCAACAGAGGGAAAGCACTATCATTACCAGGCATCATGAAAAGGTGTTTTTTTTTGTTTTGTTTTTTGTTTTTTTTGCTTTTTGGAGGGGGGAAGGCAGGGCAGTTGGGGTTAAGTGACTTGCCCAAGGTCCCACAGCTAGTTGGTGTTCAGTGTCTGAGGCCAGATTTGGACTCAGGACCTCCTGACTCTAGGGCCGGTGCTCTATTCACTGTGCCACCCAGCCACCCCACCATGAAAAGTTTCTTGCAGAAGGTGGTACTTTAATTGAAAATTTAAGGAAGCAGGGAAGCTGGAGGGTAGACAGATGTGAAGGGAGAGAGTTGTAGTCGTGAGACCCAGCCACTGAAAACTGTCTTGTTTGAGGAGTAAGAAAGAGGCCAGTTTCAGTCAATCACAGAATACATGATAGGAGATGGGAAATCTGAGGTGTAAGAGAATAGGAAGATTATGAAAGGGCCAAGTTATGAAAGGCTTTATAAGCCAAACGGTATATTTTATATTTGATCCTGGAGCTAGTAAGGAGCCACTGAGCTGATCAAAGAGGGAAATAGCCAAGTTAGGCTTTGACTTTAGGCAGACCAGTTTAACATCAGGGAGAGATATGAGGCAGGGAAACCAACCAGTAGGGTTTGTCAGTAGTCTGAGAGTGAGTTGAGGTCCTGTAGCAGGGTGGTGGCAGTGCCAGACTAAAGAAGAGAACATACGTGAGACCTGGCAACAAGATTGCATCCTGGGGTCAAGAGTGAGGAATAGAAGATGGCACTTGGCTTGCAGTTCTGGGTGACTGAGAGGATTGTGACACCCTTAACAGTAAAAGGAAAGTTGGAATGAGGGGAAGGTTTGGGGGAACAATGATGAGTTCACTTTTAGACATGTTGAGTTTAAGAAATCTGTGCAGTACCCATTTTGAGATGCCTAACATGCGACTGGAGACGGAAAACTAGGACGAGGGAAGTGAAGGCTGAACAAGTGAGTCAGAGAATCGAGTGCATAGAGATGACAGCTCTATGGAAAGAAGGAAGGTTGTAAGCCGGGAAGCATTCATTAAATGCATGCTGTGTTCTCGGCATTGAGCCCAGTGCTTTACAAATATTATATCATTTGGTCCTCCTGTCAAATTTGGGAGGTAGGCGCTCTTGTTATCCCTCTATTCAAGTTGAGGAAACTGAGGCAGACAGACACTAAGAGGTTTGCCTAGGATCACACAGCTAAGAAGGGTCCTGATTCAAACGCAGTTTTTCCAAATTCCAGATTTAGTTCTTCAACAAATAACTACTTCTGGAGGAAGCATCATATAACCCGATTGCTGAGATGCAAAGTAGAATACTAAAGAGGCAGAAGAGAAGAGGGGTCTGTGACAGAGTGTTTAGAGACATCCATGGTTAGTGGGTGAGAGCCGGATTAAGATTCATCAATGGAAATTGAGAAGCAACTCTAAGATAGGCAGAGGGAAAACAGAAAAACAGTGTCATGAAAACCTAGAAAGAAGAGAGTATCCAGGAGAAAAAGGTGATCAGTTGACAGTGTCAAAGGCTTAAGAGAGGTCAAGGAGGATGAGGACTGAAAAATTTCACAATTGATAACTTTGGAGAGAAATTTTGGTTAACCGATAAAGCTGAAAGTCAGAGAGTTAAGAAAAAGTGAGAGCAAAGAAAATAGAAGCACCATTTGTAGCTGGAAGGTGTTTAGTCCCAAAAGAAGAGCGATAAAGGAAGGAAACTGGCAGGAAAGGATGGGTTAAGTGAGGAACTTTTGCAGATGGGGGCATATGTGGTGTGTTCATAGGCAGTGGGGAAGTGGCCAGCTTAAGAGTTTACCTTGGCAAGGAGAAAGGTCACATTTTCTAATGGGAAAAGGATGGAAGAGAAAGTGACAAAAGGTTTTTTTTGCCATATGAGATGAGGAGAGTGGGAGAAGAGGGAGCTGTCAGAGAATGGTCTTGGTTATTTCAGTGAAATGGAGGCAAGACTGAGCTGAGAGGGTGTGTTTGGGCAGCTATGGGAGGTCTGAGAAGGAATGAAGATGTTTGGAAAAGCCCCTGTGATGAGTGGGATAGTTGAGTCAGTGAGGGAGTCAGTCAGGATCGCCTGCTGCTGCGAGGTCTCAGATGATGTTTTGTTGTTGTTGTTTTTGTTGCTACTGCTGTTGAGTTGTTCAGCGCAGTCCAGCTATTTGTGACCCAATTTTGGGTTTTCTTCGTAAAGATACCAGAGGGGTTTGCTGTTTCCTTCTCCAGATCATTTTACAATTGAGGAAGTTGAGGCAGACAGGGTTAAGTGAGTTGCCCAGAATCATACAGCTGGTAAATGTCTGAAGCTGAATTTGAATTCAGGAAGAGGCATCTCTCTGACTCCAGGTCCAGCATTCTATCCACTATGCACCTAGATGACGATGAGCTTATATACCAGAAATTTGTAGTGAACCCACTCAGCATGGTGTTTTGATTTTTTTTCCCCCCAATTTTGTTCAGTAGCAGTGTGTAAGAGCAAAGAAGCAAATCATGGGAATGATCCAGGGCTAAGGCTTGGCAGGGCAACTTTAGTGGTAAGATGAGGGCAAGGCACTTGAGAGAAGAAGATACTGTAGAGTTGAACTGTTTCATCTAGGGTTCCAGATGGGGAATGGGGAATACTGCAGAGCTCCCAGGTGATGGTCTGGGACAGAACTGAGACGTAGAACGTCAGAGGTCAGAGTGAGGATGAAGAACGGGTTTTGGGTGTTACAAGGGGAAAAGGAAAGGCAGAATGCCTACAGGTCATGATCACATAAAGGAATTTCAAAATTCTGAACATGAAAATGGAACACATGCAGGTGATGAGAAGATGAAGGTGTAGACGTGATGCGGTAGAAAAGTCAATCATGAGAAAGTAATGAGTTGAGAAACTGGGAAGTTAGGCTGTTGTGTCTTTATTACATTGGTGTCCCCCTGGTATTACCACAGAAATTTGAGGAGTTGAGAGAAATTGTGCATCAGGCACTAAACTCATTGAGGAAAGAAGGAGAATATCCTGGATGTAGGTAGACAACAGCCACCCAGATCTCAGCTGGGAGATAGGCATGAATAGAAAGAACCACAAAGGGGGAGAGATGAGTGGTAATGATGGTGGTGAGGGAGAGCCTGGAAGTGGCAGCAGGGAGTAAGGAGTATCTGACTCCCTCACTTCAACCAGAGATTCAGGAAGTAGGAGTGAATGTGCAGCCGCTGCCGAAAGGTGCCTTTGGAAATCTGTGTCATCAGGAGGATGTTTGGTCCCAGGCAGTTTAAGAATATGGAAAGTGTTAATGGCAGTGGTCTCAAATGAAAGCAAGTTTGTAACCTGTGGAGCAAGTATTCTAGAGAATGTGGTGGACGACGTGAATTGCTTTAGATTGGAACATTGTTGGAGTTGAGTTGCAGGAGATGAGAATAAGGAAAAGGTCAGCAAAGGACCAATAAGGATTTGGACAGTGTTGTCTGTCTGTCCGTCCGTCCGTCCGTCCGTCCGTCCGTCCATCCATCCATCCATTCAATCTGTCTATGGATTCAGGATCTCTGGGATGATGTGGGAGTTAAACATTTGAACAATTAGTTCAGATGCACTTAAACGATTTTTTAAAAATAGCTGCGCATAGAATTAAAATTCTATGTTTTCATCTATAATTTAGTCACATTTTGATTGTACTTTCTTCAGACAATTCCACTCTACTGTAAAAAACTCAAAAAGAAATGTGGCAAGGGGTTCCTGAGGTCCCATCTCCCCTGTGGCATGCTCATTGACTCGTGACCTTTGCCAGGATTTCTTAGTGCTTTAGGACAGAGGTGTCAGACCAGTTACTGCAGAACTCTTAGTGTATATAGAACCAGATTGAAATGTAATTGGAAAATATTTAACAAAAATAAATGAATATATAATGAGGTATGAATAATATTCATTTGTGGTTTTCTGAGTCAGTTTGTGGCCTGCAGGGATCTGTTTTGATTTTAGTTATGTGCCACGAAGCTAATCTATGTTTTTTGATAGAATGTCTTTTTCTGGAATTCCTTATACCAGTGAAATTATAGGATATTTCTTATCCTTATAGGATTTATACCCATTTGCATACATGTGAGCGTGCAGACACAAACACCTGCACACAAAATGTGAGCTTTTGGAAATTTAAACAGAATCATTAAAATATCCTTTTTCTTATTGGGCTTTCAGGAAATTGTTTTTTATTCTAAAATATTTGTGATAAGTGAAACTTAATGATTGACATTGAGAAAATTCTATGATTTGTGTGTAAATCTGTCTTTATTTAAGACTTTACCCTTCCCCAAATTCTTTTTCTATCACAAAGAAAATGTTAGTTATATTAAGTCCTAATAAGGAAATTTCATTGGAATGAGGTAATAGCCATGATAATTAATGTTTTTGATGTGTTTATTTTATCCAGAACAACTATTACCAACTTAAAGTAACCAGTATTAGAAATCTAACATTAAAACTCATCCATTTTTTTTTTCCTTTTTCCCTAACAGGGCCAGCATATTTCATTAGCCCCAATTCAGAAGCTTGAGGAAGCTCTGTATGAATACCAGCCATTACAGATAGAAACATGTGGGCCCCAAGTCCCTCCCTTGGAGATGCTAGGAAGGCTTGGGTAAGTAGCCTTTTATTTGGTGGTATTTTTAATTTATGAGAAGCTAAGATGTACTTCTTGTTTTTTTAGATATGATTTGAAACTGCTTTATAGAATTGTACTTGTTTGGAATAACATTGCTTTACAAGGCAAAGATCCTGCTATGTTGCTGCTTTGGGTGGGTAAACTCAACTTTTTTGTTCTGTGGCTTTTACATATTTATTGAGAGTGACTCAGGGTTGCATTAATGTGCATTAAAGTCGTCATTGGCAGCTAGAGTGAAGTAGCTGTTCATTTTCAGCTCCACAAGTGTGCTTTAAAAACTGGGACTTTATTTAGTTAACAGAAAGCCAGGAAAAATATAGAATTTGGGCATTTTGCCATTAAAAGGGTAGATATACTTGATGTCTGCTATATGCCTTGAGAAACTTTGGTGAGAAATGAGCCAGGAAACATATTTTGTCAAAAGGTATTATGCGGGTCTGGATGAGTGGCTCAACAACATTACCATATGTATCCAAGTGAGTCATTAAACTGAGGAGTTCCTCGACTTTTGTGACTGATGGAAATGCTACTTTCCACGAAGTGAGCTTGCGTCTGGCTGTACACTTCTTAAAAACAAAGAAACGGAACATAACCACAGATTTGACCAGATGGATTATGTCATTTTGCTGGTTCTCACTTCTAAGCAAAAACTATTCAATAGAAAGTTGATTTGGAAATCCTGATTCCTTAATACTTAGGTTAAGGATTATTATTAGGATGTATTTGCAGGCCTATATGCTGAATAGACTACAAAGAAAGTAAGTAGTGTTTTCATTTGAATTTGAGAAAATTCACGTACCACTTAAGGTGAGGTTACTTAGCCACATTACAGATGATTCATTATTACCTATTATTACTCTGAATTCTAGTCATCGATAAGGTCATGCTGTTTTTATATGGTACATTTTGTGAACCACTTGGAATCTCCAATACTTGGGGGTTAGTTTGTCTAAGAGTCAATGACAAGTTTAAAAGATGTATAAAAAAGTACTGACAGATGTAGTTGGTTGGTTGTTGCCCTTTGTTCTTGAAGAAGACCAAAATGGCATCATTGTCTTGGAGTCAAGATAGAGCATGTCTGATTGTGGCTGATCACATCAATATGAACAGCTCAGAAGGCTCTACTGCAGGTTGGGCACAAATAGTCCATATGAACATTTGAAGTGGAATGTCTCCAAATTTGTACATCTCACGTTTCTTTCGAGCTGCTTCAGTTCTTCTTTGCTTACAGAGTACGTTGCCTTCTTTGATGCGGGGATGCCATGCTGGTCGGAGCTGTGCCAAGTATCTCCCAACTGATTCCAAAGTTCTTCAGGCAGAGCTTGAGAGTGTCCTTGTGCCACTTCTTCTGACCTCCAAGGAAGCACTTGCCTTGCATGAGTTCTCCATAAAATAGTCTTTTAGGCAAACATAATTTTGACATTTGAACAACATGGACAGCCTGGAGTTGTGCTCTCTGTGGTAGAGTTTGAATACTGAGCAGTTGAGTGCATACCAGCGGTAGGAGTGAATGTACAGCCACTGCTGAAAAATGTGTTTGGGAATCTCTGTCATCAGGGTAATATCTGGTCCCAGGGAGTTTAAGAATATGGAAAGTATTAAGAATGGCAGTGGTCTAAGATGAAAGCAAGTTTGTTAACCTATGGGGTAGGTAGAAGGTATGGGTAGCTTTAGCAGGGGACATTCAGGAGTTTGTGCTAGGGAGACGGGAATAATGGAGCAGTTATTAGGGGAAAGAACATGAAATCTGAAGAGAATATGATGTTGTGGGAGTATATTAATTATTGATGTTTTAGATCATTAAAGTAGATTATCATGATGACTTTGAGTTGGAGCCATTCCAGTGTTTCAGATAGTGTGTGAAGTTTGAAATCAGTTGGTTGGGCTGTATAAATGTTACCTGTGTGAATGTGAAGTGGTCTGGGAGTGTGATGGAATAGTCCCATTAGGACAAATAGTCCAGGTTCCTTCCCTCTTTTTATAGCAGGTACAGTAACCATTGTGTTGTTTTAGGAGGTTGTGTGCATGCTGGAAAGACTAGGTCAGTGAGGCTAGAATCCTCTCTTTCCCAGGCTGGTTAGGCTTCCCATGAAGGAAGTAGTTTAAGTATCATAGGATTACATCCAGGTTTTTGCAGCAACTGATGCTTATTAATGCTTATATAATTCAGGAAAGAAACATTTTAGAATATATTATAAAAGGAAAAATTTTTGAAAAGTTTAGAATCAAGAATAGCCTATCCTCCCAAATTAAGTATGATTCTAAAAGGGAAGAAACAAAATCTCTTATAGAGGCCTTTTTGAGGTATTCCTGATCTTTATGTCTGTACTAAAAAGAAATTATTGATGACAAGAGTACTCTACAAAGATGTGTGTGTGTGTGTATGTACACATATACATATGTACATATATATGTATATTTGAACAGTTTAATTGGAGTAAATATTGAAGAAGTGCTCATGTTTTAATAGAAGGCAATAAAAATGTCTCTTCAGATCTCCTCTATCTTCATGGTCCAAAAATGAATGAAAAAAAGACAAACATAGGTCATGGGGGTGATTTTGTTACATTTTGAGTGTTTAAAAGGAAGAAAGAATGGAGGGAGAAAGAAGAAATCGAGAAGGAAGAAAGTATTATTTCCTAAAATTAGAGTGTATGAGAATTTTGTAAACATGAAGAAGTGGGAGGAGCTAAGATCTCATGAGTATAACTCTTATGTACACTGGATAAAGGAAGATTGAACACATCCACATAAATAATTTAGTATAGAAATTATGTTACTCGACTTGGAAACAGTCAGAGGTGAGGGGTGTGTAGTGGATTTCAAGAGTGATAATATAGTTGGCAAGGAAATGAACATAAGCAGATCAGTCTTTACCTTTGGTAGGTGGATTAGAAAAAAGAAATTAAAAGTAAAGAAAAGAGAAAAATCTTTTTTTGGGGGGGGGAGCTCTCTAGAGTTAGAAGCTGTGGTGGAGTTGGAGCAGACTATTTCAGTTATCAGTTACTAGTGTTGCTCAAGTCCCCTGTCTTTTGTCCCTTTCTTTTTATGGTGAACAGGTATTATAGGGGTGTGTGTGTAGGTGTTATATGAAGAAAGCGAGGGAAAAGTGCATCTGGATACAATGAAGGCAAATCCATAATTAAAAATAAAAATAAAAAAACTTGAATATAAACAGGCAGAATTTCTTCCATAGATGGAAGAAGAGGGTATCAGAATGGTTTAGTAAGTAAACGCATTAGACTCTAGGTGAAATGTACTTGAAATAAAAGGGTTCGCACTGCAGGACTTAGGGAGAACTTAATACGCCTCAGGTGAACTAAAACAAACATGCGTATCAATCATGATCTCATATGGTACAGTAAAAAATAGACATGGTCAAAGACTACAATATCTTTAAAGATACATAGCATGTATTAGAATAATATCAATATTTAATGTCTGTACATATAGTGGTATAACATTTAAATACTTAAAGACAAATTCATTGAATTACCAGAAGAAAAGTCATAGTTGGTGTTCTAATTGTGCCCCTTTAAGTCAGAGACAAATGTGATACAAAGATAAAAAAAAAAAAAGAAAGAAGGAAAGAAATAAGCCATTATTGAGTGCCTGCTAGTGCCTGCTAGGGTCCAGGTAGTACGCTAAATGCATTATGAACGTCATCATGTTTAATCCCCACAATGACCCAGAAAGGTAGAGGCCATTATTTTTCCCCTTTTAAAATTGAGTAAACTGAAAGAGTTCAAGTGACCTTAGAGGTAGGAGACTTGAGTCTGAGTTCCATCTTTGACACATACTGGCTGTGTGATCTTGGACTAGTCACTTAACCTCCTAGAGCTTTAGGAACTCTTTGAAACTTTAAGTTGCAGAGAAGGTTCTGATCTAGGATTTTCCTGAATTACAAGGCTTTTCCTTATTTTGTCCCTTTATGACACCAAGAATTAATTCTCCCATAGTGGAAGTGGTCAGAGTACATCCCCAGTAAGAAAGAATAAAAAAGGAAAAGAAAAAGAAGTTCAGCAAATGTTATTAGTATGCCATCCCTGAGAGAGTATTTAGTGTTCCAAATCTGTAGTTCCCCCATTCAGCAAACAAGGGAAGAGACAATTTCTCATTTCTTTTGTAGGTCAGTCTTTGTCACTGTAATTATACAATGTCTGCTTTCCTTTCGGTTGGTGTTCTTTCAGTAAGTACTTGCTTCCTTACTTTGATAATTATGGGCATTGTTTTCTTGGTTCTGCTTTGGTTTATGCATCTTCCTTCTATGCTTCCTTGAATTCTTCATGTTCATGACAAATCGTTAGGTAATAGCACTTGGTCTTAAGTCTAGGTGAGGAGCCATTTCCAGTCATCGTGATCTGTATTTGGCCACTGGACCTAGATGGCTCTGAGGGAGAAAGTAAGACTGGTGCCAATGTACTTTTGTCCCTTAAATTCAGTTCATTTGCATTCATGACATCACCTCTCTGATGTCTTAGTCTTTTTCAAGAATGAAGGAGAAACAATAACAACAAGGATTTGAATTCAAAGATCTTCTTTTCTTCGTTTATAAAATGAAAGGTTTATAATAATAGATCTTTAAGTTTCCTTCCTGTGCTTTGTCCTTGTAGCTTTTTAATCAGCAAACGCGAAAAACTTAACATATATTATGTGTGTGTGTTGTATATGTGTTATATATGAAAAATTATTGTAAACATAAAATATTTCAGTGTGTTGTGGTGAATTCCTAGGTCTCCCTATGGAAAAAACCAGATAGGACGACTAAGAAATTCAGAGAAGCATGGGAAGATTTACATGAAATGATTTAGAGTAAAATAATCAGAACCAGTAATATGGTATATAGAATTATAATGGCATAATTGAAAAGATCATAAAAAATGAAGTACATTTCTCAGTAGTTGATATTAAATTCCCTGAGACCAGATAATAAAACATACCTCTCTCCTCATGGTAAAGATACGAGGAAGTATTGGGACAGAATATTGATTGTGGTGTTAGATGTAGTCAGAATATTGGATCCTTTTCTATAAGCGTGTTTTTTTTTAAGAGAAGAGTTTAATGTGAAGTAGCAGTTATTTAAAAAATACAGAAAGCTGAATCAGAAAAACTTTTTTATTTAAAACAATAAGCACTCTTTACCCTCTTTTATCCGTTAATCTCTGTCCTAAAATTGTCATTGTAGATTAGTTTGCTAAAAGTTCAGGTCACCAAAAAAGAAAAAAAGTGTTTTAATTGCTTCTATTTCCTTATGCAGTTGCATGACTTAGTGAAGAAAGTTATGAAGTTAGGATCATATGGTTTTTTATTGTGTCTGTATTTGTGCTACACTGTGATTCCTTTTTGTATTTTAGTTTTTTAAAATAGTTGCCTTTGACTAGATAGCACACAATTTCAGTAGTTTTTGGTGGTATTATGCTCAGAAAAGATAAATTTGTCCTCTATTTCACTCTTATAAGAGTATAAAGCCTGAAGTTCTTTGCCTTCAGATTTTTGTGATAAAAACCTTTGGAAGATATATGAAGTAAGAAATGGATGAGATTTTAATATTTGTGGTATTTATATCCTAAATTAATATAACATACAATTATATTTCAAACTGCGTTGTATTTCTAACTGGCAGTACTTTACAAAATGTAAACATGTTTTAATAATTTTGTGCCACTGGGAGCTAGCATTGGGATTATTTAATTGTTAATTGAAATTCCCCAGTCTATTGCTTTAGTGGTTAGCACAGCAAAGTCTCATTCACTGGAAATGTGAGACTGTTTTTTTAATAATCAGCTTGCCTTCTTGTCAGTATTTTACTAGTTGTCATTTAAAAAAGAGGTAATCTTATTACTCATATAACTTAAATGCATTTACAACTGTTTATCAGTTCTAATTACTTCCTTAAATATAACTGCTATTTTATTTAGATGTGAATAATTTGTAATATGAGCTATTCACTGGTTAGTGTGGCTTAGGTAGAATGTTTTGTCACAGTAAATAAAGGCAATTTTTACCTCTAAACACTTTCATGAGTAAAAAAGAGGAAGAACATATTAACTAATTGGTCATGCAACTTAAAAAAATAGAAAAGCAACAAATTGGAAACCCCCCAATTAAACAATAAAATTGATATGTTGAAAAATCCAAGAAGTTAACAAAGAAAAGAGACATTTTTATTGTTTAAGAATTTATTTATAAATGTGTGCATTAATAAAACTTGAATCCATTTTGAAAAAGAAAAAAAAATCTCTATAGTTAACTTGGCTTAAAAAACAAAAGAAGAAAACCAAATTACCAGTATTAAAAATGAGAAAGGTGGATTCAAAACCAAAAGAAATGATATAAATGTAGCCTTGATACCTAAACCAGGGAAAGTAAAAAAAGAGAAAGAAAACTACACACCAGTATACCTCATGAATATTGATGCAGACATTTAAAATAAACTAACAGGGCGGCTAGGTGGCGCAGTGAATAGAGCACCGGCCCTGGAGTCAGGAGTACCTGAGTTCAAATTCGGCCTCAGACACTTAACACAAAAAGCTAGCCGTGTGACCTTGGGCAAGTCACTTAACCCCAACTGCCCTACAAAAACGCAAAAAAAATAAAATAAAATAAACTAACAGCAAGGAGACTATAGCAACATGTAACAAAGAATGTAAACTATGACCATGCTAAATTTATACTAAGTATGCAGGAATAGTGATTCAGTATTAGGAAAACTATAAATATAGCTTACCATATTAATAGCAAGAAGAACAAAAATCTTGTTTATATCAGTAGATGAGGGAAAAACTTGACAAGATATGCCACCTCTTCTTATTAATGCAATAGGAAGCATAGTGATAAATGGATCTTTCCTTAATATGATAAGTATTAGCTAAAACTTAGAGCCAGCATTAAATGCAATGGGGAAAAAGCTAGAGCCCTTTCCTATAAAATCAGGTGCAAAGCAAAGATGGCCAATATCACCTTTATTATTCAATACCACGTTAGAAGTGCTTGCTATAACAGTGAAACAAGAAAAAGAAATAAGTGTAAACAGAGAAGAAACAAAATTATCACAATTTTGCAGATAGTAGGATGGTTTATTTGAAGAACTCCAGAGAGGGAAGTAAAAACAAAACAAAACAAAAACTGAAACAGTCGACAGATTCAGCAAAGTTGTAGGATATTAAATACACCCACAAATGATTAGTCCTTCTGTATATTAACAGTAAAATCCAGCCAGAAGAGATAAAATGCAAAGTGTAAAATATTGTAACCACTTCCTCACCTGTCTCACTTCCTCTAGTATGTCATCCCTCCAGTCTGTTCTGCATACAACTCCCAAAGTAGTTTTCTCTAAGTACAGATCTGACCATATGAATTCCTTACTTAAAGCAGCCATAGCATTTTCTTAGATAAAACATACACTCCTGATTAATTTTCATTGTCTTTAATGATCTTACTCCAAACCTATATTTTTAGGTTCCCTGTAGTTTTAATCCTTTTGTGCCCTGTGATTCTGTCAAACTGATCTTCTGTTTGAAGCAGTTAGGTGGTGCAATGGCTAGAACACTGGACTTGAAGTCACAAAGACCTTAGTTCAAATCCTGCTTCTGACACTTAGTAGCTGTATACCTCTGGGCGAGTTGTTTAGCCT
>CM053598.1:211129182-211157790 GCA_028646575.1 Pseudocheirus occidentalis
AAAAAAAAAGAATTTAAACCTGATACTCTAGGCAATCAACAGTCACTATATTGGCTGCATCAGAGTAAAGACACTGAAGGTCAAAACTGAAAAGGTCCTCACATATCATCAAGGTCAATCCCTTTACTTATTTTTGAGATGGTGAAGCTGCGGCACAAAAACACTAAACAAACTGCCCAACGATATAAAGCTATATGGTGACAGGGTGAAGGTCAGAACCCAGATCTCCTGACCTCTATTCCAGTGCTCTTTCTAAGAAAAGGTCACATAGCCAGCAAGACACAGCAGCCTTCAGATTGGCGGGCCTTAGGTTCATAGGGGCTCATCAAAAAGGATACAATGGGAGCAAGACTGAAATCTGTTAAACTAGCTAAGAGGCTGTTACATAAAGTAAGGCATTAAATAAAGATGAACTTGGCTTCACGTTGTGGCAGAAGGAATGGAGAGGAAGGGGCAAATCAGAGACAATCCTGGCATGATATAAACTGCGTTAACCTAAGCAATTCATTTTCCCGAAGTTTCTTTATCTCTAAATCAAGGACAATAATAATTACGCTCCCTAATTCACGAAGCTATTCTGAGGAAAGCACCTTATAGAAGCTGAGGCAGCAAATAAATACAAGTGATTGTTTTTAATTGGATATTGGACTATCCAAGTTTCCATATTCAGAAGAAACTAAGTTATCCTTCTTTGCAGATGATAAGATGAGACACTTAAAGAATCCTAGAGAATCAAGCAAAAAACTACTGGAAATAATAAACAACTTTAGCAAAGTTGCAGGAGATAAAATAAACCCACATAGATCATCTGCATTTCTATATATATATTACTAACAAAGGCCAACAGCAAAGGTTAAAAAGAGAAATTTCAAGTTACTGTAGACATTACAAAATATTTGGGAGTCCACCTGCCAAAACAAACTCAGGGACTACATGAACACAACTACAAAACACTGTTCATACAAATAAAGTCAGATCTAACTAACTGGGAAGACTTCCGTTGCTCATGGGTAGGTCGAGCTCATAGAATAAAAATGCCAATTCAGATGTCTCTTTGTCACAAATGACCTGAGGTACACTCTCAACTTCCTTATATAACAAGCACTTTCCATGAACTTGTACATATTTCTTCTTTTTTGCCTCAGACTTGCTTTGAAAGTTCAGTTTTCAGGGACTAGGATTACACCATTTGTTTATAAAGAACCAAACACATTAAAATACTTTTTTTTAGAAAAATCCTTATATAAATTATACTTTGTATAAAAAGGTCATGCTCGCCTCCTGAATAAACAGTAGTATGGAAGTATAAATGTAATCCCAATTTTCTAAAGAAAATGAAATCTTTTGTTACATAGGAATTGTCAAAGGGACTCCTAGGTGATTAGTTCAGCCTCTTCTGCCCTACGGCTGGAAAGGGGAGGGAACAGATCACAGTATTTTTACTTTGGAGCCAGGACTCAGCCAAGGCTATTCATTGGTGCTTAAATGATATTTGAGTTGTAGTAATACCAGTTCGGAAAGCTGAACTCCTCCCAACAGAAAGAAATAAAGGGAACTGACATTGCTTAAACTGATGTCTATCTGTCTTTTTTTCCTGGCAAAGAACTCCCTATTACCTAAAACCCTGCATAGTTGATAAAGTCTTCCATTGAGAGAGAATGCAGACATTAGTGTCTCAATAATGCATTTCTATATACCACAGAATGAACACTGCAGGAATTCATTCTATTAAGAAGTTAGAAAATGTTCTTACAAATGTTACCTTCAAATAGTGCACTGTAACACCTTGGAGAGTAGAAGCACTTGAGTCTGTATGATGATGGTAAACAGTACTCAGAAGCATTAAAGTTCTGATTAATATCTTCACATTAGCTGCTTAATTGCACAGGCTCAATTTGTCATTAGCTGACCAAATACTTATTTTATTGTCTTTGGGAAACTGCTACAATCATACTTACAGTAAGAAGTGTTCTAAACATGAAAATAATCAGAGGTAATCCAGGGTAACATGTCTTAATAGCTATGTTTGAACTAGAGCTTTAGTCCTGTGGTATGGCGTAGTAGACAGAGAGCTGGTCTTGCAACCAATAAAACCTGGGTTCAAACTTCTGACACAAACTATTTGTGTGACCCTGAGAACGTCATATGAACTTTCACTGCTCTAGGAAATGCTCTGTGTGTGTGTGCATGTGTATATATGTATATGTGTATGCATATGTATATATGTGAGTATATATGTATATACATGCATATATATGTATATAACAAAGAAGATGTCACCCTAAACTCAGGGTGTTTCATCATTTGAGAGAGCCCTATACCAAAAAAAACCACAAGTCCAGTTCTTATCTTTATCTTAATGAAAGTCATAAATGGTTCTTAGTATTATATTAAAAAAGAATAATTCCTCATCAAAAAAAATTAAGAGTGTATAAAACAAAACCCAACATTTTCAGTATAAACCTAAATTATATAAATTTATAATGGTCACATGACAGGTTGTCTACAAAGACCCTTGGAGAAGAGACAATCTGTATCTCCACAAGTATTCACACTGATGACATTACAGATTCTGACCAAACTGGCATCATTTAAAATTTGTAATTATTATGTAATATATCCAAATCAGTGTTTTCCAATTATGCTTTGAACTCTAACATTCTCTATTGAATAGCTTCTTTCCTGCAGCCTATGTTACAAATTGATGAGAAAATATATTAATTTAACCTTAAAAATTGGGATCCACAGAAAAAACATTATAGTTTTTTTGTTTTGTTTTGGTTTTTTTGAGGGGAGAAGGCAAGGCATTTGGGGTTAAGTGACTTGCCCAAGGTCACACAGCCAGTAAGTGTCAAGTGTGTGAGGTCAGATTGGAACTCAGGTCCTTCTGACTTCAGGGCTGGTGCTCTATCCATAAATAAGTTTTGCTACATGGAAAAGTCAATCATGTATCTATGTGTTATGGGCCAGGAAACTGTAAAATGCAACCATATAGCAACAGTGGCAATATATCAACTATAATATAAATCATTCTAGACATATTAACAATAAATAACCATTAAATCTAGGAATCAAATTTTATCTACTTTTAAGAAAATAAAATGAACAATGACTAAAGCAAAGAGAAAGTAACCTAATCTTTCTCAGTCCTAGTTTCCTTGTTAGTAAAATGGGAACAACAACAACTTCACAGGGTTGTTGTGAAGACCAAATCAGAAAAAAAAAAATTTTAAGGGCCTTGCACACTGAAGGAGAGGGAGACAAGAAATGGCCCAGGTGGCACAAATATGGAATACTTCATGAAATCCCAGATTTTGGTGATGTGGTGAGCAGCTTTAGTAAAGCAACACTTTACAACAATGATATATCTTAAATCCAGGCCCAGCTCCTCAACTCAGTTTCATTTTCCCCTTAATGACAAAGCACTCTTAGTATTTCTAGGTAGCAATGGAGACACCATCTGTGCAAGTGAAAATCTGTAGAAGTGTTAAAAGAAAGGGTTCCTGACAACAGAGATTATAAAATATGGCAATCAAGGCATCCAAAAGGTGAGCTACCATAGTCCTACATGAAAAAGAGAAATCTACATCCACTTCATTTATCAATACGCAAATTCAGATTCAATTCCAAAGGAACACAAGTCTGATGAGGCAAGCAGTCCCCCAAGTTTGCTTTCTTTTCATTCCCTGGCTCAAGGACAAGCAACTTAGACTGCAGCAATCCAAAAATGTGCATGCTTTGCTCTAATTCTAATTTGCTGACAAGAGGCAGAAATTCACAAAGCTCCTAGTTTTACTCACAAATTCAGCAATTCTTAGTTCAGTTCTGCTATTTAATGCTTTTGCGTGAAACAAATCATGAAGACAATAGAAAGTCATCACACCACCACCTTTGACCCACAGCTCCTTCAAGTTGTACAATAAATACAAGGTGTTCAAAGCCAAAAAGACTCCACGTACACCAACATAATCCTAGCACTGTTTAACAGAAGCAAAAGAAAAACCAAGCCCTGGACAAAAAGGGCACTCACTCACTGAGGCTGAACGCATTGTGGCATCAACCTGACTCTGCTTTATCTGATCATAACCTTCCATTATCCGTGTCTTACATTCTCCTTCTTTACTCACCAGGACCCTAAACCCTTCTATCCTGTACTTGCTACTTGCTTCTGCCATGACTCCTGTTCTTACTTCCCTCTCTTCCCAATCTCAACCCTCCTGTTAACCAATTAAATTCTACATTATCATCAACTATTTTTTTTTGCTTTTTTTTTGGAGGGCAGTTGAGGTTAAGTGACTTGCCCAAGGTCACATGGCTAGTTTTTTGTGTAAAGTGTCTGAGGCCGGATTTGAATTCAGGTACTCCTGACTCCAGGGCCGGTGCTCTATTCACTGTGCCACCTAGCTGCCCCTATCATTAACTATTAAATCCTGTGACCCGTTGTCCAATCAATCTTTACCTTTTGCCAAACCCACAGCCCTTAATTGTTGCTACCATCCATTTCCTCTGCTGCAAGAAATCATATAATTACACTAAATGGATATGGTATAAATTGATGTTAACAAACTTTCACCTGGGTCCTCACTGACACTAAAATTGATTCCCAACTTCATTCCTCTCAGACTCTCCCAAACCTCTTTTCTTCTCACATTTTCCATTCCTCTTCACACCCTCTCAGCTAAGGTTCTCTCACATCAGACTGAAAGCTCCTTGAGGTCTGGGATTGGTTTTTATTTCAGTACTTCCAGGATCTGCTCAATGTCTGACCCAGAGTGGGCACTTGGTAAATGCTTGCAGACTTGTTTTGATGAGAAAACGGCAGCCATTGCTAAGTTCTGGCTTATCTCTTAACCTCAAAACCGAACTGCTGGTAGCACATCTCACTCTCCCTTCCTTTCCCTTAGTCTCTGATAATAACTGATGTGGCCCTTCAACTTGCAAAGGTCATCCTCTCTATACATGCCATCCGTCTCAATCCCCTCTCTCATTCAATCCCCTGTCTCAGCCCACCTCGCAGAAACACTTATCTCAGCCTGGTTGCTTCTATTTTCTCTCTGATCACATCTCCAACTTTTGCCGTCTGGCTCCCAACTTCATTATCTCCAAACTCTTCATGGTCTCTTAATACACAAATCCAACATTCTCCCAGTTCTTCCCCTGTTTGACCTCTCTGCTATATTTGACTTTGAGGACCACCCTCTCCTTCCTTGGTACTGTTGCCACTCTTGAATTTTGTAACCCCACCTTCTGGCTTTCTTCCTGTCTGACTGCTCTTCAGTACTCTGTGCTATCTATATGTCATCTACATCACACCCCAAAACTGTGGGTGTCCCTCAGAATCTGTCCTAGGCCCTCTTGTTTCTCTATTTCATGCTCTTAGTGACCTTACCAACTCCCATGGGTTTGCAGACATTTTATACAGATAGCTTATAAGCCTATATTATCAAATGACTATTTGTCATTCAAATTAGATGTCTGGGAGACATCTCAATCTCAATATATCCAAATCAGAACTCATTTACCTTTATTTTCCCCTAAGCCCAACCCTATTTTGAACTTCCCCATTTCTTTCAAAGCCACCACACTATATAAACTTCCAGTCATTCTCAGGTTCATAACCTTGATGTCAACTTCAACTCCTCATACTCATACCCACATATTCAATCAGCTGCCAAATATTATCATTTCTACTTTTATGACAGCTCTCTTATTCAGTCCCTTCTCTTTATTCACATAGCCACCACTTTATTTCAGGCCCTCTGTAAGACCATGCATGAGCAGATTCCCAAAAGAATGCTACTGTGAAAAGCTTTAAAGGTTCTGATTACACAGCATAGTGAACACTCCATTTATTCCATAACAAATCAAGGCAAACATTCAGAACAAATCCCAATATAATATTCACACCACTACAACTTACCACAGAAAATCACAATATAGCATTCACAACACCTTAACATTAAAATGGCCACATCGTTTTCACCAAAGTGGTCACAGTATTTAGAACAAAGAACAAAAGAACAATCATCTGGTATCCCTAAGGAGGATTGCCTCCTTACTCAGTCATTCAGTCATCTCAAAATACAATAGTCTTCCACTCATGGGGCAATCATAGGTTAACTTAATCAGTCACTTATCACTGAGTACCATTAATTACTAAGTACAATCATTAGAAAATTACGCAAACCCTCCACCCCTTGGTGTCTAGTACACTTCAACTTCATCACATGGTTCAATATCCAAGGAGAGGCCTTTTCTTCATCTTGACTTCGGGGTGGTCTCTCACATTCCCTGGATCCCCTTCCATGGTCCCAGCTCCTACCTGAATCCACCAAACAGTCAGACGCAGACAGCTCCCAGGTCCTTGTCCAGTCCTCAGTCCTAGAGGCAGTTTTTGTTACACACTGAAGTTCACAGGGTCCAGCACATCTTGAAACATTCACAATTTCTGTTCCTGGGAACTCAAGGATCAACCAAGCCACAAATAAAGACTTATCCTGGTCATGTTTCTTCAGCCTTCCAGCAGTTCAGCTGGTCCTAGGACCCAGAAGAAACCTCAGCCTTCCAGGTGGCCTTCTCAAGAGCAACTTCAGCCTTCACCAGATTCTGGTCTCAAGAAAACTCCAACTCAGTTCTCAGTCCAGCAGCCCAGCTTCCATATGCTAGGAAAATTCTGCTTCCTCCACCAGGAGCAAAAATTCTAATTCTGACTGTCTCTCTCTGGGATCTTCTTATACACACACAGCATTGGATTTCTGTTTCAGCAAAACCCTTCCTGTTGTGTCTGCAACAAGAGACAGAGTTCACACTCTCTGCCTCTTTCACAGAGGCTTGACTAAGGGCTAAGCACCTGCTTACTTGTCATAACAAAAAGGGGTCTTCAAATTTAAATTAATGACCATCACACCCTCATCACATCTTGCCTAGATTACTGCAACAGCCTCCTCATCAGTAACTACAATAGCTAGTTTTTTGTACTTACTATGGGCCAGGCATCGCCTTCACCACTTTACAGTTATTACCTTCTTTGATCCTCGCACCAATCTGGGAAGATGGGTACTATTTTTAATCACCATTTTAAAGATGAGTAAACTGAAGCAAAATAGGTTAAGTGATTTGCCCAGGGTCATACAGCCAGTAAGTATTTGAGACGAGATATAAAGTCTGGTCTTCCCGAGTCTAGGCCTAAGCACTCTCTCCACCACCTTGAGTCTTCACTACTCCAGTCTATCCTCTACATATCTATAAAAGTGATTTTAAGTGAATATTTGACAATGTCATCCTGATAACACAAAAACTTCAGGTGCTCCTCATTTCATAGTATTGCCCTTCCTGTACGCTGCAATCCAACCAAACCAGTCTTCTCTCTTCATGTGTGAGACTCCATCTTCCATGTCCACATCTTGTACCAGTGGTTGTTCCCCATCCATGGAACGCACCGTCTTCACCTTCATGTCACAGAATCCTTCTCTTTCTTCAAGACACATCTTATATAGCACTTTCTATAAAGACTTCCTGGGCCCACACTTTCTCCACCCCAAATGTTAATGCCTTTCCTGATTCGTTTGCATTTATTCTCTTTATGTTTCTTTTGTATATACTTATATAAGCATATATATGTGTATATATATATATATATATATATATATGCTTATAGAAGTATATTCCTGTTTCCTGCATTAAAGTTTTTCATTGTCTGTATTTTTATCCTTAGCACATCAGAGGCATTTAATAAATGTTTCCTGATTGTGGTAAGAAAGAAGAAAAAAAAGCAGATACCCATAGCTTGGGGAATGGCTAAATAAACTGTGATATACAAATATAATGGAATACACTGTAAGAAATTATGAATATGATAAATTCAAAATTTACATATCAGTAAAGTAGGAGAGAAATAAGCAGAATCAAGAAAATGATGTATATGGCTAAAAATGGAAATGGAAATAAAAAATTAAACTAATAGCCTATAATTACAACGACAAAACTTGGTCATAGAGGAGAGTTCAGAAAATGCACCTCCCCCCTTTCTTTGCACAGGTAGAAGATATGGGTGTGGATTATTGTCTAAACTGTTGGTAATGCTGGCTTTTCTCAATTCTTTTTTTCTTTCCTCTTTTTCATCTTTGTTATAAGGGTTAGTTTGCTGGGTAAGGGAGGGAGGGAGGTATATTCAGAAAGGAAAGTAATGGAAAAATCAAAGAGACCACTAAAAGAAGTTTTAAAAATCAAATTAAAAAATGTAAACTCGGGCGGCTAGGTGGCGCAGTGAATAGAGCACTGGCCCTGGAGTCAGGAGTACCTGAGTTCAAATCCGGCCTCAGACACTTAACACACACACACACACACACACACACAAACTAGCCGTGTGACCTTGGGCAAGTCACTTAACCCCAGCTGCCCTCCAAAAAAAACAAAACAAAACAAAACAAAATGTAAACTCATTAGGGGCAGAAGTTGTTTCTGTTTTTCTATGTCCAGTGCCTGGCACAAAATAGGTATTTAACAAATACCTGTTGAATGAAGAGAGATCATAAGCTGATAGACTTAGATCGGGAAGGGATTTCAGACATCTCCTCCAACACCATCATTTAACAATGAAGACACTAGCATCCAGAGAGCTTAAGCAACTTTGCCCATGGTCACAGGAGCAGTGAGTGAATAACACTGTTAGGACTGAAGTCCCAAGTCCCCCTCCCTGCCTCCAAATCCAACAATACACAGTTACCACTATAACACTTTGGTTTGTTTTAAAAATCATAAAAAGTAATTTATATAAATGTCAGTTGCTACAGTTATTCTTTCTCAACAGAAACAATGGGCATAATCAATATAAGTGCCAGTTGTTACTGCTACTCTTAACAGTAACAACTGGCATTTATATTGTTAACAATAAAGGCAGTGAAGCAGAAAGATCGGCTACCATGGAATTACCGATAATAAACACCAAACAGAACCCAAAAGAAGCCCCATAGGGCAAGGAAGACGTGTTCCTAAGAAAATCCCCAGGAGAGTTTTCTCACAGTTCATGAGCTAAGTTTTTAAGCAGCAACTATTCCACACAAAAATAACAAACTGTTACACATTCACTGATTCTACTTTTGCTCTCTTTTTAATTTTTTGTCCTTTTCATCTTAATTTCTGAGGTAACTCATACACACTTTTCCTTACAGAGAACTGGGTGCTTCTACAATATTGCTGAGTAAGGAAAACAAAACTCAAAGAATAACAAACAAGATAAACTGGAACAATGAAAAGGGAGACAACAGTAAAAGCCAACAAGGCCCAAAGCTAAGTACAATGTCATGTAGGGCCAATGTCACGTGAAACATACATCCCGTTAGTTAACAAACAGCAATCAGAAAATGAAACTGCCTGGCAAAATCTCACTGGGTAGGGTCTCGTTCATTGTTTCTGTGTTTGTATTTAACAGGAAAGTGCTATGGTAGAGAAGAGCTTGTTTATCAAGACAAAACACAGCAATAAAAATGGAGATGCTTAGAAAATGTCTGTGATATTTCTCTCAAGCTCTTCCCAGAACCAGTCTTCCTGTGTTCCCAACCTGAAAGCATCCAAATCCAGGGAGAAACATTTAGCCAACAGCAAGGATTCTCTGGTAACTTCTGGGCACTAAACCATCTCTCCCTCAAATATCTATGCAAGCACATGGAAGATTAGGAAGCTTCTCTAATCTTTACAACTTCTCAAAACTGGAATTATACAACAGAAATAAAGCACAAAAAAAACAAATAAGGTAAAAATTGGAAGAACTAACAACAGGGAAGGCTGATCTCTAACCCCTAACATACTTCCTTAGTTCTCATCTACCACCCTACCATACTCCCAGCAACAGCACTACACAAGATGATCCATGCACTTGCAAAACAACTCAACTCTACTCCCCATTCCCACTCTCCTAGTGCCTTGGATATTAAAATGGCAGAAATAGCAGCAAGGAATGATAGCACTGTTTGCTCAGTGGTGCTTGGTCAGAGAATAAAGGAACAGTGGAAACAGGTACAGTGTGGAAAGACACAGCAGCAATCAGGAATGGTAGCACTGTGTGCTAAAACAGGGCTTGACCAGAGAATGAAGGAATATTAGGAATAGGGACAGTGAGGAAAGACACATGTCTAGACTTGCAACAGACCTTAATTCCATATCTTAACAACCCTCAACCTAGTGCTGCAAAAATGAAAAGAGCAAAAATGTAGTTAGGCTGTGGCTAGTAGCATCACAATGCTCTGTGCTGTAGTGTGAGAACTAAAAAAAGGAAGGAAACAGGAAGCAAGATACACAAGTATGACTATGGGGCATTCTACTAATGGTGAAATACCCCGAGCATCCAGCCAAGGCCAGTTCTATTTCTCTGGAAGTCACTTGGGGCAGAGTCCACTGCTGATGAAACATGAATTAGCAAGCATGGAAGGAGGCTGAGACTCTGTGATCTATTGTCATCTATCTGTGATCTATTCCCTAGGGAAATAGCCATCAAAGGAGAGGAAATCAGAAAGTGAAGAATAGGGGAAAATAAGGAAAAAAAAAACTAAAATTATCAGATATTTCAGTAAAAAGAAAACTCAAAAGACCCTGAGCATAAGCAGATAAACCAAGAGGGAAAATATTAATAACAAAAGAAAATATGGTCTCTAAATTAGGTAATGGCATCTATGAAGAAATATTTCAAGGCAAAAGAAAATTAATCAAGAGTAATGAGGGAAAGAACCCTGTGGATTCGCAAAAGAGAATGTAACTACAGCAGGGTGTTCCTAATCAGTTAAAGAAAAATAAGAACTGTGAAAACAGAATTTATGGTCTGCACAGCTAAAATAATAGGCAGAACAGAAAAAACTTGAATCCATAGTGGAAGTCTCCTAAGTAAGCAAAAGATTGGGAATTGGGAATTACTGACTGGGAATACAAATATACATGGAACAGAAGGATCATGTAGAAGAAAAATAATTAACATTAAAAGAAAGTCTGATCCCCATTACAGGCAAAACAATGATCCTGAAGACAGCATGCATAAGGATTATAGGTCTCCCAGATGAACACAAATAAAAAAACCAGAATATCATAATGCAAGAAATAATATAAAACCTCCCAGATCTTTTAAACATAGAAAACAAAGTGCCAATATAAAAAAATCCATAAAATTGGAGAGTGAGGGACAGGCAGAGAGGAGGCATGGAACCTACACAGCAAGTTCCAAGACATAGTAGTTAAATTTAATGATTCCACTGACAAACAATAAACTGCAAAAAAAGAGTAGGAGAAAGACCTTTAAACATACAGGAAAGGAAACTTCAATAAGACAAGATTATTCTACACCCATAAGAAAGCACAGGAGAAAATGGAATAATGTGTTCTGAAGAGCAAAGAAGTTACCAGAGTTGCAGTCTGCAAATCTGAGCTTAACTATAAATGAAAATAAGGTGGACATTTCAGTTTTTTTAAAAGGCATTCAAAACATTCCTAGAAAGAAAACAAGACCTGAAGAAATTATTTACTTCTCAAACACAAGAGCATCAACAAGTTCACTGTGGATATCTATCTTGCCGGGCATTCCAACCAAGCAGATCCTTCAGCAACCCCAACTGTCTATGCTGGGATCTATTCTCTTCCCCCTCTATACTAGTGGTTCTCAACCTTCCTAATGCTGCAACACTTTAACACTCATATGTAGGCATATCTGCATGTGGGCAGACCAGCTTGGAGACAGAGGAGTGGTGTCCCTTCCTAAGACCATCTGAAATATGTGTTTTCCCCTTCCTGCTAAGTCAGCAAGTTCAAGGGGCATGGAAGATCTTCAAATCCCAATCTGAAGATCTTCCCTGCCCCTAGGCCCTTTGACAGGCTTAAGTGGCTCTGAGAACCTTCCCTGATTTGAAAGTATACTCTGCCCCCTAATAGGCTGAATGTGGTCACATGGAGCCTGTGGCAGGAGGCTTGTTCTTCAGGAATGCCCACAACTTATTCCTTTGTGATTGGGTAGTGGGTCAAAAGGGCTGTGACATTCTCTGATCCAGGAGAAGGCTATATATGCCCTGATGTAAGGTTTTGCTTTGGGTCTCACTTTGGGAAGAGTTGTGTGATTTGGCCAGATGAGACTTTGGGAAGCCATTGAGCCCCCCGGCTTTGATAACCCAGATGTTGGTGCTTCCCTTTCTGGTAACTAACTAGGTATGGATTTAATAGTCAGACGGTTGGAAGCTGTCTGCTGATCTGTTTCTTTGTCTGCTTGTAATTTCTGCTTATAATTTGTTTGTATTCTGTTTATATTCTCTGAAGTTCAGGGTGCTGACTTCTTCCCCTGAACTAGGTAAATGATATGTTTGATTGATTAAAGTAAGATTTTTAAGCCATTTTGAGTTGCTTTCCTTTAGAAAAGCAGATCTACGAACCTGTGCTAGCAGCCATCCTGGGTATGCTAGGGTGCTTGCTGATACAATCTCTGCGTCTTGGAAATACTATCTCCCTTTAAGGGTTAGCCCATATGTCACCTTCTAGAAAGGGCCCTTCCTGATTCCCTACTTCTCCCCTCTCCTCCAAAAATTATTTTGTATTTACTTTGTATATATTTTGTATTTATCTGTGAATAAGCTGTTTATCTCTGTCAATAGAACCAGGTCCTTGTGGATAGAGACTCGTTAGAGTTTTTTTTGCATCCCCAGTACCCAGCATGGTGTTCAATATACATTAGATGCTTTATAAGTGCATGATGAATTAAATGGAACTGGTATTAAAGTTTTAAACTAAAAATTCAATTTACCTCTTATCAATCCTCCTATTCCCATTGAAAATGCTTAAACTACTTACGGTCAAATTTCCCAGAAATGTTAACTTTTTTCTAACTAAACCCAATAAGTAGATAAACTGAAAGATAACATTTTAAGAAGGCTTATGAACAAATTTAAGTGGGAACTAATGAAGTAAATGGTCTTAAATTTTAATTATGGTTTTAGCCGTGAATATTATAAAAACAGTGTTCCTAATGTTAACACTTTAGATTTTTCTTAGCTCAAGTATTTTCAGTTTTTCAAACTACAAAAGCAATGATAAAGTCACACAGAACTCTAATTTTAAAGACTTAGTATGAAATATCCTCTAAAAATAAAGTTGTAGAAATTATCTAAAAGTTTTATACTTATTAAATAAAGGAAAAAATATCTACTCATAGAAATGAGAAATTCCAAAGAACTTAAATAGCACTGAGTAACTAAAAAAGAAAAGATGAAAACTTAAAACATTTATGAGAATTTTTCTACTTCTTGCTTTTTGTAGTTTCTGTTCATTATTTGTCTGCTATTTTAAAGTGGCAATTATTTTATTAGGATGCTACATATCCCAGAACCTTTCAATAAGTCAATTTAACTACATTCAAACCTAACTAGTGGATAGAGAGCATGGGTTGCATCTTATTAAAAAATTTGGCAATAATAAGATACATTTAAATAATGTTGATTTTACATAAAATGATGGTTAGAACGCTTTTACAATACTATCAGAAAGCAAGAGAGGCTTTTACAATCCCTACCAAATTATACTGCAATTCATTTCTTATGAAAAGTTAATGCTTATTTCTACAAGTGGTCCTCTATGTCACAAGACATAATAGGGCTGTATCAACTGAATGCTTGAAGATCATCTCCAATGGGCAGGACATATGGCTGACCATTTGTCATTTTCCTGAGGTCAACAGCCTGCTGTCAGTCTTGTGACACTGCTCTCCTTTACTTCAAAGTGAGCATATTTTGATTCACTGAAATTTCTAAGGTCAAAACACTAGATATAGCAACTCATGTGTTTATCATAGAAACTCCAGGAACAATTAAAACACACACAAGCATTTTAATATCCTTGAGCAACACTGAAAAGCAAGGGCCCTACAGTCCTAGCTAGAACTCAGCAGACAGTTCATTCTGATTGCTGAAGCTTGTCTTAATCTATTCTCCAAAGCAGAATTCCCTAAGAAGAAAAAGTTTCTATCAAATTGAAATATGTTTAGCCTCAATGTGGTAAAACAGAAAGAGAACTGGATTTGGAGTCAGAGAGCTTTAGCTTGAATCAGATTTCTTCTGCCTACCAACTTTGTGACCCAAGAGTGAATCACAATCTCTGTGGGCTTCAGTTTCATCTAGGAAATGAGAAGGCTGGGACTAGATGACTTCATAGGTCCCTTTTTGAATGGATATTATTCAGCAATATTAAGTACTTTTTATGTTTCTTAAATTGGCTTAAAAATATACTTGCCAGAGAAATAAATACACACACACACAATATCCATAAAAGGAAATTTACAAAATCTTTTGGGAGGTGAAAAATTATTGATATCTACAAAGTAGAATTCCTTTACCATATTACTGGTATTTGTTTGCATTAGGTAAGGGTCATCTGAATTATTAGAGCTGAAAAAATGGAGCCTTTTGTGATTAAAGAAGTTCTTTTTAAAGTATAGACCCTATTGTTCCTTTTGAAAATTCCCTATGGAAGTAAAATTCTATAATACAACTTATTAAACTCTATAATATGATTTATGTACATAGCTAATTGTGATAAGATCTGAATCTTCCTTCTCTTGCCTCTCTGCTTTTCCTGACTTCTCTTTCTTGTATTTATTTTAATTAATGCACTTAATATTCTTCTTTCCCTCTTTACATGTACTTGTATATTTTTTCATCCTTTTCATCCTTTCATCCCTTGCTCAGAGCTTGTCCTGTTCTTCAATCTGACTCCTATTATATCAGAAAATAACCATGATTCATAAATGACCAAAAAAGAAGTTTAAGAGATAAAAGCACATTTATGTCTGGGTAATAAAAGTGATCATAAGATCACATATTTCAAACTTAAAGAGGTCTTTGGAGGCAATCTAATCCAAACCCCCCTCATGTTATAGATAAGAAACAGAACCAAAGCATGTGTGACTTGCCCAAGTGACAAAGCCAGCATTCAAAGCCAGGTTCGAATTTAGCAATTTTTTCACTTGCTACACTGCCTTCCAAGTGTTCTAAGTAAAAACAAAAGGGACAGACATCAAAAATACCAGAGAACAAGGAAAAGAAGCCTTCCTCATCAGAAATCACTCATCACAGTTGGAGGCTGAAGAGAACAATTCCAATACATGAATGGATCTGTGATCTCATTAATGACAGTGTTCTATTTATGGGAATGATCATAAACTGATCTTATTCTGTACAACTGTTATAAGGGAAAAAACACTACAATTTCCTAAGGAATAAAGATAACAGAAAATGAGAGTCCAACAGAAATGACAACCTTTCAAATGACACTGCCAAGTATTATTTTTTTAGGTGTAAATATCTACAAATGCAGTCAGGAAGAAACAAATTCAGTATTGTGGAAACACAACCAGGATAACACAAGATCTAGCAGCTTTTACATTAAGGGATTGAAGGGTTTGGGATATGTTATTTTGGAGGTCAAAGGAACTAGGATTAAAACAAAAAATCACCTACCCAGCAAAACTGAGTGTAATACTTCAGGGGAAAATTGGACATTCAATGAAATAGAGGACTTTCAAGCATTCCTGCTGAAAAGACCAGAGCTGAACAGAAAATGTGACTTTCAAATACAAGACTCAAGAGAAGCATGAAAAGGTAAACAGGAAAGAGAATCATAAGAGACTTATTAAAGTTGAACTGTTTACATTCCTACATGGAAAGATGATATTTGTAACTCATGAGATCTTTATCAGTATTTAGATAGATGGATAGATAGATAGATAGATAGATAGATACTGACACAGGGTGAGTTGAATATGAAGGGATGATATATGAAAAACAAAATAAAGGGGGGAGAGAGGAATATATTGGGAGAAGAAGAAAGGGAAAGAGAGAACAGAGTAAATTATCTCACATAAAAGAGGCAAGAAAAAGTTTTCACAATGGAGAGAAAGACGGGGGAGGTGAGAGGTAATGAATGAACCTTACTCTCATCATATTTGGCTTAAGGAGGGAATAACATACACACTCAATTGGGTATCTCACCTTACAGGAAAGTAAGGGAAGAAAGAGATAAGGTGTGAGGGGAATGATAAAAGGGAGGACAGATGGTAGAGGGGGTAGTCAGAAGCAAACACTGTTGAAAACAGACAGGATCAAAGGGAAAAGTAGAATAAATGGGGGTTGGGATAGGATGGAAGGAAAGATAGTCTTTCACAATATGACTATTACAGAAGTGTTTTGCTAAACTACACACATGTAACCTAATATTGAATTTCTTGCCTTCTTAATGATGGGTGGTAAGCAAGGAAGAAGGGAGGGAATTTGTAACTCAAAGTTTTAAAAATAAATATAAAAAATTGTTTTTACATGAAACTGGGAAATAAGATATATAGGCAATGGGATAGAGAAATCTGTCTTGCCACAGAAGAAAATAAGGGGGAAGAGCATAAGAGGGTGAATAAGGGGATAGAAAAGTGGGCAGAATGGGGGAAGGGGTAATCAGAATGCACACCATCTTGGAGTAGGTGGGAGGGGAGAGACAGGGAGAAAATTCAGAACTCAAAATTTTGTGGAAATGAATGTTGAAAAAAGAAAAAAAAAAGAAAAGAAAAAAACATATTTAGTCATAGACCAAAACTACAAAGCAGAAATATGGCAATTATCTAGTATGCAGCCTCCTAGTGATTTTACACATCAGTACTGAACAAATATTTTCAAAATTTACAATATGAATGTTCAGTAAGATTCATCATGATCACAAAACACATGAACTATATATACTTCACACCAATCAAATTATTTTAGTATTACACTATTACCTATAAAATGAATTACCTGTGTTTACAAATATTTACTTGCACACAGTAGAGACTTAATGTTTGTTGAATGAATTCAGTCCTTCTGCATTGCTGAATAGGCTTAATTTTGAGTATATTCAAGGTAAGAGCAGAAAAAATGAGCATCTAATGGACTGTAAAATTATACTTATAAAATACTAATATCTAACCACTCAAAAATGAGTCATATTCTATTTTAAGTGAATATTCTAATAGTTGAAAAAAACCACTTTTTCCTTGATCTCAGAAAAAAACAAATACTGAAGGAAACAGGCACAAAAGCTAGACTCGCAGCAAATGTAAATAGTGATCCATTAATATTTCACTGCATCCTGAATTACTGACAATAATTGTACTCTTTGGTAAATGATGATGAATATGAATCCTCTAAAGTGGTTCAAAATTTTCAATAGTCTGTTTCCTAAAGAGGAAAAAATTGAATAAATTTGATTTTTAAAAAAAGAATAAATATTGGCAATTTATAACTGAAAGACCTGAAAATATCAACTGAGACAGTCATGTATACTCACTGTATAATAAACTGCCCGAAAAAATGAAAAAAAAAAGTCTTGTTTAAAAAATTCTGTATCTTTACATAATTAAAAAAAAAAACCAGAAATGAAAAGTCAGAGCAAGTGGTATTACTGTGCTGGTACATAAGCCAATTTATCATGAAGAGAAATTAAATACTTATGCTATAATTATAAGGATACTATGATTTTTACCACAAAACCCTCTTTAAAAGCATGGAGGTTTTTTTTTTTATTGTTGTTAAACTGAAACACATATTCAGAAATATGTACAAGTTGAAAATTAATGCACCGTTCCAACCTAAGTCAATTTACAATGAGAAAAGAATAATACTTGGCTTTTAAAAATTAAACATATTTAATAAACTAATAAATGAAGGAATGAATGAATGAATGAATTTTAAAAAGCATAAAGAAATAGTTTCTCCTAAGCTAAATAATAATACATTAGGTGGCAAAGTCTTAATATTAAAAGAAGAAAGTTCTTGAATATCTGGGAAGGAAAATCTCCCTCGTGTCTTTTAAGTGCAAACAGAATATATATTAGGTCAATTTGAAAATACTTTTCCTAAGTAGCCAGAAATGAAAAACAACAACAACAACAACAACAACACCAGATTACATATGATTTAAAAGAATTCTTTATCGTTAAATATAACTCAGAATAGTTATGAAAAATTAAATAAAAGTAAAAAGCAAATTTCTATTTAAAAGTCTAACAAAACAACTAATCAGGGAAAAAAACCACTAAAACAATAATTACTATTTAAGTAGACATTGAGTTCTTTTTTTAAAATAAAGACAGCAAATAAAAAATGGGATAAAAATACATACAAACCAGAATTGTGTATATGAAAAAGAGCCATCTAATTAAGCTGGAACCCCTCAATATATAAGAGGTATAGAAGGATGCTCCAAGTCACACAATCACCAACTCAGTATTACCTCTAATAATATCATCCCCCGTCCCCCACCTCTGCAAAGCAAACTATTATCTTCTACAAATTAAAGATAAGAAGCACTCTGGAAAAGAATAAATCTGATATGCTGGAATATTTTAATGCTCTAGCTTTACAACTTACACAAAATCTACCTGAATGTCTAAGACACAATATAAAAGAATGGCAAACCCAAAGAACTGGACTGTGCTAAGAGCGTTGACCTCAGCGGCCAAATTCACCCATGATGGAATCAAATACCTGAAGATGAAGTAGAGTGAGAAAAGTTTGACATCCAAGAGAACCAAACCCAAGGGGCTAAGTAATTCCAAAGCAAACCAGAAATAAAGATAAAGACCAGAAATAAGCATGCTTGCTGAGTTAACCAAATGTAAAATCGGCTGATAAACAAAAGAAAGTGTGAACCCCTAGAGAACTAGTAACAGTAAGAAACCTGTAAGTTCTGGAAACGCCAAATAGTAAAGTACTAGGCATCCTACGTTTCATAAAAGATTTAACTCCTAAACTACTCAATTTAAACATTAAAACAGTTGGTTATACACTTAAGGGAAGAAATAATTATTTCAACCTGTAGGTACTATTTTTTCCTTCATAAAGTTTTCTGGCATTTTGGGTGACTGGGGAAAGAATTCTCTCACCTTGGCAACTTAACAACTATTTTCAATCAAAAAATTTTAGCACCATATCCATTATGTACTATGTCTAGAGTTTAAAATAGCAGGGTATAACATTCACCTTTACTAACAATTATGATTTTTTAAAATTATCATTACTTTAAAGGAAAAAATGTCTTTTAAAATAGGCATATAGATTTAAGAAATACAGGACACAAAAACCAAAGTTGGAACAATGGTGATCAGAAGCATTTAAGTGCATGTAAGCTCAGTGTTGGGATGGTGGGACAAATGGTGATAGTGAATGTCTTAATTCTTAGACAATCACTATTGCAGTAGTCTTAAAGTTTTCCTCAACTCTAAGTAGAAAATGCTGTGTTAAAGGTTTCTAAGAGATGCTGTTTTGACTTAATAGAGCACAAGTCTCAAAAGAAAAGAAGGCTGCTGACTACTTTTTAATGCAAATGTGAAAAAAGTTCATCAATCAGATCCTAATGTATCTCTACAATGATGGAAGGAGGGAAAAAGAGAGAGGGAGAGAGAGAGAGGGAGAGGGAGAGGGAGAGGGAGGGGGAGGGGGAGGGGGAGAGGGAAGGAGGGTAAGGGTAAGGGGGAGTAGAGAGGGAAAGGGAAAGAGAAAGAGTTCTCTTCAACTCTTACTCTTACAAAGTAGCCTAGAGCACTGAGAGATGAGGGGCATTTCCAAAGGTTCACAAAACTAGTATGTTTTAAATTTGAACCCAGGTCCTTTCTGGCTTTGAAGCTGACTCTTTTTCTCCCTTTCTCTCTCTCTTTCATATATATAATACATGTAAAAGACGCTAGAATTTTTGAAAATTCAGTCATTTTTTTCCAAATCAATATTTATATTTCTCTGACAATTACATATTATATATCATGTAATAATGAATATCTAATTGCAAATCCCAAGTTTGATTTCAAACACCTTATGTTATTATACAAAAAATTCAATTTTTAAAAATGACTTAGTGCCT
Source organism: Pseudocheirus occidentalis (assembly GCA_028646575.1). NCBI lineage: Eukaryota > Metazoa > Chordata > Mammalia > Diprotodontia > Pseudocheiridae > Pseudocheirus > Pseudocheirus occidentalis. The sequence goes on from CM053598.1 coordinate 211,149,082, forward strand.
GCACACCTGCTGTTCTATCAATGTGAGAAGGAACCCATTTCACCCCTGCATCACAGCAACAGAAAAGTGCTTATTAAAACATTAATCACAGGCCATTATATTTTGACTCACTGCCAAAAAGTTCCCATTACATCACTGCAAATATCTATTAACCAAAACCTGCTTCTGACAAGTTACAGAAGTGCGGGGTTTAGAATTTAGTAATGCAAAAGTCAGTTTGCAATTGATTTTGCAGTGGCAGTAAGAATAATTAATTTTTTTCCCTGACATTTATTACTGTGAGAGAGTTGATTTAACTGGTGTTTTTACTGTAAAATTATTCAAAAATTGTTTAAACTTCACCTACTATTATTAAACAAATTTATTGTTAAAGTATTAAATACCCATGGCTGGATAAAAAATGTTTTAAATGTACTACAGACTTCAGTGTATGTAAAACTGTATTGTCTTGTGTAAATATGGGCCTTGTTTAGAACCATGTCTCACAGGAAATTGTGGCAAATGAAAACCATCCCCCCTTTTCCACTCCTACTCTTTAGAATTTATGTTTTCACATTTAAAACTAGTTATGTAAAAGAAGCAAAAAAATAAAATAAAACAAAACCCAAGTCAGAGTTTTCTGAAGCATGGTTTGGCTAATATGTTTTTATTTTTTAGCAGGAGAATAATCCTTTAGAATTTCTTTGGCCTGGTCTCCAATCTTCATTTTATTTACGAAAAGCACTGAGAAAATAGAATTATGGGAAACAAGGAAATGGAATGACAATTAAGTAAGATAATAAGCCAGTTACACAAAGAGCTGGGTGGGTAAGTCTTGTAAGAAAAATGTGTAAATTTGAAAAAGCAAGCAATCTGGATAGATTCTACAATGTACAATCAAACAAAGCAACTGAGGAGGAAAAAACACACAAATGTTCATTTGTTCTCCTGCCTGCAGTTGGGTTAGTTTTCACAATAAAAAAATCTTTTGATAGACTCTTTCTGAAGGTTCAATTTATTATAGTTTTCTTTTCATATTCAAGGAAATTGGAAAAATGCTTCAGTAACTCATATGGAATAAAATCATATATAACCTTTCCTTTTCCTCATTTTCTGTGTAGCTGCAAAAAAAAAATCATAATGGAATAATCCAAGAGTATTAAAAGCATGAGTTATATTGGTTAGTAAGGAAACACAAAAAGAAAACAGGCATGGCTTGCAAATCACAAAACATGATAACCATTAATTAGGAAATGCTTTTAAAACACCAACCAACATGTTTTATATTTTAAAAGGTCAAGAGAGTCACCAGGCTACACATGTCTAATAATTTCCTAACAGTTCAATCTCCTGATTATAATAATTTTTTGCCTATAATTTCTAGAATAAAACACACTTAAATGCCTAATGAACAGAACTTCTCTTTACTTGGGAATAAGCTCCTAAAAAGGATATGAATCTTTTAGACCATGACCCAACACAGAAAATTCTAAATTCTAGCCTTTGAGGCAGAGTTCAAGTCAAGCAAATGAAGAAATCAAAGAAGCTGTTGTCCACTTTATAATCACTTTAATCAATGGATGACTTTATATATCCATGAAACAAATGCTTTTTCTTGGCATTTTTAAAAAACCTAAATTATACTTGACCAAAAAATACGAATTGTTCTCAATAATATAAAATATATTTTTCTTTAAGTGATTCAGATCTATAATGTGTCACATAAACTATTAGTTCAAAGTAATAATTTAAAATATTTCTTTCATTTAATTTTACTAAATCCCTGAAATGCCAAAAGACAGATGATTGAACAATCTCTGCCACTTAATCTTCTCTTTGATGTCATACAACCTAACATAAGAAGCAATTTGAACTGTATAGTATTTAAGTTGTTATTACAAATAATGATAGTCATACATTTTGAGGCTCACTACAGAATACATGGAAGTGAGAAACAAGTTAGAATATTGGAAAGATAGGAAGCAGAGAGACTGTGAAGCATTTTAAATGCCATCCAGAAGACTTTATCCTAGAGATAAAAGGGAGTCATTAATGTTTATTAAGTAGGGGGTGACATCTATGCTTTAAGAAAACCAACTCAATGGAAGTTGGACCAATGTGGGGAGAAGTGAAAACTGTACAAAAATGGTAGTAGCCCAGGTGAGAGGTGATGAGAGACTAAATTAGGATGGTGGCTACGTGAGTGTGGAGAAGACCTATGGAAGCAACAGGGTTAAGAAAGAAAGTACAAAATGTGGCCAATGATTAGATATGAGTAAGGGACAGAGAGGAATCAAGAATGATACCATAGAGATTGCTTAGCCAGGTGCCCAGAAGCATGATGTTGTCTCCTCGTCAGTAGAAGTTCAGGAGTGGTGAATTGGGGGAAGGAGGAAATCAAGGATTTGCATTATAGATGTGCTATGCTGGGGATACTTAAAAGAAATTAAATTCATAATGTCCAATAGGCAGCTGTTGATACATGTTGAGTTTAAGAGAGAAACCAGAAACTAGATCAATCATTCTGAGAATCATCTGGATAGAGAAAACTGAAGCTATTGAAGTTGATCACGTTAGCAAGTTAGATCTAGTACAGCAAGATAGATGAGCCCAAAAGGGAGCCTTGGAAACACCCATAGTGAGTGGATGTGACATGAATGACGATATAGCAAGAGAGACTGAAAAGAAGCAGTCAGACAGGCAGGAAATAAGCAAGGGAGAGCAAGGCTACAGATGTCAAGAAAGGATCCAGGGGAAGATGGCCAAAGGTGGCAAACACTATGGAGAAGCAAAGCAAGAGGAGAACCAAGAAAAGTTTATTAGATTTGGTAATTAAGAGATCACTGGTAACATAGAACTATTGCAGCAGAACGACTAGGTCATAAATCTAACCACAGCAATAAAATGATCGCAGCTACTAATCTGTTATTTGTTCTTAGGGTAGATTATAAGATCGTAGACCTGGAGCTAGAAAAGACTTCTCAGGCCATCTTGTTCAAGATTCATTTTTTGACAAGGATACTGAGGTAGAGGGAAGTTAAATGATTTACCCATAGTCATATATATACATATATATATATATAAGCATAAGGTAGAATTTAAGCCCAGATCCCCTGACTCTGGAGAGTCAATGTACTTTCCAATAAAAATAAGCTGCTTCTCTAAAAATAAATGTGATGTTAAAACTGAATCTACCTGCAATAGCTACCAAACCACTGCCATATACTTACTGACAGGTAAGGACTTGACTTGTTATTTCACTGATAAAACACACACACACCACCACTACCACCACCAATGAATGCCGGCACCTTCTCTGCAACTTACAGTCGAAGAGAGTTGCCTAAAACACTGCGCAGTCATAGTGACTTAGCAAGGTCAGAGCCTGCATATAGCAGAGACAAGAAGGAACCCAGAACTTCCCGGCTTTGAAAGGAACTTCCTAAACACTATGTCACAATGAGACACATTTTAAAAATAGTTCAATGATCTCTATTCACATCTGGACTCTGGAAATGTAATCTTTTTAAATGACTAGACCACATCAATTAGCTTAAAATTTTAGCACTATGCCAAATTCTGAAAATATGATTTTATATAAGTAGAGGAAAAAAAATAAAATTTCTTTGGAGGAACAAAAAGTCAAGAATTTAAAGGGAAAGGTGGGGAAGGATGGAATGAAAAAGACATGACTTGTGTAACCAGATCTCAAACATATATTATAAAGCTGTAATAATCAAAACTAGTTGGTTCTGGTTAAAAAAGTAAGAAAGACCAACAGCACAGATTAGATAGAAATGACAAATGGACAATATTCAATAAACTCAAATAGAGAATCTATTGTAGAACTCTCTATTCAACAAACACTGCTGGCAAACCCGGAAAGATTGCTCACAGAAAGTAGATTTAAACCAGTACCTTACATCTCCAAAGGGATGAGGAACTTCAAATACAAAAACTCATATCAGTTTTTAAAAAGGGAAACATAAAATTACAGGTAAATGGATGGAAGCAGTAGCCTTTAACAACTATGGCTGGGAGAAGAATTCATAGCAGAATATTTAGAAATGATTAAAGAAAGACAAACTAGATCATTTTGATTATTTACAATTTGAAGACTTTTGTCCAAACAAAACAAGCTAGCTAGAATCAGAAGCAAAGTTCTAAACCTGAAGGAAAATCTTTTCATTTACTACCATTAATAAAGAAATAACTCCTAAAATCTCCAGGAAACTGGTGCAAATAACTGCAGGTCCATTCAAAACTAGACAAGTGGTCAATGGATAGAAACAATTTTCAAAAGAAAACTGCAAGCTATTAACTAGCATCTGGCAGAAAAATATTTCAAACCACCTACAAAAGAAATGAAAATTAGAAGCCATTAAACTGGAGAAGACTCTAGAGGAGAAGAACATGCTAAATACTGGAAGGGCAATGAATAGACATAAACATAAAATCACTGTTGGTGGAGGCAGTCTGGAAAATAGTCATTTAGAACTGCAGGAGATGTTACCAAAGGACAGCAACATCTGGCATGGGCTAAGTATTTATACACGCATAAACAAATCCTACAATAGTAACCAATCATTCTAATTAAACACACAAAAAAATCTGACAACAAAGGAAATCTGAAAAAAATGTAAAATAAAACTAGATTTTAAAAAACTAATACAATAAACAGTGAATATGATTTTTAAAAGATAAAGAAAATCAGTTTCCTTTATCAATAATAAAAAGAATTCACAATAAATATAGAAGAAATGAAGGAAATTAGGCAAAACTATTTTATCCAACCATATGCCAATAAAACTGATGATTTAAAAGAAATGTAAGATTATTTTCAACTATATAAAATACCCAAATGGAAGGATTTAAATAACACAGTCTCAGAAAAGAAATGGATCAATCCATGAAAGAATTCCGGGAGGGGTGAGTGGGAGGAACCCAGTACCTAAAGGATTTATAAGTGAATTTTATCAAACATTTAAAGAACAATTCAATATTACAGAAATTATTTATGAAAACAGGTGATGGAAGGATCCTATAAAACTCCTTACCTGGGACAAATATGGTTCTGATACCAGAGAAAGAAAACCATAGACTATTAGCTCCAAAGAACAAAATGCAAAAATACTGAATAAAATGTGAACAAAATGTGCTGCAATATATTAAAAAGATTACACACTGCACACAGATTAAATTTGTAGCAGGAATATAGAATCAGTTCAACATTAGTAAAACTACACACATAATGAGTCATCTCACACAAAACCAGAAACAAAGATCATATAAATACTTCTGACAAAATACAGCACCCTTGACGTTAAAGCCCCTGAGGAACTTGGGAGTAACAGACCTCTCTAACTGTGGTAAACAGTAGCTCATCTAAAACCGACAGGAATGGATAGTTTAATAAAGAAATGCTAGTGGTCTTTTTCAGAAGACTGGTGGTAAAGCAAGGATAGCCACTGTCACCACAGTTTAGCATAGTTCTAGAAATCCTAAAAAACAAAATTATTACTTTATGAATGTGATATAATGGTTTATTTAGAAAACTCCAAAGATTTAACTAAAAATTACATGAGATAACTAATGAATTCAGCAAATAACAGGATATAAAACAAACCCAAAAGTAATCATATTCCACTGGGAGCATATATTACTATTCAAATCACATATACACAGACAATGAAGACAAATAAATTTCTGAGAGAAGGCATCCAAGGTAAAAATTTAGAAACTGAAATAGATCAAGGAATTAAATATATAGATGGGGGAAAACCAGGCGAAATCCGGGTTGGAAGTGCCTTCCTTGACCTGCAGAATACTGGAAATTGTACAAAGGAAGCTATGTATGACATACATGAAGATACCAAAGCAAATATACTATAAATTAGAAAGCACCTCCCATCACAGATACCACTATGAAGAATGATAGCTCAGTCCTACATTCATGGCTGACTATGTACACTCCTCATATGGGGATAGATGAAAATAGATTCTCTTATTTGAGTTATATGAAAGGCAACTAAAGCTCATCTGGACAGAAACAGCCCAAATTCCTAAAGCTGAATTTCCTGGTTATGACATAAATTTCTGAAGAAAATCAATAGCAAAAGTGCATGTAAATCTGTAATACCCAATAAAACACTAAAACAATTTATTATTTAGCAGATTGCTGAATATTAAGTTGCGGTTGAATTCTTGCTATGCAAATGGCAATTTTTACATAGACTGCATTTTTATGTGGTACGACTGTGTTCTGAAAACATTACTTATTAACTTCTACATTAAAATAAAGTCAGCAAAGTACTGGAGAAACCAAAGTCAAGTGGGGCAGCCTTCCTTTTCTTATTCCCTTCATACTTACTGCCCAATTCAAATTGGTCACCACTCAAACAAACAGTATTTTCATCATTACCATAAAGGTGTCGTTACAAGATAACCGTAACGACTACAGAGGCTTAAAATATAGACAAAATCCACGAAATGTGAACCCAGATCTGCATGCTACAAGAATGACTAATTCACAGAGTGAACTAGATCCTGATAACTATAGTCTGTACCCTTCTTACTTCAAACTACTACAGAAAGACAATTGATTACAACAGAACACTGCTTCTGTCATAGCACCTAGTAAGGGGTCTCATGCAAAGCACTGAAGCCTCATCATGCTAACAGAAGAAAATTAATGTACGTAAATCAAAGAGTTTTAAAGCTATGCACTGGCTGTGCAGTAAGGCAAAATTCTTAAAACATACACTATCAATTAACAAACACACAAATAGTTTCACAGTAAAAGAAAACAGACATCAAGTTCATCTTTTTCAACGATGATTCAACGGATGGATGAATGCTCAGTAACTATCAAAGTCAAAGTTAGTATCATGAAAGTCAAAGAAATACACATGTTAAATACACATGAATGAGGAATAACAACAAAAGACAATGATAACAAGGTACTGGAGTTAAACTCAGAGGCAAAAGTTGATTGGTGCCAAACTGGTAAAAGTTTAAATGTGTCCATACATGTTGTTATTGCTGTTCTTGGCTTGGGGGCGGGGAGAGGCTACTTGGTTGGTATGTATGGACTGGAGCACTCTGGAATACAGAGCTGATTTTCAGTAGGAGGAAGGTCCCCACCAAAGGAGTTTTGTTGTGAACAGCACCTCCTGGTGCTATTAGCACCCACAACACCTCCTGGAATTGAGTGAAATTCAAAAGCAAAATGCAATCCCTGCTTTCTAAGAACTTACTACCTAGTACTCACATCTCATGGAGCAGATCTTAGGACAGTATTCGACTGGTGCTCCAAAATAAAGATGTATTCTTTCTTAACAATTAAAATCAAATTCTCTTCTCATAACTTCAGTGAGTAAATAGCTTCTTATATTGTTAATTCTCATAATACCATTCAATACAATATCATGTCATTAAGCACTGTGAAACAACATTCACATGGGACTATTGATTCATCAATGTGACAGAACTGACCATTTAATTTAGCCAATAATGCATGAATGAAGAAATAAAAATAACACATTTGTTATGCGCTAAGCACCATGTCAACACTACAGCTACAAAATTTTTAAAAGAAAATCCTTCCCCTGAAGGAACTTACACTCTTAATGGGGAAAACAAGAGCAACAGGAGGGTTCAACTACAGAGAAAAGGGCAAGATCTAAGGTTCTCTTGAGGCACGTGGACGGAGATGTGACAACGCCCACCGGGTCTGGAGGGCAGAGGAGCGGGGCGCTCTCTGGTAATAGGAATAGCCAATATTTCTACAGAGCCTCCTCTGAACCAGGCACTGAACCAAGAGCTTTATAAACATAACCTCATTTGTTCTTTACAGGAACCCTGGGAGGGAGGCGCTATTATGAGGCAAAGAGAGGTGAAGGGACTGGATCAAAGCCATACTGCAAGTAAGCGTCTGGGACCAAATCTGAGCTCACATCATACACGTCAGAAGTCAGATGTTTTTAAATACAAGGCCAATCCTCTAAGCTGGCAGTTCTCAACCCGTGGGTCGCGACAGGGTCGCCTAAAACCATCAGAAAACACAAATTTCCATTGGTCTTAGGAACCGAGACATGGCTCTTCTATCCATCTCCAGTCGGGTCCGCTCACATGCAGATACGACCACATAGAAGTATTAAAGGGTCCCAGCATTAGGAAGACTGAGAACCACTGCAAGCAATACATGTTGTATATGTGTGTGTGCGTGCATTTACGTGTGTGTATATCTATGTACGTAATATTAAATATCTACTAGGTGTGTGTAATGGTAATCAATTTGTTGGATACTTAGGGATAAGTATAGAACTCTGTCCATTGGTGAAAAGATGTGAACTCCCCTGTTGTCTTGGGAGAAGGCCAGCGCTTATAAGGAATAATTTTATAGAGTCAGGACAGATTTTGGATTTGGTTCCTCAGTGAAGCTGACTGAAGATATGAACAGGATGGGACTTTGTTTGTTGGTGGCCTGGCTGATCCTTGAGTTCCAGGCGAGAGAAGTCCTGAAGGGTCTGAGGTGTGCTGAATCTTGTGAACTTCAGTGCGTGGCGGGGATTGTCCTGAGGACTGGACAAGGACCTGGGAGCTGTTCATCCCTGAGGACTGGACGAGAACCTGTAAGCTTTCAGCTCCTGAATCTAGGTGATTGTCTGGCAGATTCAGGAGGGAGCTGGGACCAGGGAAGAGGATCCAGGGAATCAGAGAGACCACCCA
>CM053598.1:211158290-211173306 GCA_028646575.1 Pseudocheirus occidentalis
TCGACAGGGGAGTTCACACCTTTTCACCAATGGACAGAGTTCTATACTTAGCCCAAAGTTACTAGCATCTACTTTAACCCTAAGTATCTGATCTACTTAGCCTTAAATATCAAACAAATTGATTACCATTACATAAGGTCTTTAGCACAATGTCTGGTATAGGGCAGGTGCTTGTTTCCTTCCTTCCTTCCTTAAGAAACTTTTCTCAGTACTTCCAAAAAGTATCCTCTTCCTCTTAAATGAGTATAAATTAATTGTTTTCATTTTAGCCAGAAACCCTGAAGGTCTTCCACTCCCAGACTGATTTTGTTTGGATTAGGTTATAATTCCTTGACTAATTTCTTACCTAGCCTTCATCACTGAATGGGCTTTACCTGAATAAAAGTGAGAACTAGGAAAGACCCTAGCTTAAAAAGGCCAAGGTCTTCCATTGCATCCAAGGCCATCTCCAGCCATCCTGATCTATATCTGGTCACTGGACGCAGATGGCTCTAGAGGAGAGAGTGAGGCCAGTGACTTTGCACAGCCCTGCCTCACTTAAATCCAGTTCACTTGCAAGTCATAGCATCACCTTCCCAGCGTCATGGTCCTCTTTGAGTGCAAAGAGCAAAGGGCCACTTCAGACACTGATGTAGCATTTATAGCGGTTTATGTTTGGTTATTTGTGCACCTCTCTTGTCTCCTCTATGAGACTGCAAACTCCTTGAGAACAAGAACTGTGCCTTGTACTTCTTGGCAGCCCAGCCTCCTCCCCCAGACCCAGCACAGTGCTGTGCACAGCACGGTGTTGTTTTCTTAAAACGTACCAGAGTTTGGGAAGCAGTGGTACCTCTACTGCTTGGCTCCCTTGCTGATTAGCTCCTGCATACTGTGTCAGAGTATTCTATAGATAGGGCTTAATTGGGAAAGATCTCACAGGATCTGGTACTGTTTTTAGAGCAAGAACTAGGAATGCTAGGTCAGCATGAGAGAGAGAGAGAGAGAGAGAGAGACAGACAGACAGACAGACAGACAGAGACACACAGAGAGACACACAGAGAGAGACACAGAGAGACACAGAGAGAGAGAGAAAGACAGAGACAGAGAGAGACAGAGACAGAGAGAGAGACAGTGAGAGAGAGACAGAGACACAGAGAGACTGACAGAGTACCTCGAAGAGCACCTTAGAGAACCTATAGGCTAATACATACGTTTTTTTCATTTCAGCAAGGGAAAATTAGTGGCCTCTCATTTGTGGAAATCCTGCCTAATGCCTTGGAGTTATGGAAATTGACTTGGCCTGTTTTGTAAAGGTGACTAGACCCCAAAACAAAACCCAATAAATATAGCCTGCGAGTCCATTTTCTCATGCTCTCTCAGTCACTTCTGGGAGAAAATGTGAGGAATGTAGTTTCCAGTATCTGTGTTTGTCATTTTGTGTTCTCTTAATCCTGATCAAGTAAGAAGTGTTTTTAAAAAAGAAAACACCCACAAATTTATTTATAATTTTGAAAATGAATTGATTGAATTTAAAAAAAAAAAGATTGAGGAGCATCGTTAGCTGTCCCATCTTGGCCATTTGAAATTTTCACTAATCTGTTTTCTGAATAGAAAATATATTTGTGCCAACTGATTGATTACAACAAAACATTTATGGATCCAATCAGATGGCTCACTGTTTTAGAAATGATGTCCCCTAAATTACATTTTCTTGTTCCTTTAATCTTCACTAAACTATATTTATTTGCCTCTATGACCGCTACTCAAATGTTTTCTTATTTATGTTTTCATTTATTAGAATCATGGGGTTTTAGGTCTAGAACTGGAAGGGACGTCAGAGGCAATCTCTTGTAAAGTTGTACTTCCCTTGTAATTTTCTTGCTAATATTTCATTATTAAGCATTAGATCATCCGTTAAAGATTTTTTAAGTGGATAGAGCACTGTGCTGTGGAAGGCACTTTGACCTTCTGGAACTTGCGATCAATTTAGTGGAGAAATAAAATTCTGCAGAGTGCTGGTCAATGTTTAATAACCAGTCTCCAAAAAAGGCATTCACCCCATGCTTTTAAGTATAATCTGCATTATTAACATTTTGTCCATCACTTTCTAAGCCTAGATAATAAACCAAACGATAAAGCAAGCCCTGATTTATACTGATTTCTGTGGTATAAAAGCTTACATTAAAGTTTTAACAACTGACTCTCACTTAGTGGATTTGATTCCAATACACCACCCCTAGAAGACACAAACCTAGATAATTATGCTGTGTAATATTACACAGTTATTACAGAAACACTTTAAAACACATCCTATGTGCCAGGTATTGCTTTAGGTCCTGGTGATGCAAAGACAAATATGAAATAGTCCCAAAATACAGAAAAAAATTATATGTGAGATGTAAAGAGTGGGTCATGGCAGACAGCAGAGATTGAGGAAGGACTTCATGGTGGAGCTATTGTATGGTTTTTCTCCAAAAGTGAATGAAGTATCTATCCCCAAAACCTGGATCCAATATAAATAAGATTCTAGTTGTGGTTAATTATGTGTCCCTGCTTCTTAACAAAACTCCTTTTTATTTTTTTGGAGAGGGAAGGCAGAGCAGTTGGGGTTAAGTGACTTGCCCAAGGTCACACAGCTAGTAAGTGTTAAGTGTCTGAGGCCGGATTTGAACTTGGGTTCTCCTGTCTCCAGGGCCCATGCTCTATTCACTTCACCACCCAACCCCACCCCAACAATACTCCTTAAGAGCATCTCAAGGAAAGAAGGAGGAGTTTTCTTTAAGTACCCTTCCCTGCTGGCTCTAATCAAATGCTAAAGTCTATGCTGTGGCAAGCATGGTGCTAAATTCAGCAGGGGAAGAGATTTTTAAAAAATGGAAAGGCGTACCCTTTGTCCTCAAGGAGATGACAATGTAGTTGGAGAAATGAAATGAGCACATCTAAAGCAGCACTAGTATCGAAGAGCTAAATGGTGTAGTGTGGACCGTAAGAATACAGGGCTACAGAGAAGTGGAGATAATCTCTCCCCTGTGTGTAGGGCTTTGAGGTGTGCAGAGGGCTTTACAAAGACCACCTAGTTTGAATCTCATAGTAGTCCTGTGAAGTAGGTATGATTGATATAACTGTTTTACATAGAAGTATTCACTGTAGTTATCAGAGAAGGTTTCATGGTGGAAGTGGCAAGGTCTTGAAGGACTGCTCCAGTTTGGCAGCATTATGACCCAACTGCGCCTATTCAGGATGAGACTGTCAAAGGAAGTCGATCAGGCAATCAATTGATAAACACTTAAGGGCCTACTATGTGCCAAGGCACTGTGCTGAGTGCTGAAAACCTTAAAGAACGGAGGTCCAGCGGTAATCAATATGAATTGTTTAATTAAAATTAATTAAAATTAAAGTTGATTTAAATTAGTTTAAATTAATTAAATTGAATGAAATTAATTAAATTAAAAGTAATTAAAATTAAAACCTGCCCTATACAAGGTTTCCATTCCACTCTGTGACCCACACTTTGACCTAGCACACCTTAGTAGCCATGTTATCATTCCCATTGACCATCCTGGGAACCAGTGAACTTATTGAGCAAGACTTACTTTAGAGCTGGGACATTGGTGGGTGGAGGTGATGCTTTTTATATTACTCCAGAGGTCAAGCTCTGCTTATACACAGGATAGCAAAAAGCAAACCAGAAATCACTGGAAAATCACATGCTAAAACTCTTAGACTTAGTAGGGCAGCATTTCTCATAAGTCCTCAAAGTCGGAAGGGACCTCAGCAATTACCTACAACAATGGATGCCTGAGTAGAAATTCTCACTACGATTCTCTTTCTAACTTCCATGTCATCATACACTAATAGTGCAGAGACATAGGAAGAAACATCAGGCTTATCAGATGAAGACTCAAAAACTTTTTTTGAAAAAAGAAAATTCAGGCTTTGTATTGAGAAATAAGTAGTTTCTTAATTTGTGTGGTCCCCTACTCTTGTCCCATCCAAACCTCTTTAGATCTAATAATTTACACTATTATTATTATTATTATTTTTTATTATTACTGCCATGGTGTTTGAAGCCACATATCTAACATAACAAGAACATCACCTTCATGTGTGAATTAGGCTATTTTGGTGAAGAAATATTCCAGTTATTGAATGGGATGCATGAAGAAGCTGAGGCCTAGAGAAAAGATATAGCTTGGCTTAGTAGTAAGTAGCAGAGCTGGGACTAGATGTAGGTGTTGCAAATCCAAATACGATGTGAATGTTTTTTTTCTGCTCGATGACATTTGTCAAACGTTTTCATTTCAGAAACTTTTCACTCTTAAAAATTATTGGGGGCCCCAAAGAGCTTTTGCTTATATTAATAATATCTATTATATTTACTATATTAGAAATTAAAACAGATAAATTTAAAACATATGACTTTTAATTCATTAAAAATAACAATAATAAATCCATTATTTGTCAACATAGATAATATATTTGTATGAAAAAAAACATTTTCCAAATGGCAGTGGATAGAGCACCGACCCTGGAGTCGGAACCGCCTGAGTTCAAATCCAGCCTCAGATACTTACTAGCTCTGTGACATTGGCAAGTCATTTAACTCTGTTTGCCTTAGTTCTTCATCCATCAAGTGAGCTGGAGATGGAAATGGCGAACCACTCCAGTATCTTTGCCAATAAAACCCCAAATGAAGCCATGGAGAGTTGAACACAACTGAAATGACTCAAACAAGAACAAATTATTTTCTCAAACAAAACAAAGAAGTGAAAAAAGCGGCATTGTTTTGCACATTTTTGTACATTTCCTCAATGTCTGACTTTTTAGAAAGCACCTGGATTCTCCTGTCTGCTTCTGCATTCTATCTGCTGTACAGTGTTATATTATTGAAGTTTATGAAGGAAAGCCAGCTGGGCACAGAGAAGTAGTTTGAAAAGGGAGGAGCATTTAAATAGGCAAATAACATCTTAGTATTATGAAAAGACTTTTGTCCTTGTGTATCTCTTGAAAGGTTCTTGTTGGTGCTCAGGGGGTCCAGCACCACACTTTGAGAACTGAAGCATTAAATCATGTTGCCTTTATAAATAAGATTTAGAGCTTCAACAGGACTTTTAAAGCTCATTCAATACAATGCCCTCACTTTATATAGATGAAGAAACTGAGGCCAAGGGTCATGTAGTCAGCAAAGTGCAGAATCTGGATTTGAATCCAGATTCTCTGACAGTCAGATTATTAAGGGTTTAAGGAATTATTTATAATCCTTTATTCAAAGTGCATGGAAACTTCCAATATAGTATTGGTGGGCAAAGTGTGAAGGATGAACTCTGTCCCCTAACACTTAAGTAGAGGTCTCCAGCAAATAGATTGGGATTTATTGTTTATTTATAATATATATTATTATGTAATTAATATGTATTATGTCATAATATATTATAATTAAATATAATTAAATTATATATTTGTATATATAAATATATAATATATTAAATATAATAAATTTATTATTATTTATCTATATGGGTAGACTTGAGAGAGGCAGCTAGGTGGTGCAGTGAATTGAGTGCCAGACTTAGAGTCAAGAAGACCTGAGTTTGAATCCAACCTCAAACACTTGCTGATGGTGACCCTGGGCAAGTCACTTCACCTCTATCTTCCTCAGTCTCCTGACCTGTTAAATGGGGATAGTAATAGCATTCACCTCTCAGGATTAAATGAGATGTATTTGTAAAACATTTTACAAACCAGGTGCCATCTTCCTCCTCTACCACTAGAACTTTACTATCAAGACCGCAAGATTACATACATGATACTTCTATCTTTTCCATTCTAACCTACTAACTCCTTATATTAATCTTCAGGCTTTGAAAAAAAAGACAAATAGCCCATCCACATAGAGTTTAGAGAAGTCAGGATGGTATGATAGAAAAAATGAGGAAAGTGGAGTCAAAGAACCTGGGTTCAAATCCCATCTCTGCCTCTTGTGATCTGTATGGCCTGGACAAATCACAACCTGACTTTCATTGTTCGTAAAGTGAGGGACCTGGTTGTGCTCTGTGACCTGTAAAGTCCATTCCATCCTTAAATCTGTGGTCCCTGTTTGAATGGAGCTGAAGCAAAGCCATCCTTTTGCCCCCAAATACACTAGGGTAATTCTAGGGTAGTTTCATCCAAGGATTAAAAATTCTCACAAAAGTTTATGATATTCCTTGTTAGCATCTGAATTGGGCTACCCCCTAGGGAGCAGCCAAATAATTCATTCTGTGGGGGTAATTTTCATTTTTCATATGTAAGAACTGATAAATGTAAGAAAAAGAGTAGCAGTGGAAATTCTGTCTAGTGACCTGGCCTGATTTATGGAAACAGTGTAAGTCTTTCACTCCCACTGCCCCAAATATTTGTATTTTACAGCACAAAAAAGAGCAATAATTAAATTCAATTTGACAGATTTATTTAGCATCTTCCACTCTATGTAGGACAAGAGATAGTATGGCATAGGGAATGAAGAGATGGTTTTAGAATCAGAAAGAACTGAGTTCAAAGTCTGACTTGGATGCAGATTTTGTGACTAAGGACATGTTACCCGACCCTTCTGTGCCCCCATATAATTCTCTAAGACTTTAAGGCACAGAAGAGTTGCTAATCTATGTCAGAGGAGGGAATATCCTCAACATACTTTCCTGCATTGATGAAATCACTGGTTTGGTGATTTCCATGCACTTTGAAAATTTGGAAGGCACTCTTTTCATCCTGATCATATCGGTATATGCTCTTGAACCTAAAAACCAGAACTGACAAATGAAAGACGACTTGGGTTTGCATCCCACGTCTGCTATTTAACCCCTACGTGATGCTGGACCAGTAAATTCATCTCTCTGGGCCTCAGTTTCTTCATTTGTAAAATGAAGAAATTAAACCAGGTAACCTCATAAGGTCATCCCTAATTCCTTGATTTTATGACAGCATAAACTTGTGTCTCTTTCTAGAAGAGGATGCAGGAGTTGGATTAAATGGAAAAGAAAAATAATTTACTTTCATTTATTTTTGTATTGATAGTGGTTGAGAGAGCAATGAATAACAGACTGCATTGCTAAGCAGAATTGCATCGATACTAAAATATCTTCTCCAAAGAGAAATTACGAAGTAGAGCACTGATTTTTAGATGTCTTGTGCTGCATTAAAACATACAAAATTAAGATTTGCTTTGTAATAATTCATTAATATTGGTTTTTAAAAATTGTTGCCTTTAGAGAGAAATAACATTAATATTTGGACCATAAAAGTAAAGCCTTGTCTCTGTACTTAACCTTGGGAACAACCTAGATTTTTGCCTGCAAGGTTTTGTGTTTCTGAAGACATGATAAAGCACCTTCTCTAATAGAATTTTATTTCTTCTGTGTGTCTGTCTGTCTTTCTCTGTGTATGTATGTGCACCTTCCCTGTCTTTTTCTCTTTTTGTGGAATTATAGAACCATCTGGCTCAGAGTCCCAAGGTAAAGGCAGCTTCTCAGAAGATGAACTTATCAGTGCCATCAAAGAAGCCAAGGGATTATCTTTGGAAAACACTGAAAGCCCACAGATGATGGGACAGGTTCCAGATAAACCAGAGCCCCAAAACAAGTCTGGACCACCAGCTGCTCCATGCCCCTTGGACCATGAAATTAGTGGCACTGAATCTGGTGACTCAGAGATAGAGCTTGTCTCTGAAGATCCTCTGGCGGCAGAAGAAATGTTGCAATCCAGCTACATGACTTTTAGCCATATCAGTGGCCCTCCACCGTCTCCTGCCTCCCCATCTATACAGTACAGCATCCTGAGGGAGGAGCGAGAGGCTGAACTGGACAGTGAGCTCATCATTGAGTCTTGTGATGCTTCCTCTGCTTCTGAGGAAAGCCCCAAAAGGGAGCAGGATTCTCCTCTGATGAAACCCATCATCATGGACATTATCAAGGAAGAAAATGGCTCCAGGACAGAGAACCTTGGGGCTTCCGAGTATGATGTGGACAGTGCCAAGGAAAGTACAATGAATAGGCAAAACCTGGCAGAATCAGCCTCGTACCTGAAATGCTCCTTTGTTCCCCCCCAAATCAGCACTGAGCTCCCTACGTCTGCAGGCAGAACTGAAGAACTAGAGGGAAAGATATCCCAGAAGAAAACTGCTGATGTGGCAGGTGTTAGTCAGAGTCATCGGTCTCCAAAGGACTCTGGGCACAATATCTGGTCCTCACCCCCACTGCTGTTTTTAAATAAGCAGAAAGGTAATTTCAAAGTTTTTACAATTACATCAAGTTTGTTTGCTTGTGTAACCTTGCCTTCTCCTAAAATATTAAATAGCTTGGGTTATTTGCCCCCCATCTCCCTGGCTCAGTATTTATAAGCTGGCTATACAATTGACCAGAAAACAATCCCAAGGAAGGGAACAATGAAGAAAAAAGAATTTAAATTCACAGCTGGAATTTGGGTGACTGAATCAAATGCTCTGAATGGTTCCTCTGCTGGCAGAACTCATCCATCCATAATAATGAGTTGTTTTGTACACATTCTTCTTTCTTTGAATGGAGTAAGCTCCCTTCAGCTGCTCTAAAAGCCCTTCTAGTATTTTACTCCACGGCTGAATTTCCTGTTTTCTCATTTTCTTCCAGCATCTTCTCCATGTTCTTTCTTCCCCTACTGTCCTGGATGGTAACAGTTTTCCCCCTGTATAATGGCAAAGCTAAAATGATCATAGGTTGGTGTCCAGTATTACCCTCTCTCCTTTTTTGTCTGCCACTGTCTCTCGTGGACAAATGCATCTTCCTTATTATGCAGATTTCCCCTTTTCCACCCTCTCTCCTACCTTAAGAGCCTTTGAGTCTTAGTTTTTTGAGTCTCTGCTGCTCTGGGAAAAGACGGAGCAATGTTTACCACTAGAACTTGGGTCTCTAATGGAAGCCTTTCTCTCCTCCGAAATAATTTACTAGTGATTCCCTCATTTTCAAAGTTGCTTACATATTGGAATGTTTGAATTTTACCACGTGATCTCTCGCTAATTGATCCTTGAGTGGAGATTTTTGAATATCAGTGAATATTGAGAGAGAATACATAGCAATCACGTAAGGAAACCAACATTGACATCGTTGATTAGGACCTTGACGTTTTATAGTTAGACACTGGGTATATGTGAGTGTAGGAATCTTCCAAATAAATTCAGCTGCTGGACCTCACCAGAATTTCCCATTGTTACAGTAAAGAATCATAAATGAACAAATAAGCACCAAGACCTTTTATAAGAAAGACAGATGTTGATGCTGACTGTTTCACATATAGCATTGGAATGCCCACCCACGGTCAATTTTAATGCAAGCCTAAAAAACTGTAACACTGACTTGGTGTCCTTTCCTACCTATTCACCTGTTCTTTTATTTCTCTAATGTAAAGGCTTGCCTTCTTGGAGTTAATAATTCCAAGCATATAAACTCATTCTTGTGTAATGTTAACTTCAGTTAGGTTACTAGCAATTAGACACCATCTTACAAAAAATGAGAGGACCACTTTTCCCTCCCTGATCCCTTTGAAATTTAGTCTCTGGGTTCTTCAAAATAAGACTCTTGAATAAGGGCATATTAACTGCAGTCCATTGGCAGAATGTAATTAAAAAGACTTAGGATGAAATGATTATTAATTCTTTGGATTAGAGGTGCTGTGTGATTTCAGTTATTATCAGATGTTCTTCTTGTCTGATGGATTGGGTAATGGATGAAGCAAAACTAGATGGTGAAATGTCTTTGAAAAGCCTTCTTTCTCATTGATCTTGGACTGTATTACATAGGAGACTTTGGCAACTAAGTTCCATTTTTATTAGGCTAATGCTAAAATTAGATTCTATTCTTTGAGTTCATGCTAACTGGAGAAAGGCCAGGTTAGGATTAATAATTTGTTAAGTATAATCTACACAGAAAGAAAAAAAAACAACCTAGAGTGAACTGCACTGAATGTACATAAATTTTACAATATTATTATAAAAACATAGTTCTAAAGCTAAGGCCCAAATGAAGGATGATGTTTGTTTTACTTTTGCTCCTTGTAGCCGTATTAATATTGAGAGTGTGATGCATCATGCAGACATTGACTATATATCTTTCTCCAATATTTGGGATACATGTAATTTTAATTATAATTTTTATTATTCCAAGATTATAAGCCATATAGTATTAAAATTATTTGATTTAAATTTTTTACATAGCTTCACTTTCCCCTGTAATGTAGTATTAATAGGAAAATGTTGATATTGAAGTTATGTTATAGCAATTAAGGGTCATGGAAAACATTACATTTTCTCAAATATTGATTTAGCACAATGTCTTACTCTTTCCTGGTGATTGGTGGGCACAGCAATGCCTATCCCAAATAAATATTGGCATACTAACTTGATGTCCATCTGTGTAGCATAATTTGGGTAACAACGCTGATAGTGGTGGTGGAAACACATTTTCATCCACTTTGTTTTCCAATGTGAATGGTTAGTTTGGTCGGGTTTGCATTACTATTGCACTGGCTCTCAAAATGTGGTCCAGACTCCTAGTGGTCACTGAGACCCTTTCAGAGTGTCCTTGAGGTCAAAATTATTTTCAAAATAATATTAAGATATATTTAGCCTATTAAACACTTTTTTCCAACTACATATCAGTATGAGGACAAATATTCCATATTACTTCAAATAAAACAATATAGTACAACAGGTTAAATACAGAAGCAGATAGGAGAATCCAACCATCTTCTATTAAACTAGACATTGAGGAGATTTACAAAACTATGTACAAGTGTCATTCTTCTCACCATTTGGGGGGAAAATATGTAGATATTTTTATTAAAATATGTTAATTATGTTAATATAATGGGTTTGTTATTTCAAAATAAATATATTAATATTTTATCATTTCAATTTTAATTCTTAATATGGTAAACATTAATAGATAAGACCCACATAAAGAGTAGCTCTTTGAGGTCATAAATACTTAAGGATGTAAGGGGATTGTGATATGAAAAAATATGAGCTTTTCTATCAGTTTAGTTTAGGAGGTTTTGCTGTGTTCTGGGGCTGCATGTGATGAGTATAATACTATGATAGTATTACAACTTGGCATATAATCATTTTCAACAAAGTGTAATGATGAAATTTTATACTGTCCCTTTCCTGCATAGTGGTTTGGGGACTCAAAATTGGAACAGAAGACAAGATACTGTTGTGTCAAGGGGAGGGAGGAATTAGGGAGAGACCCTAAACCAACAGCTAGAATTATATGATAAAGGACGAAAAGTGTAACAGCTGTGACTGTGAATAGGAATGCTTCATAGCATATTTTAGAACCTTTGTCTGCTTGTGTCACTTCAGACTTTGTGAAAGTTCCCCAATATTGCCGGAACCATCTGTTACCAAGTTTAGAACTTAGAAATATGTCAGGCAATGCTTTCAAAAGACTAAATATACTCATTAAAATAACCATGATTCTCACTTTGCCCTTAAGGACACCTTTGAAATCCAGTCATCCCCAAACTTGATATTTCAGTTAGCCTTACTTTAACAAAAAACAGGAACAATGAAGCAACAACAAAAAATCTCTTGAAACAGCATGTTATTGAAATCTTTTGCTTTTCTATTACCCATATTACCCAGGGTATTTTTTCCCTACCCCTTCAGAGAACCATTCCCTATAACTAAATATATACATGCATACATACATATACGTACATATATGTATATATATGCACAATATAGGTATATATAATGAATACATATTCATTATATGTATATAATAAAAATATATTCCCTATAACAAGAAATTTTTAAAAATCAATTCAGCAAAACTAATCAAAACGTGAAAAAAGCCTGATATTATAGATGTGAATCCATCCCCATACTCCTCCACCTCCCTCTGTAAAGAGGCATTTGGAAAATGTGCCTTCTCCTATCTCTTCTGTGGAACCAAATGTAGTCGTGATCATTACTCAGCACTCAATTTTGATTCATTTTGCTGTTTTTATTCCTTTCACATATGTTGTCGTAGCATACCCTAAATATTATTTTCCTAGATCAAATCGTTTATGTAAAGAATTTTGCCAATCTTAAAGCATGTATCAGTTCTTATTATTAGTTATTTATTTTGCATCCACTCTTATGTCTTAAAGCTGTGCTTCTCTGTACTTATCACATTCATTGTTGTTTTACAGCACAGTAAAATCCTGTTCTCATACACTAGAATTTGTCTAATCGTTCTGCATTCAATGGGGAGATATATTGTTACCTGTTCTTTTTCCCTAAAAAAAGGCCTTCTATAAATGGTTAGTCTTTGTGGGACCCTTCTTTTGAAAGTCCCAGTGGCCTCCGTGGGGTATATACCTAGCAAAGAAATCTCTGGGACAAAAGGGATGGACAAAAGCCTTAGTCACTCTGTTTACCTAATTCCAAATTGCTTTCCATAATTGTTCACAGCTCTACTAAAGAATCATTAGTGCACCTGTCTTTCAACAACTTCTCCAACATTCACTCTTTTCATGTTTTGTCACTTTTGCTAAACTTCTGAGTTGGTTTTATGTGAATTTCTGTTATTATTAATGATTTCAAACTTTTGAAAATAGTATCTAGTTTTTCCTCTGAGAAACATTTGTTTACATCTTTTGACGCACTTACACGTTACAGAATGGTTTTTAGTGTTATGTATTTGTATTGGTTTCTTACTTACTATGGAAATCAGTTTCTTATCAAAGATATGATAAATATTTTTTTCTTCAATTCACCTTTATCCTTTTTGTCTCAGTCACCTTAATTTTACTCAAACTAAAGCTTTTCAATTTTATGTAATAAAAATTACCCATTTAATTTTTTTGTAATCACTTCTATCCCTTTTTTGGTTAGGAATTGACCTCCTGTCACAGTTATAAAAGGTACCTGATCTGGTTCTCTTCTAATTTTTTTATGGTATTATTTTTAATATTCAGGTCATGTATCAATTTTGAGTGTAGTATGGCATGAGATGCTAGTATCTACCTAATTTCTGCCAGAATGCTTTGCAATTTTCTATCAATTCTTAAGAAATACCAAGTTTTTTTCCTGAGTTATTTATGATCTTTTTTGTTTATAAAACACTGGATTATTGAATTTGATTACTTATGATTCTTCTCTGGTATGTTCATTTGATCTAATTTGCTATTATTTTTAACCAGTAGCACATAAATATTATGGTGATGGCTTTTTAACGTGGACTGAGTTGTGGACGTGCCATTCTTCCTTCATTTCTACTTTTGCTCGTTATTTCCTTTGACATTCTAGATCAAGCCTACACAACTGTTCACTTAAAGCCCCTGGGCCACTTGCTGCATGCCAAAGGATTTCAGATGGTGCATGAAAAGCGTAAAGGAAAGCCTCCTCTACACTTTCATGTCTGCAGACTGTTAAGCAGCGTTGTGGGCCACACGTTGCACAGGCCTGTTGTTAATCTTTTGCTCCTCCAAATAAATTTTGTTATTTTTTTCCATCTCTGGAAAATATCTTCTTGGTAGTTTGATTAATATAGAACTAAATCAGTAAATTGGTTTAGATAGTATTGTCATTTTTATTATATTTATCTTTGCCTACCATTAGTACAGAATATCCCTCTCTTTGTTTGGTCCTTAGGGAAAATTTTGTAATTTTATTTATATAGCTATTGATTATACTTTGGTAGATTGCTTTCTGGATATTTTAAGCATGTGGGGCTTCTTTCTACTATCTGAATAGAAGCATACTATATGATGGAAATGACCGCAAGTCCTAAATCATGTAGTCAAATTTCATTCCCTGTCTTTTCTATGATCGGTTTCCATTCCAATGACCGTACCATCTTATATCACATTCCAAGTTTATCGGTCATTTTAGGTGCCAGCTCACATATCTGTTATTCACGTTCTTCTCTGTGAAGGCAGAGCATTCTCTGAGATAAGCCGACCTCCCAATGTACCAGCTTCCTCAGATTAAACCTATCATGAAGTCCCCATATTCTACCACAAGCAAATATTTGCATGCTCTACATTGGGATTCTATTCCCCACACTGGGTCTTTATTCTCTGCTCCCCACATTTAGTTGCCAATATCCAAACTCTCCCCTTTCTAACATCTTCCATTCTCCTACGAAACCTCTTATTTCTGAGAGACTCTAGGACTTGTCATCCCTCATCACTTGTGGAATTAACAAGGGTCGTGTTATCAATTTCGTCCCTTCCTCACTTCCTCTTTCTTTTTTTTCTTTTTAATATTTTAAATTTGTTTTCTTGTTTACATCATTCGTTTCCATGACATTTTTGAATTACAGATTTTCTCCCCGTCTTTCCCCTGCACCAACCATAAAGCAGCAATCCCACTGTAAAGCCCCTCCCCTGCTCTGCTCTCTTACTTTCTGGTAGGGCAGGGAGGGTCTCCCTATCCTAGCCCCTATATATCTTAATTCCTAGTTGCAGGTATTGCAGAGCTTTAAATTCTAGATTCTTTTGGTTCCTCCCTTGTCACCCACCCCCACTGGAAGGACAATCAATTCAATACAGGCTGTGGATGTGTGATTATACAGGACATCTTCATAGTGGACATATTGTGACAGTGATCATATGTCCCTCCTTTGTATCCCTCCCCCACCCTTGTTCTGTTCTCTACCCTGTCCCTGTCCCTTTACTGAAGTGTGTGCTTCCAGCATCCTGCTCCCAGACCCTGCCCTCCCCACCATTATCCAACCTCTCATCCCCATGCCCCCTACTCTCCTGTATGGCATGATGCCCAGTTTAACGTTTATGCCATTTCTTCCCTACGCCAAATTCATTGAGAGTAATTGAAAGTAAAGTTGTAACAGTTATCCCTTGCCTCTTCTACATGGGATGATTAATCCCATTTTGTCTCTCCCTGTCTCCTCTCATTCTAGTCCTCTCCCACCTCAGAATTTCACCTTGTGAAGTATCATCCCTTTGTATTCAATTCATCCTATACCCTCTATATACACATATACACACATGCTCAGATATGTATTCATATGCATATATA
>CM053598.1:211173806-211193675 GCA_028646575.1 Pseudocheirus occidentalis
TCCCTCTGTGGCCACCTCATTCTTTTAAAATAATTCTCTCTTTTCTTCTTTATTTGGACTATTGGCTATACTGGCACCTACTAGATTTTGGTCTTTATATCACAATTATCTCTGGATAAATTTGTGCACACCTCCTCCCCCTCCATTAAACTCTTTCTCAAAACAAAGAAATCCACATGATGTTAAAAGGCTGAGAGGAAGGCTTCCAGGATGTTGGGTAGGCCTTTTCTGGAGAATTTATGGGAGAACCTGTACAAGTATCTCAAAGGATGATTATCTAATGGATTATTATCTGATCCAATTGGGGATAGTACTAATGCAGTGGAGATTACAGATCCATTTATGTATAGAAATATCCACTTCAATTATAACATGAATATGTTGACAAGGAGATGCAATTGGATCAGTATTGTTATAGGACCCCAGTTTAACAGAAAATGATGCTTTAAATGGAATTTAAACTTAATAATCCTTTTCTAGGAATTTCACAATTCTGAAAAGGTTGTAAAATAAGTTACTTATTTTTAACCACACTGTTGACATTCACAATTAACATACCAGGAATATCAGAGCTGATCTTTTTAATGGAAAAAACCAAAACACTTATCCATCTTTCAGGTCAAATGTATATCCATCTTTTCAGGTCTCAGGTCAAAATTTTCTGAACACAACTAAACTAGGAGTCTTGACCTGGAGAAGGCAGGCAGGCATATATTTATAACAACCATAATCACCAAAATTTAGTTATCTACAATTAACTTGTCTGTCCTATTAGAGTTAAGCTACTTAAGGACAAGGACTGTCTTTTGTCTCTTTTTTTTTTTTGTATCCCCAACTCTTAGCACAATCCCTGACGCACAGTAGGCATTTAAAATGTTTATTGGTTGTCTTTCCATTATAACTTAAAAGAATGCTTCTTGCTTCTTAGGGGACTTGGACCATCTTTCAATTTACTAACTGAGCAAAGACACCGAAGACATGAGCGTAGTTAGAAGTGTTTAAGCCTCCCAACAAACATTTCCGAAAATACTTAAAAAATCATTTGTTCTTTTCCAAGTAAGGCCTATTGAGCGGTACTAACAACTGTGAAGAGAAAGGAGAACTATGAATAAACAAATAAGTGATTAATTGTTGACAAAGATTATAAAGTATTGACGTGCATAAAATTTAACTGAATTTTAATCCATTCAAATTCTGTTTTCAGAGTCAGGAAGAAAAACGAGGTATTTAATGGGGATGATAATTAAGGGCACTGTCTAACATCATAACTGACGTTTATAAACTGGGTCAGGCAGCCCTAGTGGGGGCTGGAGGTTCAAGTATTGGAGGTTCCTTGAGATAAACTATAATCAGGAAATCAGGGATGTCTGGGCCAGCTTGTGTACGACTTTCCCCTTGCAAGCCTTAGCCTTCACCACACACGCAATGTCTTCTACTGAGGACCAAGCAGCAACAGCTCAGCTTTTTATTAATTTTAATTGGGGTTGGCATCCGAAAGAAAGTAACGATGTATGTAAATAATCCCTCTCATTCCCCTTTCACCCCTTGATAAAATGGCCAAAAGAGCCAGTCCCCTCTTCTTGCTTATGAAAAACAACTAGAGGAAGGTGAATGCTTGAGAATGTGTGGTGGGAATGGGGCTCCAGCAGTGGGTTGAGTGGGGTAGCAGGAGGAGGTGACCTGCGGGACTACAAGAAGTAAATCTGAAGAAGTGGAGTCATTAAAATCGGATCTAGACTGGGCAGATTTGGGAGAGCTTAGATGCGAGCCTGGGGCTGTTGCGGCGTGTCTCAGCAGGATACAAGAGACTACGCTGGCGTTTTGGCTGCAGTGGCCGTCATTTGGTAGTAAGAGCTGCTGTGCAGGTTCCTTGTTTTGGCCGCAGTGGCCGTCATTTGGTAGTAAGAGCTGCTGTGCAGGTTCCTTTACGATCTCAGGGCGATGGATGCTCGAGGCTTTCTGAACCGACAAAGGGTCCAAATGACTGACTCGAGAACAAAGTAGAATCCCGGGTTGACTCCCAGCTCCTGGGAACAGTAGTTGAAGAACCGGTCCCTGAAGCAAGAGAGGAGGATTCTTTCCTCTCTCCAATACTTTGTGATTCGATACATTTTCTGCTCTCTTAGAGAGAACCTGTCCCAATCCTCTGCCCGGCTTCGGGTGTTTGAAAGAGAGATCCCAGGATACTGCTTTTCTGCTATACCCCTCGAATTTATCTGGTTTACACAAAAAGGCTCTGGGTCCAGTTTAGAGGAATTCAGAGCCTTTCAGACTCTTGGGTCAAGGTAGCCAAGGGTGCAGATCGAGAAAGGAGACGCAGGAATTCTCTCTCTTCTTCCGAGCTCCGAGGTAATGCCCTCCCGTTCGAACCCTGAAACCACTGAAGTGACTAGTGGGAACTTCTGTAGGGAAGGTTCCATCTCGGCTGGTAATTTAGACAGTTTAGGTAATTTAGACTTCAGCAATGAGACCAAAAAGACCAAGATCTCAGTCCACTCTCCTATTTTGGTCCAAAGTTTCGTTATTTATCTTCTGCTGAAGTCCCTGTGTAGATTTCTTTCTGGAAAGGAAAGACCTGAAGGGATGAGCCACCAGGTTCCATTCCATTTTCTTGTTCAAGATTGTAGTCAAAAGTTGTTGCTGTTTGTTATTTTTGAGGAAATTTAGCGCCTTTGGGTTTTCTTGCATTCCTCCCTTTGTGACCTCTTCTCCTAATAGAAGGTCATAACCACACCGAAGACTGTTCCATTCCTGGATTTGAAAGCCCCAATTTTCCCCACCCATTCACATACTTTTGAATGTGCCTCAAAGCTTATTTCTGGGTTGCAGAACTGGGGCTTGCATAAGGTAGGCAGCTTTCTAAATCTCAACGTGTGGAGAGTGTGTGTACAAAGCAATTTAAAAGATTATGTTTATAATGTATATGTTTCAAGTTGGTTAGGTCTGTTTCTTCTCTTCATTTTTTACCCTTTTCCTATTTTTTACCCTTTCCCCACATCACTTTATTTACCAATACATTCTGCTCAGAAGGGCCGGGACTCAGAGAGCCATCCTTTGTGACAAAAATTCAAATGAGAGACAGGGAAGCATCAGTAAAACCAACTGAAATATCAACCAAGACTGACAGTATACGCACTTAGTCCCCTTCCCGCTCCCCAGATCAGAGAGAGAGGCCAATTGTCTCAGACTTCTTCAGAAGCTAAATTTGGTCATTATCATTACACAAGGGTCCTTTCCTTTCCCTCCCTCCCTCCCTCCCTCCCTCCCTCCTTCCTTCCTTCCTTCCTTCCTTCCTTCCTTCCTTCCTTCCTTCCTTCCTTCCTTCCTTCGTTCCTTCCTTCTTTCCTTCCTTCCTTCCTTTCTTCCCTCCCTCCTTTCTTCCTTCCCTAGTCAATGGACATTTTCTTTAATACACATTAAAAAAAACCCTCAGATAACTTCCCCTTCAGAGGGCATTTACTGAATTATTCAGAGGGCATTTGTTGTCCTTATGGTAAATCGAGTCACTAATGTTACAGTGAAGACTCAAGGCTGAAGCGGATAGTATCACACAAGGAGTTTAATATTCAAAGATGGTCAAAGAGTTTCTCTACTGATGCCCTGTAAGTGCACAGTTTCAGAATACTGTTTTCTATTTTATACCATTGCCATTAAGCAGCTGTATAGGAATAGGATGCCAAAGTCTCCTGGATGTCAGAAGTCTAAGTGCCCTGAGATTTTTTACAATATTAAAGGGAGAGTTCAGTGGGAATATTTGAGCTCAGCAAATGGGAAAGGCAGTGGATATGTTTCAAGTCAAACATCATAGCAGAACCCTTCAAAATGGCTGCAGGGATGAAGGAATAGGAGTGATTCTTCTTCCAGAGAGAAAGCCAGTTCTTAAAAAAAATTCTAATAGGAAGACTCAGCTCTTCCTTTCATTGGACAGTGGCTGCTGCCAGAGCTTCAGTGTTGGGAATAAAACTACTTTTATAGAAGTGTCTACCCACATGCTAACTGAAGGTGAATGACCCATATTCCTCCTGGGAGTTTAGTGATCCCAATGCTCCTCCTGCATTAAGGTTTCTTACTATACCCAGTCGTCTCAGTTCTGCAGGCAGATCTGGGCAGAGGCATTTATACTTTATAGATACAATTAAAATTTTTCACTTCTCCCTGACGTTTGGAATTTGTGGATCCTGTATGTTATTGCCCACCTGCAGCGATGAACTTTCACTGTAATATCAAATGTTGATTATCACAAAATAACTGCTTCAAATAATTCATTATTTATTTCACAGGTGTGGATACTCTTTGTTGAAAAATGATAAAAGCTGACATTTTTATAGGACCTTCTCTTCATTTTCTCTTTACAACAGCTCTGTGAGGTATGTACTAGATGAGTGCTTGGTCCGCTTTACAGAGAGCGAAAGGGATCGCTCATAGTCTAGCTTACAGTCCTTCAACTAGAAAATATCAGGGGTTTGAAATCAGATTTTTCCGGCTTCCAGCCTTTTAGCACTGCTACCTCTACATCCAGCTCCTTCTCCTATACCACGTTCCCCACTGAAGCAAATAGCACCCATTTGGTGCCTTAGTGTCACACTTGTGGTGAAAATCCTTCATTTGGTGGCCAACCTTCCTGTAGTGATCTTTTCCTACAAAGCTGACTTCTCAGAGGCACAGTCTGTGTTTCTGACCTAACGCAAGCTTTCCCAGCCTGTCCTTTGCTGACATAGCTTTTGAACTTCATCATGAAGGGGCATTTGAGTAGGTCACAAAACAAATAAAGTGCCAAGGAGAGTACATTTTGCTGGCATTAAAATATATCTGTTGATAGACAGTAATATTAAAGTGTCCTTCCCTGTGACCCCCCCCCCCAGCTACCCACCCCCCACTAGCAGGTGCTTTCTGGGCAGCTGCTTTCCTTGTCTATCCCTGATCCTGCCTGTTTCTAGATACCTTCTCTTCCCTTTTCCCTCTTCCCTCTTTCTAAGAATCAAATAGCAACATTTTTTTGGGTCCCTTTTAGTTACTTTCAGGGTCTTCCTCATCAAAGTAAAGATGGACAAAGTCTCTACATGCCAGATGACTAAAATTGCCACCGATCTCTTCCTTTTGACCCCACTCAATCCCCCCATCCACTTTTTCAATAAAGGTATGTGATCCTCCTAAATGCTCAAGGCCCTGAGGGTGAAGTGGGGATACTTAAGGCTTCTCTAACTGTACACCCTTAGAGAAAGATATCTCTGTGTTGGACCTGGGATTGCCTCTGTCCTCAGGATTTAGGTTTTCTTTATATCTTTCTAGCCAATCCATAGACAGTGATCTTGCTCTGTCCTCTCCTCCCTCCCTTTCCCCCTTTACCCCCATGCATGTATTTGCCCCCCTCCCCTTCTCTTTCTTAACAACTCCTATACAAACTTCTTAGCTATTCAACCTCACAAAACCCCTTGGCTCCCCCTTTTGTCCCAGAGAGGGCTTGAGACCCCATCATTAGCCCTGATTACCCTGAACAGTCTGACAGCCTCCCAGACCGCTTAGCAGATTTCCCCATTCAGTGTTCCCGGGGCTGCCCTGAGTCACAATAGAAGCGGAAATATTCTGCCATTCCCCCTAGTTCTAACTGAATAGAGGAAAAAGCTGTTTCTCTTCTCCCTCCCCATTCACATTCTCTTTGGATACAATATTTTTTTTCCTTTTTGTTAAAATTAAGGGGAAAGAGAGAGGTCAAGGCAGACTTTGACTGAACTTTTTCCCTGTAATTTGTTTTATGTAAACAAAGAGTGAGTCTTCCCCCCAACCCCCCTTCCCGATTTTGATAAACAGTCTGGTGAAGTGGAGGGAAGCTGGTGGAAACAGGGTGGGCTGTAGATTTGGGAGCATAGAAGATCTGGGGCATGTTGAGAAAAAGGAGCATTGCACCATTTTGGGAACCAGCAGGAGGTTGAAATATTTAAGAGTCTTAAAATAGACTGAACTGGGGTGAGGTGGGGGTGTGTGTGTGTGGGATGTCAAATCCCCAGGTTGCTCTGTTGAAATATAGCATCGCATCTAGCTTCCACTTCGATGCTGCAAGGCTTATCTAGAAATTTGTGACCCGAGATGGATTTTGAAAGGAAAAGAAAAACAAGGGGAAAACCAGTTTTCTAGTTCAGAGGCTTCCAACCCTACTCATGGATCCACCAAAATCAAAGATCCTGTCCATTTTCGCTGCCCTTTAAAAACTAATTTCTTGAAATAATTGAAAAAAAAAGACAGGTAGACATAATAAAGTGTATTAAATAAGATAGTAACCTTGTCCCTTTTCAATTCCATTAAACATTTTTTTTGGAAATTCAAATTGTGGGTTCATTCATAAAGGGATTATTTTGAATGGCTCTTCATTTTGGTTAGATAATTTTTAATTTTAAGAATTTGGGGGGATTACCCCATTTATATGCTTGTTTTCAGATTATTTTATAACAAGAATATTTAAATTGCTCATAAGTAAGGAATGCTTCAAAATGCAAGCCTTTTCATCACATATGAATCTGGATATATGCAAGGGTTTCATACAAATATTTTCTGCACATTGAAAGGAGAGCCTCATTACTGTTAGTATTCTTTTGCCTACTAATTAAACATTATTTTGAAACTGTTAATCTTTTAAAACAAAATTATTCTTTGAACAGTGGTTCTTCTATCTTTGAGAAAATGAAAGTGACCTATCTTTTCACCTTAGGCATCATTTGTATTGATGAGCGGGATGAGATTTTCAAAATGATTTTAAATTCTTTATATAAATTCATTGGTGTGTCATTTCCCTTCCCACTTGGACTATAAATAGGAATGTTTTACCTTTCATCACTGGCTTGGGAGTTCCAAATGGATTTACATAACCAGTTAATAGAAGGGCATCTCAGGATACTGGGATTTCTTGATGAATTATTGTGCCCACTTACAATTCAAAATGTTCCAACTAGCCCAGGACAGTTATCTGAGCATGGGTGGTATCCTAAAATCCAAGAATGGATAGGAAATCCTTTCACGTCTTCCCATATGGAGATTTTTGTGCAAGAAAAAGCAATACTGTAATTTCAGATATGGTTTGCTTGGTACAATTACAACCATTTAAAAAAGAAAACCTCACAAATTCAGTAAAGGGATTTAGAAACAAAAGTTGAAAACCTGAGCCTCCCAGATGTCCAGCTACATAGTCTATCTTTCGGTTTATTCGTGACTGTTGAATTATTATTTTGGTTTTATTTAGCAATACAGCACTTCTACTAAAACAAGTCACCAATCTTCTTATCTAGAAAGCATCTTTTAAGCACGAAATGAGACCAATCAGACAAAAAAAGAACAGCTCAAGTGATTTAAAGATCAATGTCAAATTGCATAACATGCAATCCTTTTCGGTGGGAAAAAGCTTAGCCGCTGTAAGGATAGCATTGGGTTTCTTAGAGCAAGAACAGTGGGTGCTTTTTGTTTTGTTGTGCTTTGGAAGGAAGAATGCTAAGGGCTAAGGGCATTTGTCTGATATTTTAAACTGAACCCATTACCAATCATAATGAGGCTCTTGAAGGCTTTTCTTCTTTATTATATATTTAATACAGATACCATACCAAGATAGGAATTTGATTATTTATCCTCCTACTTGGAGGTGGAGAAATTTTAGTTATCCCTCCTATTCTTCATCCTTCTGTTCTAGCACCATTTTACCCCACTTTCTGAACCCTGTTGAGGAAGAGTAATGCATTTGATAAACCACGGATTTTTGTTCCATGACTACTAATTCAATTTGCTTCTTTCTTTCATATGCCGGTTATTTAGAAAAGGAATGTGAGGGAAGGAGGGGAAAGGGTGACAGAGGAAAGTTTTCATATTATGTAGAGAGGTCTGTAGAGTTTTACTTTCTTAAAAAATTTTAAAGCTTGTTTGTCTTTCATCAAATTATTCCTCAGTGCCTAAAATGTGAGTATATTACTCACGCTGTGATCCCTTCTATGAAGATGGTCCTTCCACCAATTCAGATAGAAATCCCTCCAAACTGTATCATCTATTGATGCTCGATAAATCCATGAAACAGATTTTTTTAAAATATAAAAATATGTATGTGTAGTTTAAATTTGCCTGTGTGTTAATTGCACTCTCCAGGCATTTGACAGAAAAAAGAGAGGCTAACTACTCTAAACAAACATTTTGCTGCCTTCGAAGTAAAATAATATTATCCCCATGAAAAGGCCACTCTAATTCTGACCAGACAATGAAACACACCCCAGTGAGAGCTTAATATCATCAGGAGAAAGGAAAAAGTCCAAATTCTTATCTTGAAGTTACATACACGTTCACCCTACAAATGTGAATTCGTGGAGTTTAGGATTATCTTTAAGACTGTGAAAGCAAATCCTATACGTAATAAAAGTTCCTTACCAGATTATTTTTATTGTTTCGGGTTTTCCATACAGGACTGATCCTGCACTAGCCAGCGCACATGCTTTACTACAGGTGTGCACAAAGAAATAACAAGCCAGGGGGAAAAAGCATAGAAAAACCTACCATGAGATCCCTTAAATAAGTAAATAAACAATATATATATTTTTAAAAACCCTTTAAAGCAAAAAATATTTATAAAACAAAAATATTTTTAAAATCCCAAACCACCCTATGTTTTTTCGACATGAAATATTCAGGAGAGTTACACCGCAGGCTCAAACATATCTGCAATTTAGCATCATGTTCTGGAAGCATCTTTTCAGTAAGATCCTTTTACAGAAAGAAAGGGCAACAGAGACTTGGTATGTAGTTTTTTTTTCCTTTTTCCTTATAGCATCCCGCTAAGACACAAGGTTGCTGTTTTTCGGTGGGGAAGAACGTCTGTCCGCCAGACATTCGAAGGCTGCCACTGCAACTATAGCCTGAGCTTCTTAGAAAGGAGCCCAGAAGCTTTCCTACGTTGGCAGGTTGCAGGCACTAATCTTTCGTTTACTCTCTTTCTCCTTTGTTTTATTTTGTTTTTGTTTGTTTTGTCTTACTGTACTTTATACAAATGACTTCACTTCTTCTGTCAGTGTTTTGTGTGTGGGGATGGAGATGGTGACCTGGGCGTCAGATGTCACATTCACTGTCGCTGGATGTGATGGAAATGGCCGACGTGGCGGCTTTGCTAGACAGGCTGGCAGCGGGGCTGGCGACGGCCCCCAGAGGTTCCCCAGCGCTCTCCTCCTCGGTCTGCAGCGACCGACCTGAGCCCTGGGACAGCACCTGCTGCTGTAGCCTGCGGGGAATCAGGGACACAAGATCACAGTTCCGCCACAGATTTGTCTCTTTCCAACCGTCCCTTCCCCTCCCCTCTCTTCCCTGACCTCCCAGATTTGGAGTTAGAGGCCTTTGAATAACCAGTTCACCACTTTTCCCTCACCTAGGGCATCTTCACTTAGATATTAAAGTCCACTTCCAGTCCTGGAATCCACAGGGAAAAGTAATCTGCATATTTAAGGCTTCCCACAAAAGATGTCTCTCTCTGGACACTATCTCCTCTGCCACCCGTGACAGAGTTAAGGCCCGATCCCCATCCTCTTTAGTTTTACGACTCTTCTTGAATTCAAGGAATTTGGGGATTTGGGGTTCCATAGTCACAAGGGATGCTTCTGTTGGTATGTGATTTCTAAAACCGAACAGTAGAAAACACCAAAGGCCTGTCAGCTCGCACGAGGCCTCCATTCACAGGATAGATGGAGTAGATGATCTAGGAATCTTTTCTCCTAGAGCGGCTGAATTCTACAGTACCTGTGCTTTTTACCACGGTCAGACCTCCTTAGCACTCTATGCATTCCCCACTACTCCCCTCCCTGCAAGATCCCTTCCCGGCCAGAGCAGGAAGCAAGGATTGCAAAGAGAGGGTCGGCTTGGGAGTTCGGCTGACCCACTTGGTTGCAGGGACGGTTTGACTAGATTAACGAGAGCCAGTATTTGGCTAGGGGTGGTGTGTGTGTGGGGGGAGGGGATTTGTTTGGGACCTTTCCAAACTGTTATTTGACTTCTCAGGGCCCTGTCAGGGGCCGCTGAAAAAGCCTAGACTGAATTAGATTTGTCTGGATCACTTCGGCTTAGACAGTCACAGGCTAGGTCCGCAGCAGGGACGAGAGGGAAGAGCTAAGGTCAACTGGACTAGTGTCTCCATGGAGAATGGAGATTATTTAAAAATAATTAAGTAAAATGGAACTTTGGCTGGAGGGGTTGTGGGGTGGGGGTGTGGAGCAATTTACACCTATTTCTCTGTATCAGATAATCCAAGGAATAATTAACCTCAAGAGCCGGTGCCCGAGAGAATCGTGGGCGCGCTAGACCTAAAGAGTGATTTTAGAATTCTGAATAGTTTCTTGTTTTTTAAATTTGATTTCTCTGTTTAACCTAGAGAAGCGATTCTCTCGCGGTTTTCCCGGGCCTGGCAGCAGTAGTCCCTTCCGGACGAGGAAACTGCCACCCCAGTCAAGCATTTACAACCCCGAACCCAAACCGAAGGAAGAAAAGGAGCCCCAGAGGGAAGATGTTCATCCACGAGCCCTTGAACTCGCCTGACCTCTTTCAATTTATGAGAAACTCAGAAGCTTTGCCCCGCCAACATCCCCAAAGGATGTATCTGTTTCCCTTGTATTTCGTAGAAACTGTAAAGCCTCAATTCTAACAGTATCTTAGTCTCTTGTGACACTTAAAAAGGCGGAGGAAACTAAACTGCTCTCCCCAGACCCTCAGACACTGCCCGGCGGTCAAACGCCCAAGTACTGACCTGTTTTTGGCAGCTGCTGCTCTGTCCCTTTGTCTTCGGTTTTTAAACCAGTTGCCCACTTGTGTGGGGGTAAGTCCGGTGGCCTGGGCTAGTTCTCTTTTTTTGCTGGGGTTGGGGTAAGGGTCCTGCAGATACCACTCCCTAAGCAAGTGTCTTGTTCTCTCCTTGAAGCAATGAGTCTTCTGTTCACCGTCCCAGATGGTCCTAGGTAAAGGGAACTTCTTCCTCACCCGATACTTGTCCACTGGCCCCAGAGGTCGGCCCCGGAGCTTCTCGGCTTCTTGGTAGTGAGCCTCGAGCCACAGGGCCTGTAGCTTGGCATGAGATTCCTTGGTGAATTTGTGGTTCTCCAGAATGTGGTAGAGTTCTCGGTAGTTCCCTGTGTGGAAGGCCACAATGGCCCGGGCTCGTAACACCGACTCATTCTTGTTCAGTGCTTCACAGGCTGCTGGGGCCACAGGCAGGGACCAGAGAAAGCGGCCCAGACGCTCAATGTCCCCGCTTTCCTCCAGGGTCTCGCATACCCCAGCTACTTGCTGGGGGCTGAAATTTAGAATAGGCAACTGGAACATGGAGAAAACTGCAGGGGCTGCTTTCCCTACCAGTAGCAGAAATTTCAAATTTCCCCAGCAAGATTCCAGTGAAGGATGAGGATGAGGATGAGGATGAGGATTATTTTCTTGATGAAGGCTGTGCCGGCTACTCCTAGGCGGCGGAGGGACTGAAAAGCAGTCCCAAATGTCAGGTCTACTGGGAGATGTTGCCAGCACTAGGCTTGTTGCAGGGGAAGGATGGGGGGAGGCGGCAATGTGGAAGGGTGGGTGGGGGAAGATAGAAAGGAGGGAGTGCTGGGAGGAAAGGTTTAAAAAAAACACGTCTAGTTCAGCTGCTGTTGCTCCTGTTTTGCTATTGGACTTGGCAGATTGGTTGCTTGCGCGTGGTGGAGACGTCCCAGTCAATCACTGTCAGCATCTGCCAATCAAGACTGCGAGCAGCACTGCGGAGAGATTTCAGCACCTCCCAGAGCTCGACAGCGCCCAGAGCTCTGGTACTCACAGTTGGACTTTCTAAGGTATTTTACTGGAGTCGGAGAAAGAGATACTGTGTGGTAGATGGACAATGGGGAGAAAGAAAGGGAAGAGAGCTCCTGTGTTTTACAATTCCCGAACCTGGCGTCGCCTTTAAGTACTCACTAGAGAAAAACTGCTCCCAGACTCTGAAATTTTACTTGCTGGAATTTCTAGTTACATAGAAATGACAAATGAGGCAAGAAAAAAGAAAGACTAAGTCTTCAGTAAACTTAAAACACACAACCCCTCAGGTTACAAGTCCATCTAATTGAAGTCCAGAAAAATTGTGGCCGATTATACAAATTGAGACAGGTTATATATGTGTGAGGTCAGAATGTTGGATCCATTCATTCTTCCCTATACCTATTACTATATCTTCATTTTTTTCCCACCTCAGTTACAAACCTTAAAACATTCTACAGCAGTATGTACAGCAAAGGATCTATATAGAGAGGTCAATTTCAGTTCCCTAGTATTCAGAGATTTCTCTTTCCCACTTCCCTATAAAACACATAATACCACAACCTTAAAATTTGGAATGGGAAATACTTTTAGTAGTCATTGATTGTATAATAGATCTAAACTCCTTCAAGAAGAGGAGTTTTGTAGATATCGAACTTAGCCTCTTTTCTCAAATAAAGCTAGTACTTTCAAGTTTTCACTAAGCCATTCTACCCTTCAAGTTGGATGAACTTGAACAAATATCTAGAACAACCTACATAAGAAGTCAATGTGGAGACCAAGATGGTGAATTAAAAACCGGTTTTAGAGGCTGTAATTACATATTCAGTTTAACACTTCTTTGTAGGTTGGTCTTAAACCTCTCTCAGTTAAAGTGAAACATTCTTGAAATGAGAATAGGAGAAACTCTTACCTTCGATCTCTCCAACTGAGTCTCAGCACATGAACCAACAAATAAGTAAATAAATAATGAAAAAGGAGGAGAGTAAGGAGGAAGGGAAGAAAAAAGAAAATAAGAAAAAATGCAGCAAAATGGCTTTGATCACAGAAAACTGCTTTCCTGAAAGATTTTGGTGCTTTATTCCACAGAATACTTCTGAGAAAGGGCTTTCTTGGAAGTGATGTTTCTGAAGAATTTTTTTAAAAAAAGGCAATTCATTGATCCTTCATAAATGTTATTGTCCCCTATCCCTTAATCATCTGGTAGTTTGATCAGTGTTAGTTTAGTTTCAGGGAAACAAGGAAAATACTGGGAATAACTTTTGTTAGGTATTTCCCTTTTAAAAATGAGCTAGATTGGAATATTCAACATTGGTCTCAAGGCAATGGAACTGAACTGGGCCTGGATGTTTTTTCTTTAGTATCAAGTACAATTTATCTTTTGCCTGTGCGGATTTGGTAAATCAGAAGGCAGATAGATAGCGCAGATGGTTGGAGGTGTCGGGTCATATTAGTCTATGCCTCAGTACAGTGCTAAGCTCATTCTGATGGAAACCTCTGATATTATTTTCACAGATCTACACAGTTCACTAAAGATGGAGGGAGGGAAGGAGAAATAGGGACTAGGGAGCGGGAGAGAAGAAGAAAAGAGGAGAGAGAGAGAAAGAGAGAGAGAGAGAGAGAGAGAGAGAGAGAGAGAGAGAGAGAGAGAGAGAGAGAGAGAGAGAGAGAGAGAGAGAGAGAGAGAGAGAGAAGCCCTTTGGCCATTTACATCATTTTTGTGAGGCAGTTAACTAGACAGAAAGGCTTTCACTGCTGCTCATTTTTATAAAACCCGACAGGACTGAGACAAATAACGGCGGTGTTGATGATGATTAAAATGTTCAAAACCTTCCTAATTAGGGAGAACCCAGGCAGAGGAAATTTTATAGTTCTAGATTCTCTTTGGCTTTCCCATACAAGACAATTTAATTCAGAAGTAAATGAAGAATTAATTAAAATTAATTGATTGAAATATAAATGCTGCATTGACAGTACCTATGCTTCTAGTACATTTACAATGAATCAATTTTAAAAGTTAATGAAAACCTTTGATAGAAAACAGGTATTGGGTATTGGGTATCTTGCCCTACAGGAGAGTAGGGAGGAAGGGGATCAGAGGGGGGATGATGGAAGGGAGGGCAGGTTGGGGGGGAGGGTAGTTAGAAGCACACACTTTTGAAGAGGGACAGGGTCAAAGTATAGAATAGAACAAGGGTGGGGAGGGATAGGATGGAGGGAAATACAGTCAGTCTTTCACAATATATCCACTAAGGAAATGTTTTGCATAACTACACATGCACAACCTATATTGAATTGCTTATCTTCCCAATAAGGGTGGGTGAGGAGGAATTCAAAGTTGTAAAATCAAATGCTTAAAAAATTATTATTATTATTATTGTTATTATTATTTTACATGTAACTGGAAAATAAGATATTCAGGCACTGGGGTATGGAGATCCATCTTGCTCTACTGGAAAGTGGGAGGAGGGATGGGGGAGGATATAGGAGGGAGCAGAGTGGGGGAGGCGGTATACAGTAGGATCGCTGTTTTGGGGTGACGGGTAGGGGAAAGACGAAGAGAAAATTTGTAACTCACAATCTTGTGCAAATGAATGATGTAAACTAAAAATAAACATAAAATTTAATTTAAAAAAAGAAAACAGGTAGTTCCTTTTTTGCAGTTTTGTGGCTCATACTGAACTGAGAAGGCAGAACTGGGGAGAGATCAAAGGTACATCGGAGACTCTCACGGTAGCTTCTACTCTGCTTAATAAGAAAGTACTACGACCTTTATTCCTGCATTTCTGTCATGTAACGAGAAATACTCTTTTCTGTTCCCATTTTCCGATGCCTTAGACTTTTTCAGTCCTCTCCCTTTCCACTTCGAGTCACACACTCAGATCCTTTTCACGCCTTTCCACGGCTAGCCTGAAGGGATCTAAAGAACAGAAAAAGAGCTATGGCTTCTGCGGCTGCCTGTGACTGCCATGATCTTCCAGAATAAATGCCCCAGTGTGTACCTTAAGTCCAACTGTCCTCGCCTGTAGGACTATGTGTTCTAAAAATTGCATTGCCCCCCCCTTTCTTTCCTGTGCAGAATCGAGAAACGTGGTCTAAACAGAAGCATGCGAAGAGACTTGGATTTTTGTGGGCAACTCCAACTGTGTGAAAGCACTGGAAAGGTGGGATAATTTGAAGCTGGAAGGGTGCCCAAAGAAAAGGGTCTGCTTTTCCATGCATGTTTAATTTACTTGGGGAAAGAGAAAGGGGGGCAGAGAGTTGTAGAATAAGACAATGAGCATGCTCATTTATGGAAAGATAACCTAAAAAGTAACTGGGTGGGGTGTGGCTAGGTGGGGAAGTGAATAAAAAACTAGCAGTGTGACCTTGGGAAAGTCACAACCCCAATTTCCCTCCAAAAAGCCAAAAAAAAAGTAACTGGGCAAAATTTATTGCTTTATAAAACTGAGAAATACAAAACCACCGTCCCCTTGAAATTCACTTTAGCTTAAAAACACATGAAAGGTGAGATTTAAGTTCTAGAAGTGTATCCTCATCAGCTTTGGGTTGGTGTTGAATGCACAGTGAAACCTAGAGTTCTTCAGGTATTATTTGAGTATTTGGTGTCTATTTGGAAAATTGGAATAAAAGTACTTAGACCTGCCTCATGGAGGTGTTGGGTAGGCAATTTTTTTTAAGATGGGAAAACTTTGACTTTGTATCATTATAAACATTTGGGTAGCTAGTGGGTTGCATAATAAAGACATCTGTGAGAATCTAGTAAGAGAGTAGGTCTAAAAAGAGGTTGGACAAAAGCCTTGGGTGAAGAATTAATATGGTGCTCTCATTAATCAAATTTCAGACTCTGAAATAATCAGTCTCAAGCTTTTGCTTGATTTTTTATTAAATTGGGGGGGGGAAGAAAATGATGGATTGTTAGTAAAAAGACACTTTAAGGGCATCCCATAGTGAATAGTCATTGCCTCCTCTTTCTTTTCTTTTCTTTTTAATCTTGAGGAAACAAGAAATAAGGAGAAATAAATGAGCCATCAGGGAACTTCGAATTTAGCTGGGCATATAAATTCAAGCAAACTAGCAGTGATATACTAGTAGAGTTTAATTCTTGCCTTTCATCTATTCATGAAATTAAGATAGAAAGGAGTTAGAAGGAACCTTGGTTTGATATTTCTCAATTTTGTATGGGGATAAATTTGAATCTCACATATTTTGTTGCATTGTTGCAAATGAACATTTCTCATTCCTCAGTCCTTTTCATTCTCACCTTGTCTCTCCCTCTTATTCTAATTAGTTAAACACATACAAGAAAGCAAGGCCATTCTTCAGAGGCTGTTCCCTGTTCCATGTTATCCTTCCATTTCAAATCCCACGGAACTTTGTGATTTTCTCTTGTTAACTGGAAGTTTATACATCTGAAACCTAGGGCAGATATGAACTATGCAGATTTTGCTTGGGACATATCTAATCCTTACTGGTTGGGGTGGAGGGCAAGACTTTTAATCAATAAAAAAGAAGAAAAAGAAGAAAGCTATAAAGCTGTAGAGCATATGTAGATTCGATGCCTTTATATGCTTTTATTATATATCCCAATTATTCAGTCTCTCTAAATGTCCTTTTGTTAAAAATTAATATCAAGTAGCTCAGTCTGAGACTTTAAAGTAAGTGTTGGGAAGTCTTCTACTTTGTCACACTTTCTTTTCTTTTCTTCTTGTTAGTAGGATATTAAGGACATTCCCTAGTTTAATTATTATAGTTTAGCTGTGTCTGTCTCTTTCTCCTCCCATAGACCATAGCATGCCAATACCGTCCATGGGGTTTTCTCGGCAAAGACACTGGAATGGTTTTGTTATTTCTTTCTCTAGTGAATAAGGTAAACAGAGGTTAAGTGACTTGCCCAGGGTCACACAAATAGTAAACATCTGAGGCTGGATTTGAACTCAACTTCGCAATTTCAGGCCCAGTGCTCTATCCACTGAGCCACCTACCTACCTATTCCCTAGTTATATTTATATCTTTCACAATTCTCATCTTGAATGTGATGCAATCTACGAACCAGGAAGTATAAAGGAAACAGCGTCACAATTCTCAGGTTTGATTGCTCTGATCATGATCGTGAATAATAACAATAAAATCACAAAATTAAATGATACTAAGTTAGTATGTTTTTCTTTGTTATTGTTCCATGTGATACTAGAGTGGCAAGTATGGAGTAGCCGGGAACTTGATTTCGTACTGTCATAATTGACTTACTTGAATTACTTTTTTGATAAGCATGTACTAAAAGGAAGATAATGTATGCTAGGTCTCAGAGGCACATTGCTGGAAGATGATGACGCCAGTGGTTTGGGGATTTTGGTCAGACTTTTATGTGTTATAGTCATGTGTCCGCCCAGAACTCCTCCAAGGTAAAAGGCTGTTTTCAAACACACCGGTAATTATTACATTTTAAATTTTTAAGCATTTTAGTAATTATTTTAAACTAAGTGCAATTTTCACACAACATATCATTAAAGAATTTGGGTTCTTATTTTCCAAATGGCATATTGTAAAGAGCATCCCCCCCATTTTTGTCCTCTCCATAGCCAGTATGAAGCACATCAAATGGATTGGACATTCAGTCTTATTGCTTTTAAAATTTTTATTAGTTTTTTATTAATAAACATTTTTCTATCCCCCCTCCTTC
This sequence comes from Pseudocheirus occidentalis, assembly GCA_028646575.1. Taxonomy (NCBI): domain Eukaryota; kingdom Metazoa; phylum Chordata; class Mammalia; order Diprotodontia; family Pseudocheiridae; genus Pseudocheirus; species Pseudocheirus occidentalis. Next base: position 211,191,271 of record CM053598.1, read on the forward strand.
TCCACATTGGAAAAAGGGAAACAAAGTCCTTTGTTAAATATAATAGTAAAGCAAAAACAAATTCCTGCATTGGCTATGTCTAAGGATGTGTGTGTAATATATGTGTATGTGTATGAATATGTGTATGCATACATATACAGTTATTAATGTATGTGGGCAGCTAGACGGTGAAGTAGATGGAGTGTTGAACCTGGAGACAGGAAGACCTGAGTTCAAAGCTGGCCTCAGACATTTACTAGCTGTGTGATCCTGGGGAAGTCACTTAACCCTCTATACACCAATTTCCTCATCTGTAAAATGGGAATAACAATAACACTTACCTCCCAGAGTTGTTGTAAGGATAAAATGAAATAATATTTATTAACTGCCTTGTAAATATCACAGCAGTATAAATGTTAGCAGTTACTATGCATGCATAAAGGTGTATATATCTGTTTTATTTTTATACACACCCATATAATACAGATATTTACATATATACACGTGTATGTATGTATATATACTCTTAGGAATTGTGGTTGTTCACTGAATTAGAGTTCTAAAGTTTTTCAAAGTTGTTTTTATAATACCATATGGATATTACTTAGGCAGTTCATTTAAGCCTGAATAGATTCACATAAGTCTTCTCAGGTTTCTCTGGAATCATTCCCTTTTGTCATTTTTTTTACTGTCACAATAGTATTCATTCATGTCCATATACCATGATTTGTTCAACTGTTCCCCTGTTGATGGATACCTCCTTAGTTTCCAGTTCTTTGCCACTACAAAAAGAACTTCTATAAATATTTTTGTATATTTGGATGCATTTTCTCTTTTTACAAATCTCTTTGAAAGTATAACCTAGTAGAGGTATTCACTACGTCAAGGTGTGCACAATTTAGTGGCTTTTTGGTCAGTTCCAAATTGTTTTCTAGAATTCCTGGATCAATTTACAGCTTCTTTAGCAGTACCTCAACATACCTGTCTTTCCATAATCACTCCAGTATTTGTCATTTTCATTTTTTTTGGTCAATCAACCTTGCCAATCTAATAGGTGTGAGGTGGAATCTCAGGGTTGCTTTAGTTTGGGTTTCTTTAATTATTAATGATTTGGAACATTGTTATATGGCTATTTTATATACCTTAGATTTCATCCTTTGAAAAGTATTCATATACTTTGACTATAGAAGAATAATGGGAGAATAGCTCTTATTCTTATACATTTATATCGGTTCCATAAATATCTTGAAAATGAGCCCCTTATCAAAGAAATTTCTTACAAAGATATTTTCCCTAGTTACTTGTTTTCCTTTTAATTTTAGATGCATTGCTTTTATTTGTGCAAAATATTCCATTTTAAAACTATTGACTGTCTAAGCAAGATCTAGAATTGACTTGAATTGACTTCAAACTGTTTTCTTCTAGTTCATCCAGTGTACTAAGTGTAACACAGAAAAATGAAACTTTTCTTTCTTATATTTTCCTATGAACAAATAGTATTTGAAGTAATGCTGCCTTCAGGATTCTGAAGGTTTCATAGCTGTGACTATGAAAATTAGTATTACATTTCAGGGTAGAGTAAGGATCAAAATGAAATAATTTGTTTTGTTTGTTTGTTTGTTTTATTTTCAGAGATCCACTGGTTGCAATTAAAATTGTTCCTACTTTAGTACTCTCCTCTGAAGATTTCTGAACCTATTCAAGAAAAAATAATTCTAAAATAACCCAAAATGTGTGTTGTTTAAAAGGAAAAATGATTAAAGCATTTGTTTTCATATAAAAAAATCTTACCTTCTGAAAATAAGTATATTTTAAAATAAGACTACTATGCAATTTTGTTTGGCTTATGTTTTGTGGCTATCCACAAATATCAGAGCTAGAAAGACTCTTACATATGATCTAATTCAACCCATTTCCCTCACTAGTGATGAGGAAGTTGAGGCCAAGAAAGAGAAATTTCTTCAGTCACATACATTCCCATTCCTCAGAGATATGATTAAATTAGATTGGTAAAGAAAAAATATACCTTAGTATTTGCTTGTCTTACCTTTCTGCTTGTTCCTCACAGAATAATCTACAGCAAGCCAGAATAAATATGGTAATAACCCCATCAATATATTTCTTGAGCTGCCTAACAACTGGCTCAAGCTTGTGTTCACTTATATTTTAAAAAGAGAATTAATACCTAAAAATATAACATATGCTATTTAGCATGCATAATGAAATATGTTATGAACATTTTTCTACTTGTTCATTCTCACCAGTGGTAGATTACTTGATTTATGACAAAATATTATCAAAAATAAATATTGCCAAATTTAAAAGCAAATATTGAAATAAATGTAAGGTGCTCCTTTAAGAACATATGAAGATATCTACACTCAGAGAAAGATCTAGAAAGACCAGAGTTTAAATGGAGACTGAAG
>CM053598.1:211194175-211220056 GCA_028646575.1 Pseudocheirus occidentalis
AAACAAAGTCCCATCCTGTTCATATCTGCAGTCAGCCACTCAGGAACCAAATCCAAGGTCTGTCTTGTCTCTGAAATTCTCCTGCTTATAAAAACTGGCCTTCTCCCAAGTCAATATGGTTCAGGGGAGTGTCTCAGCCAATAGCATTCTTCCAAGTCACAGGGAAATTCACACCTTCTCACCAATGGACAGAGTTCTGGGAATCCACACCTTATCACCAATGGACAGAGTTCTATACTTAACACTAGGTTACTAGGATCTACTTAACATCTGATCAAACAAATTAATTACCATTACACAGGGTCACATGGCCAGTAAGTGTTAAGTGTCTGAGGCTGGATTTGAACTCAGGTCCTCTTGACTGTAGGGCCGGTGTTCTATTCACTGCATTGACTAGCCACCCCAGCAATAAAGTATTTCTTAATTAAGGTATGGACATTGATTTTTTTTTTAGACAACACTGGTGCATACTTGATAGACTGCAGTATAGTGTAAACATAACTTTTATATGTACTGGGAAACCAAAAAGTTTATGACTCACTTTCTTGCTACATTTTTTGTGATGATCTAGAACCAAACCCACAATTATCTCTGAGTTATGATTGCATATGTGCCCTACTCACAGGAGCACATAACTTATGCTGGTGCTAAGAAAGGGCTGCTAAATATTGTAAAGCCAAGCAAAAGCAGCTTTTCAGAAGAAGGCTGCTGCAAACAGCTTTCAAGATTCAGATTATACAGTATAGTGAACACTCTGTTTATTCAATAACAAATCAAAGCGAAACATTCACAGAAATCAAGGTACAGCATCGCAATGTTACAACTTATCACAGATAATAAAAATGCAGCATTCACAACTTTTCACAGAAAATGGCCACATAGTTTCCACCACAGTGGTCATAAAGTTTTCAACAAAGAACAGTCATTTAGTAACTCAATCATTCAATCCTAAAGTACAAAAAAGCAAAGTTCTCCACTCATGGAGCACACTAAGTTACAAATCAATTACTTATTCAGTCATCAATCATTAAGGACAGTCATTTAGTCAATCAATTCAATCTACTTAATTATTCAATCATCCTTCATCATTCACTATTCAATCACCAGAAAATACACAGACCCTCCATCCCTAGGTCATTAGTAAATTACAATATCATTACTACTCAGTATTCACGGAGAGGTCTTTTCATCTTGACTCAAGGCAGGCAGCTCCTACTTAAATGCACCAATCACCTGGATTCAAAGGCAGACAGCTCCCAGTTCCTTGCCCAGCTCTCCATGCAGGTCCTGCTTTACACTGAAGTTCACAGTGTCCAGTCCATCTCAAATCCTTCACAATCTCTGTTCCTGGGAAGACAAGGCTTAACAAAGTCACAAACAGGTTCATACAAAGTACCAGCATCAAAATCATACTTCCTCAGTCTTCAGCAGCTCCAGCTGGCCCTCAGAAATCCTCAACAGCCTCAGTAGCTCTGGCTGGCCCTTGGACCCAGAAGAAGTTTCAGCTGGTTCCCAGAATAAAAATCATTCCATCCAGGTTTTCAAAATTAAAATCATTCTCTCTATCCTAGGGTTGTGGCGGCTTTCCTCTTCAGCCTCCCTGGTGGCAGCAGCTTTTGCCTCCACTGGGCCGCTCCAAGTAGATCTGTCTCTCCCTCTCTTGGGCTTTTCCTTATATACAGTATTGCCGCCTCCCTATTCATTCCCTTCTTCTTACATCAGCAACAGGGGGTCACATCTTCTGTTTCTTAAACAGAGGCTTAATTTGTAGTAGATGCTAAGTACCTCTCAGCTTAGCAATACAAAAAGAACTTCAGATTTCATTACTATTACAAATATCTCCTTGAAATGCAACTTCTGGGCAATCCTCCAGGTAGCTACTCTAATTCACTTGCCTTTCATAGGATCCAGCAGGATTTAGCCATTCCAAATTCTGAGTCCCTAATCAGTCCTTCTGTGTGTGAGTAGATGGGACTTATCTTTTCCCTTCAGTACCTTTGTAGGCTCTTCTCTAATGTAAATTAAAAATAATTTAATCCAATCATAATTTATAATTGGCTTTGCTCATATGCTTGTTTTCACAGGTTCTTAGTTTCCTTCCTAATTTCTCATGATCCAAAAGTATTACTCACTCATATATAAGGTTTTTTTTAATGCTATTTATGGCATCAACTATTCTTGAATGAAGTATTCATGACATGTTGGCATAAAATGTCTCTAAATCTTACAAACTTCTGACCTTTCATGTTTCTTACTCCTGAATCATGTTTTCCTATATTTTATTTCTCATCTTTCCCTATGACCACCATTGCATCAAAGTCACCAAAGTATATCCAACAATTTTGTGAGATAGGAGGTGATTGGCCAGTGAGTTGGGGCTAGTTACTCCTTTCTGTTCCCCATACTCATGTGGGTAAACCCTTCTTTCCCAGTTCCTCCCTTTAGGGGTACTTATTTCTCTAATCAACTCTCTGGTCGTCAACATTAGGAGAACAATTTTCCTTTCGAACCAGCTATAAGAAGACCAGTGGGGTGAGAGGAGTGGAGCTGTCTCAGAAAGTCTAATTCTGGCTTACTGCTGACTCATTCTGTGAGTACATTTGGGTTCAAATTAATTTCTCTTTTCCCTGCTTTTGAGAGGCTAGAAAAATCTAAATAAATCATTCTCTTTTGTTCTGTTACCAACAATTAGAGAATTAATCCTACTCATCTCTCTCTCTCTCTCTCTCTCTCTAGTGAGCTTGTGTATGGATGGATGCATATATATGTGTGTATACACACACACACACACACACACATATATGTCAGTTTAAAATCTCCTTTCTTTCAGAAGTGTATGAATAAGAAACACATAGGTCAACAATGTAATGCTTGTCACATTTTTTAAATCATCACAATAAATAGAAAGCAAACTAAAACTCTTAAAAAACCAAAAATTAGAAAAGTTAATTTCTCTTTCTTTATAGATACCAAGAGCAGGAGTGAAACAAGAAGACAGGAAATTACAGATTCATCAGCATCTCAAATTCAACATGTCCAAAACCATCAGCTTCTCAAACTTGACACATCCAAAACCGGTAACTATTTTCCTTTTTTCCTAAGCCTGTCCTACATCTAACTTCCCTGTTTCATTAGAGGGTACTACTATTTTCCTCATCTGCTAAGGCCATAATCTCAAAGTCCTCAATACTTCACTCTCTCCCACCTTCCATATTCAATCAATTTCCCGATTCCGATTGAGTCTAGGTTCACAAAATCTCTTATATCCGCGTTCTTTTCTCTACTCATGCAGCTATCAATGTACTACTGTAACAGTCTCCAAAGTGGTCTCCCTGCTTCCAGTCTGCCTTCTCTCTAATCCATGCTCCACACCCCAATTCAAAGAATTGTGGGAATTGTGTGAACTCAACCAACTCATCCTGTAAAACTGAGACCATCTCCATTTTGAGACCCAAGTTTCATTTTTCTGTGAATTTCACCTGCTTGCTAATTGTGAAAATTGAATGACATCCTGTTTCACATCTGGAAAAATCTACCTACTCACTCTCCCCATTCCCAACTCTCAAAACAGGCTCGTCTCCCTCCCAACTCAGAAAGCCTCTAATCTTTCTTCTAATTAGAAATCAGATTATCTAATCTTGTATCCTAGTTTTTATCTTGTTAATTGTTTAATTTTAATGCATAAAAATCTGCCTTCCCCTCTATGCAGAGACTTGGTCCCAATTTGTTGTTAATTGATATACTCAGAAGCTGGAACCTTTGTTTCCTCAGTTATTTCAGATTTCACCCAAAATAATCTTCCTGAGGCATAGCCTCACCAAGGCAATCTCCTGTTCAAAACCTTTAGCAGCTCTCTTTCACCTCTAAGAAAAAGTTCAAACTCCTAGGCCTGGCATCTGGGCTCCAACCTGTTTTTCCAGGTTTTGCATGTATTACTCCCCTTTACATACTTTGGGTTTTTTTCTTCTTTTTTTTGGAGGAGGGAGGGTACGGCAATTAGGGTTAAAGTGATTTGCCCAAGGTCACACAGCTAGTAAGTGTTAAATATGTGAGGCCAGGTTTGAACTCAGGTTCTCCTGATTCCAGGGCCAGTGCTCCTGGGCACTGCGCCACCTAGCTACCCCCATAGTCTGTTTTATAAACAAACCGTACAACTAGCTTTTCCCCAGTTAGAAGTTCTATCCCTTACCTCTTCACATTTGCACAGGCTTTCACTCTGCAATGTACTACTTCCTCATCTCTACCCTTCAATTGTCCAGGATGAGCTCAAGATGCTACCTCTTCTACTAGCCCTTTTGTGGTAGAAGGAATATCTACCAGAATCCCATGCCTGGTGCACCAGGTCAGTTCTTTTCATTATATCAGCACAGGCTCAGGATGTTGTTATCTATCACTTTCTGGTCACCTAAACTTAAAAAATCCCAAACCCAAAAACCTTCAGCCTATCTCAGATGCCTGGCGGGCAAATCAAAATGCAGACTCAGAGGCAAAGAACTGGCTTTAACCAAACTGACATGTGGTATTCTCACATATATTCTTGTTAAATAGTCTTCTACTATAGTTAAGTAAAACTCCTTTTGTTAACTGTTGAATGATTGTTAAGTGTCTCATTTCATTCTAATAAGAGGCATAAACTATTAGAGGATAAGTCTGAAACAGGCCCAGTCCACACCTTCCCAGAACTTACCAGTTGCTAATGTTTTGTCTCTTTCATGACCCATAAATACGGCTGGCAGGCATCGGTTTTGGGTTGTTTTTTCATCTTTGCATCCTCAGCACCTAGTACAGTGCCATGTATATAGTACGTACTTAATAAATGTGTTTTGAATTGAATTGAATGCTAAGTTCTTCAAACCTTAGTATATAAATTGTTGGAGAATTACCAGACGATATTAAGAGCTAATATTAAGAGCTATCTTCCTTCATGGGGATCTTCAAAACAGAAGATGAAACATGAAGTGAAATAGCTCATGACGTCTCCCAGCTCTTCTCACTGTTCTTACTGCTTCTTCTATTATAGAAGGATATACAAGCAGCACTCATGAGGCAATTCTAATCAAAGTGGGCAGAAGCTCTGGATGAACGGAATACAGCTCCAGAAAATGGGACTTTACGCTTAGACTACCAGGCAAAATCACCCACTTACAGGAGAATCTGGATAGAACAATCAACAGGTGACTTCACCTTGTCACTAACTGGTACCAACACTTTCCCACTCATGGTGAAATCTTGGTGTTATCATTCCTTGACTTTTGAGTCTCTCTAGCCTCCGCTATCTCAGCAGTTACCAAGTTTTGTGTGTTCTCCCTCTACAATTCTCATATCCATCCCCTCTTCCATCTCTTTCTACTGCTTTTGGAATAGTACAGTTGTTGCTATTTCATTGATTAAAAACAATCCTTTTTACTTCCTGGACTATAGCCTCTGAACAGGTTTTCCTACCTAATGTCACCCCCTTGCCGATACACTCTTCAGTCAGAATCCTTCAGTGGCCCTCAATTGCCTGCTGAGTAAAGTTTGAATTCTTTTGTCTGTCTTTCAAGGTCCTCCATAATTAGACATTACCATACCTTATTAGTATGAGTATTGCTTTCTGTTTTGTACTCTATACTCTAAGTAACCAGACTTTTCACTGGTCCTCATATATGCCTAGTGCTTTTCTGCCTGTATTTCTTTGTTCATTCTGTTTCCTATGCCCAGAATGCCCACTATCCCTACCTGTTGAATTCTCGTTCATACTTTAATGACCAACTCAAACATCAACTCCATTCTACCCTGTCCATCTCCCGAAAGTGGAAACAACCTTTCCTCCCTTTGGAATAACACACTTTGTCCCTCTCTGATTGATATGTCATACATTACTTGGTTGGTGTCTTCAAATTATTTATTCATTTATTTTTACACGCATTTATAGCAGCGATTCTCAACCTGTGGGTCGCGACTCCTTTGGGGCAGGAACGACCTTTTCACAGGAGTTACAGGGGTGGCCTAAGACCACTGGAAAACACATATTTCTGATGATCTTAGGAACCAAGACACCGTTCCTCTATCCATCTCCAGGCAGGTCTGCCCACATGCAGATACACCCACATACGAGTATTAAAGGGTGGCAGCATTAGGAAGGTTGAGAACCACTGATGTATAGTCTGTCCCTTCCACTATTCCCATTCCCCAATAGAATGATAAAAAATAGTAAGTTCTCATAATAAATATGCACAGTCCAGCAAAGCAAATTTCCACTTCAGTCATTACCCAAAATGTAATAATAATATTAATAATAACAATAAAAGCTAGCATTTATACAGTGCCTTATGCCAGGACAACCTTGGGAGATAGAGTCTATTATTATCCTTATTTTGCAGTTGAGGAAATGGAGGCAAACAGGAGCTAAGTGACTTGTCCAAGGTCATACAGTTAGTAGGTGTCTGAGGCTCTTTCTGCATTTTAAGTTCATCACCTGTTGGAGAGAAGATGAGCGGCATGTTTAATCTTCAGTCCTCTGACTGGGCTCATGGTTTGCCTTTGCATTGATGAGAGTTCTAAAGTGTCTGTAACATTATCATTAGATAAATTGTTCTCTTAGTTCCGCTCATCTTGCTCTGCATCATTTCTTACAGGTCCATTTTCTTCTCAAACTATCCATTTCATCTTTTCTTATGGCACAATTATCACCCATTACATTCATTTACCACTTCTTTTTAGCCATTCTCCTAACAGAAGGCTCCCCCCACCTTAGTTTTAATTTTTAGCTACTATAAAAAACTTGTATCACTTTGTATCATTTTAATTTTATGCTGTTTTATCACAGGATTAAACTGTACTCTCCATTGAGCAAAAGTCCTATTTCATCTAAGCTTTATACCTCATCCGGCACCTAACACAACAGTCTTGATATATGTTTTGCATACAGTAGGTGCTTAATAAATGTTCGTTGACTTGGGTTAAGTAGTCATGAATAGGCCATGAAAACAGACACTGTTGCCAAACTGAAAGATAGGCTTTTTGTTTCATTTTCCAGTGTTGCTTGTTGTAATGTGGACATGACTGAGTTTCTTGAAAGCTGAGCATAAATCTTGGCAGGTTCTACCATGTTGTTAAGTCTCCAAGGCCATTCCAGGCATCAGACTGAGTAAGTATTCTCAGGTCCAGCCTAGCTCAGTTGAGAACAGCTTTTCATCTATAGACTGGCCACTCAGTTATGACAACTATGGCCTTGGTAACTCATTGAACATTTATGATCTGTGACCTTCATTGCTAGAGGGTGAACCTATACTGAAAAGACCACAGGTCCATGGAAAAATTAAAGTGTGGAAAAGCTTGCTGGGAATGATCAGGCCCTCTTTCCACATCTTATTTTATTAATTCCATTAATCACAAGAAACATTGAGTTATCTAGTGAGCAAAGAGCAAATGCCAATCTTCTCAATCCTTTATAAGTCATTCTGTCTTCTACAGGTATGTACTGAAGGGACTGATGCATTACTTGAATAGAGAGCATTCTGTTGAATTTCCTCTAGATTCTAAAATATCTCTTCCCATTTCAAAGGACTATCCATAGCTCTATGTCAGTTATGATCACCATGGACATCTTCCTGGAAGGTAACTTAGTACATTAAACTGTTTCTTATAGCATCATCAGATGCTACATTGTTGGAAACTAATAGCAAATAGATATAAGAATCACATGGCATTTGACTGTAATCTTGTCAGCCATTAATCTTTGGTAAGAAAAAACATCTTATTTCTCTTCATCAAAGTCATTATTGATTGGCTTAAGAAAAAAGTACTGGCTAACCATATGGAGGAGTCTCTTATCTAAATGGATTAGTACTTAAATCCAACTCTCTTCCATTGGAGACTTAAGAGTAAATAGATTGGGTGACAGAGGAAAATCATTGGCCTGGGAGAGTTCATCTGTTTTTCAAATTCTTCAAAGCAAAATAGAAACCAAGCAAAAGGAACTTTAGAAACTTTAGTATTATCTCTTAATGTTCTTTGTCTTTAAGGGAAAGGGAGAAATGAATTGGTAATTATTACACAGTGAACAGAACTGAAACGAATATCTCCCACTTGTTCATTTCTGTTCTGTTGTTAGAATCTATGAGTATATGCTTTTTTAAAGTACAGAAGTAAAACATCTTACTTAAAATTCCCCAAACCTGAATATTCTGGGTTACTTGCTTCTTTTGTCAATAAACACATAAGTGGAGGTTGAAATTGTAAAGCAAGTCGCTCATCACACTCAAACCCAGGAGAACAGAGAGTGGTGAAGACTCAATCTGAAAAAAAAAAGTTAAAAAGACAGAATTTCTTGTTTTGCTTATATAGCAGATGCTCTATGACGCATTCTCCCAGAGTCTGGCAGGTACATCTCTTCATGGTGCTAGAGGCCCCCTGTGGGGTTTTGGGCTCTTCATACTAATATTGGCTCAAGCCCCCACAAACTATGTTCCCCACCATTGCTAGCTGCCAGGGTCTAGAGCAGTGGTTCTCAACTTTCCTCATGCAGCAACCCTTTATTACTCCTATGTGGGCATATCTGCATGTGGGTGGACTTGCCTGGAGACGGATAGAGGAGCAGTGTCTTGGTTCCTAACACCATCGGAAATATGTGTTTTCAGGTGGTCTTAGACGACTCCTGTGAAAGGGTTGTTTGACTCCCAAGGGGCTCACAACCCCCAGGTTGAGAACTGCTGGTCTAAAGTTGCAGTTATATTTTAAAATTTAATATCAATTAACAAAGCCATTTTATTTACTTCAAAGATATAACAATAACAAACATACAAACATTTCCATCCAACACTTCAGGGCAACCTCTCCCCTGTATCACTTTGGTTTCTGGGGACAGTGAGTTTACTATTCTACCTACCATTGAATAATGCTTTACATTTGATGTTCCACATCACATTGGTCTCACAAAGTTCATGTCCAAACAAGGCCTATCTTCAGGATAAGTCCCCAGCTGAGTTACTGATAATCTGGATCCCACCGGTTACTCCTGGCAGCTTCTGCTCCTCAGGGCATCAGTGTGGAGGTAGCTGCTAAATCTTCATTTCTGGGATAGTGGGATGCTCAGAAGTTCACTCTCCCTGACTTTTTCAATCTCACATGGTTGGAATCTCCAAATCCTTCCACCTAAAATGGAAAGGAACAAATGCAGAGTTCAAAGACCAATGTCATTTCACAGGGTCATGTGTCAGCCTCAAGATGTCTCACTGGATACTGTAGACAAAGGAGTCAACTGAAGGGCAAAGCAATTGAAGAAAATGAACATTGCTCAGGCTTTGGCGGCTGGTCTTTTTGAAGGCGCCTCCAGTTCTGACTATGAAGCCAGTTGAAAAGTCTTTTCCTAATCAAGTGATTTGTAAATCAGAACCAGTTATACAATGTCTACACATGCTCCAAGATCTGTCAAAATCAATCCATTACATCTCATCACGACTGTGCCTGAGCTGGTTCTCCAGTGGGGAGTTTGCATCAACTGATCACATTCATTCATTCATTCATTCACTGCACCTCTTTTACACTTGACTATACTTATTTGTCACAAGGGAGGGTTTTTATTCTTTGGGAGGATGGGGGAGAGCTTTGAGGGGAGGAGTAGTGATAGAGATGGAAAAAAGGAAAAGAAATAGGTAGCGATGAAAATTAAATAGTAGAAGGAAGTTCAGAAGGGAATATGGACCCTCAGGACAGGGTTGGCACTATGTTCAATTTAAAAGAAAATCTCGATATATTTCATATATAGTTCATAGGTTCATAGTTTCACAGACAAAAGAAAGTTTAAATCTGATAATTCTGTGCAAAAGAGAGTGCTAACATTCTATTAGAAGGAAAGTCTAAGTCTTTAAGTGGGAGAAATGAATCTATCTTTCATTTAAAAAATTACTTGGGGTAACTAAATCCTATTACTGGGAGCAGATGTGGTTGTGCTATTAATCAAGGGAAATCATTAAGCATTAATCATACTGAGTAATAGAATAATTGCTTGGTTAACCTAAACTGCAATAAGAATCCTAGCCCTACACTCCACCTCCCCCAGATCAGGATAAGCTCCTTGAAATTATGTCACAAGTTGTATTTATAGCCATTAAATATATTAAGTGCTTAGAAGAACGCTGCTTCCTTTTGCAAAGATAAACAGTCACTAATTATAAAAAGAGAAGCCTCGTGTTTATGACAAGTCACAACTTCAACAAATTTGTTGATAATCCAGCAAATATGGATGAAGAAGTAAACAGTGTCACTCTTTCCTAAGCAAGACAACACTATCTCTTTTTATTTTTAAAGTTGACATGCTTTCAGTTTAGTTTACCGACTGTATTACATTCATTAGACCAAAAATCCAATTTTTATTCATTTTATGATTCAGTAACTGAAGCTTATGGTTTAATGACCTTTCAAGCATTAATACCAGAACTAAAAATAAGATTACATATTAATTTTTTCCTTCTCTTCAAAGTCAAGCTTTTCAGACATGTGTTACATAGCCAATTATTCCTTAACCCCTTATATTCTGACTTCCCAGCAATCTTCTGACATTCTCCTCTCAGAAGGTCATCAGTGATTCAAGATTAAGAGTACCTATCCTACCACTTTTCACAAATCACGTAAAAGGCTACAATGTACCACCGTTTGTTGCCAGTAATTAAAAAAATATTGATTTGGTAAAGCAAAATGTTACCTTAAAAGCTCTCTTCCAAGATACCTCCCATGCATATATTTAAAACATATGATTCCTTGAGGAATGAAGCAACAAAGATGGCTGTAAAAATGACAGAATTTGAGTTGGAAGGAACCTCAGTGGGCATCTAGTCCATCACCTACACAATCCCCACTTAGAAATGCTATTCACCCTTTGCTTTAAGACCACCAAGGAAAGGAGTCTGATAATTTCTAAGGAAGGGAGCCTGATATTTCTTAAGGAAGGTCATTCTACTTTTGGACATCTCTAATTTTTAAGAAGTTTTCCCAAGCATCAAGTCGAAATTACCCTCTTTGTAACTTCTTCCCATTGCTCTTACTTCTGTCCTCTCAGGTCAAACAAGAACAAGTCTAATTCTGCCATGTGACAACCATTCAAACAGTTGAAGACAGAAGTATCCTTCCTGAGTCTATACTGAACGCCATGGCTTAAATGTCATGTATTCAAGGCCCTTCATTACCCTGGTTGAGCTCCTCTGGGAAAGGAGCATTTCATAACTTGTTTCTTGATGAAGCCTCTTTGTGTTTGAAGTTTCCCCTTATAGATGTTCTAGATCAGTGGTTCTCAATCTGTGGGTTGCGATCCCTTTGGATGTCAAACAACCCTTTTGCAAGGGTCACAGGGGTGGCCCAAGACCATGGGAAAAATACATATTTTTCCCATGGTCTTAGGAACCAAGACACGGCTCCTCTATCTGTCTCCAGGCAGGTTCACCCACATGCAGATATGCCCATGTATGAGTATTAAAGGGTCATGGCATTAGGTAAGTTGAGAACCACTGTTCTAGATGTTTTCAAATTGTTCATGTCAAAAAAAAAGTCTCTGTACTCTGACTCCATCATCTCTCTGTTCATGGGTAGGTAGCATGTTCTATCATGAATGATGGTGATACTATTATACAAATTGTAATCCTGCTTCTGTTCAAACCATTCTGTATCTGTTTATGCAAGTATTCCCAGATTTCCCTGAAGTCACCCCATTCATAATTTCTTATAGCACAATAACATTCCATCACATTCATATACCGTAACTTGTCCAGTCATTCCCCAATTGATGCATATTCCCTCAGTTTCCAATTGCTTGCCACCACAAAAAGAGTTATTATGAATTTTTTTTTGTAAGTATGGGTCCTTTTCCTCTTTCTTTGATTTCTTCGGGGTATAGACCTAGTATTAATATTACTAAGTCAGAGGATATGTAATAGCTTTTTCAGGTGTAGCTCCAAATTTCTTTCTAGAATGGCTAGTGCAGTTCACAGTTCTACCAAAAATGCATTAACATACCTGTTCTCTCAAACCCCCTGCCCCCAGTATTTGTTATTTTCCTTTGTTGTCAAGTTTGCTAATCTGATGAATGTGAAATGGTATCTCAGTATTGTTTTAATCTGTGTTTGTCTAATTTCTGGTGATTTAGAGCATTTTTATATGACTAGTCATAGTTTGGATTTCTTGAAACATAATGTTGAGGTGCTTTTGGTCAAGGCTTTCATGTAATTTAGTGACTCTTAAATGATCTCTTCTTAATCTGTTTTCCAGGTTATTTATTTTTGCTGTGAGATATTCTTCATTTTCTTTTATTTTTCAGCCTTTTTACTTTGTTTTTAATATTTCTTGTTGTCTGATGGAATCATTAACTTCTATCTGGTCCATTCTAATTTTTAGGGAATCTGTTGCCTAGATAAGGTTTTGCAGCTTTTATGCCAAACTGTTCATTCTTTTTCCTAATCTTTCCTCCAGAGCTCTCATATTTTTTTTCCTAAAGCTCTCATTTGGCTGTTGAAATCGTGTTCAATTCTTTTTAAAAATTCGTTATGCATCTCTTCCAGGAATTCTAATTGAATTTGTACAGAATCTGTTTTTCTTTAAGCCCTGATAGATCTGGGTGGGACATGGGGTCAGACACCATTTTAAGTAGAAAAAAATAAATATTTTATAAACCTTCTAACCTCACATCTTCAATCCTAAATTGTCCGCACACCTTTTGAAATGTAAAATAAGAAAAATATTTCTCATAATTCTATCAAAACAGCGATGGTCTTGATATGGCCATGCCAATAATTATGTAGGTTGAAGGAAAGAATAGTTTAGGTATTTTGAGCAAAGTAATTCTGATGATAAAAAGATGTTGAGAAGAAGCTTGGTAAACATGGAAATAACAATGTATAGGGAGTCAAAAGATCTGGGTTCAGAACTCACTCCCAGCACTTACTCCCTGTGTAACCTTAGGTAAGTCCCTTAACCTATTTGTCCCTCAGTTTCCCATGAGTTGGCCTTGCTCGTCTCTAAGGTTTATCTCTAAATCTATGGCCTGTCAATTTTTAAAAAGGGCTTATTGTTCTATCATACACACATATCTAATTATATATTTATACACATTCAGTTCATGACTGCCAGCAATGAATAAAGCTATCACGCTCTAGTGATGTCATGGAGAAGTAAAACATTTTTTTTCCTTTTTTTTTCTTGTCTTTTTTGGAGGGGGAAGGCAGGGCAATTGGCGTTAAGTGACTTGCCCAAGGTCACACAGCTAGTAAGTGTTAAGTGTCAGGTCAAATTTGAACTCAGGTCCTCCTGACTCCAGGGCTGGTGCTCTATTCACTGCATCACCCAGCTGCCCTTAAAACATGTTCAGGGTACTTAGTAGAATGCTCAGAACCTTTTCTCTCCTTTTATACAAAATAGGAAGACAGGTCACACCATCCCTCTCTATGTCCACTCACATATGCTCATTTCTTACCTGAAGTTTCTATTACCTCCTGTATTAGCGTAATATTAGACAGGAAAGTCCTCGTATTTTGATGTCTTCCTTTGGCATAAGGGAACCTGTGGCCTCAAGGTCACATGTGGTCTTCTAGGTCCTTGGCTGTGACCTTTTGACTGAGTCCACAGTTTACAGAGCAAATCCTTTTATTAAGGGTCTTTGTTCTATGAAATTTGTATTCAGTCAAAAGGCTGCACTTGAGGAACTAGAGATTCATATATGGCCTGAGGCTGCAGGTTCTCCACCCCCTGAATAACATCTGAAGAAAGGTATTGCTCAACTTCTTCACCTTCTTGTGATGCTATTTCCACGTCTCTAGTCTAGAAGAGTGGTCTTTTTTTAGTTCCCTTATCTGAGTTTCGCTTCTTTTGTCAATCTTCACCCTTTATTTAGCTTTATTTTTTCTGAACTTAACAGATACGGAAAAAAGAACATTTCTATATACAAAGTAGACCAAAAAAAGATTATGTATGAAACCATGAGTCTATTACATGCAGTTTGCTTTTTAAAGTACATAATATACTGAAAACGTTAGTTTCAAGCTCTTTCGCTATTTGAATTTCCTTCTGATATCCTTCTGCTTCTTTTCTATGCATTTTTCAAAATACTTCAGAGACCTTTTCTTCCTTTATTCCCTCTCTTCTTCCTTCCTTCTTTCTTTTTTCCCCCGTCTATCTTTCTTTTTGGAGGGAAAGTTACACTATTGCTAGCTCTCATTTTATTACATTTTAATAAGTATATTATATAAAATAAATAACTATTTAGCATCCAATTTCATTTCTTAACTTACAATGATATGGTAAAAGCCATGACCATCAGCTGTCACCTCTCATATGCTGATGACCAAAAAAAGTAACTATATTTGAAGCCCTGGAAAAAATTGCTAAGCCATCAGCACTCCCTTGTCACAATAATCAGTGTAATTGACAATACAAGCAACAACAGACACAAAGCAGAAACACAAATCATTACTTCCTATTGTGCTAAAATTTATAAATGCTCCAATCACAATGCTCACTCGTTAACAATTGTGGCCCAGGCACTGCCCCTAAGAGCATAAGAAAAAATATATATATAACCCATGCATCAAACGGGGTTCCTATATTTCTCTCCTACTGGCAAATGAAACAGGTTCAATTTTTGAGACTTCTTTCTAAGAACAATTGGTATGCCTCATATTTACCTTCCCCCAGAAATCTCTCTGGCAACATTGGAATGTTGTGAAATACTAGCTCTCCTTTAGAAAAATTCATATGACATTATGTTCATTAAAAAAATTCAGGTGACTCAGTCTCTAATTGAATGATTTAAGACATCTTCAAAGGTCTGAAATCCTGTATCCAGATATCTGTCTGTCCCTTAGTCTATTTCCTGCATAAGCACTAATATCTAATAAGCAAAAGTAAAATCCAAAGCACATAAAGACTGGGAAGGGATTCCCATCCAAGTCCTAACAGAAGGTAGTATACTATCCTTTGCCGTTCTTTGCTTAAAACTTGAATTTTCAAAGTTTTCCTTCTTTTTTATGACCTTAAGAAAAATCAGCATGAAACAGGACTATTTTCCCATATATAAAAAGAAGACAGAAAGGGAATGCAAAATATACAGAATTATTTTAAATGACAATAATTAATATGGATTTAAGAGACATTGCTGAGAAAAATATATAAAAAACCCTTTTTTATACATTTCAAATTTAACATGGTAGTTTCAGTTCTGTACTCCTTTCTTTGTCCCCTTCTGAATATTTTCCTGATCTCTTCTGATTGTTTCTTAATGATTCATCAATGCTTCCTTCCTTCTTTCTTTTTTTGTATAACTGTCATAATTATCCCACTGCTTCCCAGCTCCGCTTCCCCCACAAAGTCCACCCTTATGACAAACAAGTATGCCCATGAAAAATAAGAAGTGTGTATATGGCACTGGCCACATTTGAAGTTACTTCTCATTTTGCAGTTCTGTTCTGTCACCTCTCTGAATGGAGTGGAAAACAAATTTCATTTTAAGTCTTCTGGAATAGTTACTTTTCTCTAGCTCTATAAAGCAGTCACTTGAGAGTTTGATTGGTATGGAACTAAATCTGCAAACTGATTTAAGTAGCATTGACATTTTTATTATTTGGCATCATCCAACCATGAACAATTAGTATTTCTCCAATTATTTAGGTCTGGCTTTATATCTATAAATATAACTACAAACATGTTTTGTAGTTATATTCATATAATTCCTCTGTGTGTATCTTGTTATGTGAACTGCCAGATATTTAATACGTTCTATAATATTTTAGATTAGGACTTCTTCATCTACCTCTTCCAGGGAAATGTTGTTCATAGTATGTAGGCTTTTGCTTGTTCATTTTATATCCTGCTACCTTATTAAAGGTTTTTTAAATTAATTTTTCATCAATCTTCTACAACTTTCTAGAACTAAGTAAACCATAGTGTCATCTGCAAAAGTGATAATTTTGTTTCTCTTTGTCTATCCTTATTTCTTCAATTCCTATCTTTGTCTTATTAATATTTCTAAAACTACAACTGATGACAGTGGTTGACAATTCTTGCTTTACCACTGATCTTATTAGAAAATCTTCTAGGGTTTCTCCATTTTGTATTCATGGCCTTCAATAGATACCATTTATTATATTAAGGAAAGATTCACATATTCACAAGAACCTTGTTTCATTTGCCAATTCAATTGGGAGGAAAGATGTCTTCAGTTTTATTTTTCTCTCTTTCAGGATTTTCTTTTTGTGTGCTTGGAAAGAGTTGGGTTGGGTTTTTTTGTTTTGTTTATTGCTTTCCTAATTTTTAGTTGCATGTCCAGTTTATTGATTTGTTCTTTTCTTGACCAATGTATAGATATAAAAATTTCCCCTAAATACTGCTATGACTACATTACAAAGTTTTGGAATGCTATCTCATTTATGTAATTTTCCTTGCTAAAAATTATTTATTGTTACTCAAAATGGGTATATGATTTAGATATAAAGGCTGATATTATAAGCAAATTTGGAGAACAATGAATAGTTCACCTGTCAGATTTATGGAGAATGGAAGAATTTATGAGTAAACAAGAGATAGAGGACATTATGAAATGTAAAATGGATCATTTTGATTCCATTAAATTTTAAAGGTTTTGCACAAACAAAGCCAATGCAACCGGGATTAGGAGGGAAGCAGAAAACTGGGAAAGAACTTTTAAAACCAATGTCTCTGATAAAGGCCTCATTTCTAAAATATATAGAGAACTAAGTCAAATTTATTAGAATATAAGTTATTCCCCAATTGATAAATGGTCAAAGAATATGAACAGACAGTTTTCAGCCAAAGAAATTAAAGTTTTCTGTAGTCATATAAAAATGCTCTAAATCACTATTGATTAGAGAAATGTAATTCAAAACAACTCTGAGGTACCACACACATCTGTCAGACTGGCTAACATGGCAAAACAGGAAAATTACAAATTCTGGAGTACACATGGGAAAATTGGAACAGTAATGCATTGTTGGTGGAGTTATGGAGTGATCCAACCATTCTGCAGAGCAATTTGAAACTGTGCCTAAAGGGCTATAAAAATTTGCATACCCTTTGACCCAGCAGTACCATTGCTATATCTGTATCCCAAAGAGATCATACAAATGGTAAAAGGACCCACATATACAAAAACATTTATAGCAGCTCTTTTTGTGCTAGAAAAGAATTGGAAATTCCATCAACTGGCGAATGGCTGAACAAGTTGTGGTATATGAATGTAATGGAATACTACTGTATGATAAGAAATGATGAGCAGGAAGATTTCAGAAAAACCTGGAAAGACCTATATGAATTGATGCTGAACAAAGTGAGTAGAACTAGAAGAACATTGTACACAGTAACAGCCACTGCGTGTGATGATCAGCTCTGATCAACTTAGCTCTTCTCAGCAATGCAAGGACCTATGGTATCTCCAAACTACTCATGATGGAAAATGCCATCCACATCCAGAGAAAAAAATGTGGAGTCTGAATGTAGATTAAGGCATACTGTTTGTTCACTTTTTTGTTTTGGTTTTTTCTTGGTTGTGTTCCTTCCATTCCATAACGTAACTAATGTGAAAATATGTTAAATAAGAATGTATATGTAAAACCTATATCAGATTGCATGCCATCTTGGGGAGGAAGAGAGGGAGGTGGAGAAAACAAAACTGCAAGTGAATCTTGAAAACTAAAAATAAATAAATTAATTTTTAAAAAGAAAAAAAGAAATGTGGTTAATGTGGAAATACATTTTGTATGGTTTCACATGTATAAGTGATACCATATTGTTTGCTTTCTCAATTGATGGTGAAGTTGTTAGGATGGAGGGAACTCAACATTTTAAAGAAAAGAATGATTAAAAATAAATATTTTTTTCCCTTTTTGGAGAGCAACTAGACTTAAGTGACTTGCCCAAAGTCACATGGCTAGTAAGTGTGTCAAGTGTCTGAGGCTTGATTTGAATTCAGGTCCCTCTGACTCCAGGGCCAATGCTCTATTCACTGTGCCACCTAGCCTCCCCCCAAAATAAATATTTTTTAAAGAAAAAAAAGGGGTAGAACAAATGTTAATAATGCAGATTAAATCTGAAAGTGTGAAAAACTATTTTTAATTTCTATGATATTTTTCCTGTAACCAACAAATTCTTTAGGCTTAATTAATATCCTTTAAAATTTAATTTAATTTAAACTTAAATCCTTTTTTTAAAATCCTGAGATTAACAAATGCCAAATAAAATAAACATTTTAAAAATTCTATTGATTTGGTTTTTGTTTTCAACATTCACTTTTATAAGATTTTGAGTTCTAAATTTCTGCCCTCCTGTGGTCCCTTCCCAAGATGGCATGCAATTTGATATAGGCTATATATGTACAATACTAGTTAATATATTTCCATGTTACTCATGGCGTAAAAGAAGAATCAGAACAAAAGTTTTTTAAAAGACAAAAAAGAGAAAAAGAATATTCTTCAATCTCTATTCAGACTCCATAGTTCTTTCTTTGCATGTGGAGAACATCTTCCATCATGAGTCTTTCGGAATTGTCTTAGATCATTGCATTGCTTAGAAGAGCCTAGTTCCAAACTACTTTACAAAAGAGTTGGACTAATTCACAGAGCCATCAAAGGGTGCCAGTAGGCTTGTTTTCCAGCTCCCCCTCCAACAATTATCACTCTGCTTTTTGTAATTTTTTGCCAACCTGATGGACGTGAAATGAAACTTTAAGGTTGTTTTAATTTACAATTCTCTAATTATTGATCATTGAGGGAAATTTTATATAGCTAATGATAGCTTGCATTATATCTTTTGAGAAACTATTCATATTCTTTGAATATTTTATTGGGAAATGTAATTTGTTTTACATATTTGAATCAGTTACTTACACATCTTGGAGATCAGAACTGTATTAGAGAAACTTGGTGCAAAGATTTCCCCTCCAGTTAACCACTTCCCTTCTAATCTTAATTGCATTGATTTTGGTTTTGCAAAATTTGTTTTCATTTTATGTAGTTAAAACTGTCCATTTTATCTTCTGTGATCTTCTCTATTACTTGTTCAGTCATGAATTCTTTCTTTATCCATAGTTACAAAATGTATTTCCTTCTCTGCTCCTTTAATTTATTTATGATATGACCTTTTATATTTAAGTCATTTGCCAATTTGTAGCTAGTCTTAGTGCATTAAAACAAGTCAGAAGACTTCCAGGGTAAGGGCAAGAGACTTTGGCCCCAACTTTGGCAAGCAGTCCACTCAGGATTCAAGGATTCAGGAAGAATATGCACTCAGAACTTAGTCACAACACCTTTTATTACCACACAGTACATAGTGTAAGAGAAAATAATTGAGATGGAGTTAGGAGAGGATGAATACAAAGAAAAAAGAATTTAAGTCACGAAGGGCTGGTCACCCTAGGAGAGGGTACAAGGTACAAGATCTTAGGATGCCTGTATTTGTCCAACTCTTGACATAAGGGGTGAGTAGGGGGATTCTGATAGGGCAAAGAGTGGGGGGCCTTATCCGTTCAATGTTAGACCTGAATTATTTGCATATCAGGTTTATTTGAACCACTTACTCCCTTGGGTGAATCACATGGAAGGGTAATAGATAATAATTTAAGGTGTACTTCTTTACTGTGGCCATTAGGGTTACACAGCGTAAGTAATTCCATTTTTTCACACACATTTGGTATATGGTGTGAGATGCTAGGCTAACCTAATTTCTGCCAAATTGCTTTTCAGTTTTTTTAGAGGTTTTTGTAAAATTGTGAGTCTACATCTTAGCAATTGGGTCTTTGGATTTATCAGACCCTATGCTATTATGTTTACACATTTCTGTACATCGAACCTCTTCTAATTGTTTGAGATATGGTATTGTCAGATTTCTTTTCTTCCCACTTAAAAAAAATTTCCTTTGAGATTCTTGACCTTTTGTTCTTCCAAATGAATTTTATTCTTTTAGCTTTAAAAATAACCTTTTGCTACTGTTACTGAATAATTTATTAATTTAGGGAGTATTGTCAAGTTAATTATATTGGCTCAGTCTATACATGGGAAAATAATCTCTCTTTGATTATTTAGGCCTGTCTTTCTATAAAGCATGTTTTGTTGAGTACCATGGAAGGTGACTCCTAATTTTATGTCATATATGGGTGTGCGTGTGTGTGTGTGTGTGTGTATTCTGTGGTTATTTTAATTGAATTTCTCTTTTCCTATCTCCTCCTGCTAGATTTTGTTGGTAATAAATAAAAAGGGTTAGTTATTTGTATGGGTTTATTTTGTACCTGCTATTTTGTTGAAACTAAGATTTCAAAACTAAGGCTTGTAAAGCACTTTGTGTGTTATCTTATTTGGACTGTGCAACAACCCTATGAAATATGTTATATTATTATTCTCATTTTAAAGATAAGGAGACTGAGGCTGAGAAAGGTAAATGACTTCCCCAGAGTCACACAACTAGTAAGCATCAGACACAACACTTCAAATCAGATATTCTTGACTCAAAATCCAGCACTTCCCATTGTAGTTGCTGGTAAGTTTTGGATCTTGACTGGGCTCGTTAGTACTTGAACTCTTTCTTCTTGATGATTGTATTCTTTTTTTTTTTAACTTCGAAATTCTGGATTTTGGCTGTATCATTCCAGATTTTATTTCATTTGGTGTTTCTTTTAGGAAATAATCAGTGATTTTTTTTCTATTTTCACTTTTTCATTTAGTTCTAATAAAATTGGGCACTTTTTTATGATTTATTGAAATAGCTATTCAAGGTTTTTTGTTTGGTTATGGCTTTGATAGAATCTCATGATTACTAAATTATCTCTCTTTGACTTGTTTTCCAGGTCAATTGTTTCAATAAGTAGCCTACATTTTCTTTTTTGCTTTTAGTTGGTGTTTTAAATTATTCTCTTATGGAATTACTGAGGTTTTTGGCTTTATTCTAGCTTTCCAATTGTTCTACTGCTTTGGCAAGGTTTTTCACCATTTAGTCTAAGTTATTTATTCTCCATTTCATTTTTTCATATCAACATCTAATTTTATTTCTGATTACATTCTTAAAATTCTCTTTCTTCATTTCTGCCAGACTTCTGATAGACATTTTGTCCAAGACAGTTTTCTATGACTATCTACTAGAGCTATTGTAGGATTATTCTATTCTTTTAGGATTACCTCTTGGGCATCTCTTAACCCATAATATTTCATTTTGTGGTTCATCATTTTCTTCTGTTTACTCATATTTTCAGTTTCAGCTATCATATTAGGATTTTGTGTTCAGGACAGTCCCCTCTGCAACCCTTAGATGGGTCAGGTAGGCCTTGTTTGGTCCTAGCCTCTATAGTCTAAGGTCTTCCGTTTATGTAGATGATGTGGATAGGTTCTACCATTTGCCTCAATCCCAAGTTTTTCACAGATTCTATTGGGATATTGTAGAATAAGTTGGGTTTGGGCTTCTTGAATAGCCCCCAACATTAATGCCAAGGTGTTGAGTTGATCCTATCTCCTTTTGTCCTTCCCAGTGCTCTGAGGAGTGCAGTCATTGACTCATGGGGACTAATCCAATCTTCCACTGTTATTCAGAGAAGCCAGAGTTGAGATCTGGCTTTGGATCCCTAATCACTGGATCTTTTTTTAATTTATGAAATAAAACAAGCATTTCCAAAGCAGGGTATAATTAAAAAGATGATTGCACATGAAAGTGCAAATGTGTTACATATAACTTGCGATTCCTTTTAAATATATAATAAAGTTATTGCGCAGATTTCTTTTTTTCTTCCCTTATCCCTACCCTAGAGATATTTACCATTAGACACAAATACACATCTAATATATATGTAAAATCATTCTATGCATATTTCTAGTTATCAGTTCTTTCTCTGGAGGCAGATAACATCTTTCTTCATATATCCTTTGTAGCTAATTTCAGTATTTTTAATAGTCAGAATTACTTGTTGCTCAAAGTAATATTGCTATTACTGTATACAAAATTCTCTTGGTTCTGCTCAATTCACTCCTCATTATTTCATGCAAGTCTATCCATGTTTTCCTAAGATCATCAGGCTCATCATTTCTCATAGCACAGTAGTATTCCATCACAATCATTTACCACAACTTCTTCAGCCCTTACTGACTACTGGATCTTATGCTGGCTTCTTTGGCTTGGCTCATCTCCATCTTTCCTCTCATTCCTTTATTTACCTATATTCCACTTCAACTGACTTCCTTGATGTGACCCCTTTACCAATATCCACTGGTCCTTTTGTGAAGTTCTGGGTTGGAGAGAGCTTATTTACATTTCTTTTCTATTGCCTTTATCATTGGTCTTTTTAGTGCCTTTTTCAAAATTTTTTGTGGGGTTTGTGAAAGTGAGTTGGGATTCTCCATAACCTTTCTTATGACTATCTTAATTATCCAACAAGAGGCCTTGGATGTGGTTTTATTAGTTCTAAGCCTGGGAAGAAAAGGGAGGGAAAGAGGAATACACTAGGGAAGAAATAAGAGAGGAGGAATTTATATTTTGCATAAATTGAGTGCATGTTACTATCTTGTGTTAACCAGAAATACTGTCAATTCCTTTCTTCTTAAACACAGAGGATCACTTCCTATCTCTATGGAAACAAAATTCAAAATACCAACAGAGGAATATAATTTGATTTCTATTCTTATGGGGTATAATCTTCATGAAAAGATTCTAGTAAGTAATAAGGCACCATGGCACAATGCTATGTGAAATACAAATGGGAAAAGGTTGTTACCAACTGAGGAAATCAAGGAAGGTTTAATGTATGAAGGGACATTTGGATTAAGCTTCAAAGGATTGCATGAATTCAGCAGGCAAAACTGGAAAGGGAGCATATTTCAGTCATAGGAACAGCTTGAGCAAAGGTATAGAGGTGGGAACCAGAGGATATGTTCAAGGTACATTATCTACTCCAGTTTTATTGACACATGTAGTACATAGCAGAGTATGGTGCCACCTTGTGTATAGTCTTCAGTGCCACACAAGGAGTTTAAATTTTAATTGTTAAGCAATAGGAAATTACTAAAGATTTCACATCAAGGGAGTAACATGATCAGCTCTTACATAAATATGCGATCTCAGTTATTAAACATGACCTACTCCTGTTGAAATATGTCTATTTGTTTACTTCACACCAGATTCTAAATTGTTTGGTTGAAAAAGCATCATTATAACCTGGAAAGAAGAGGAAAATGTTGCATTTATACTACTAGCGTCTTCCATCTAAGATTATCTCCAATTTGTCCTGTTGTAATGTTAAGGGAATTTGAAGTTCTTCCTTTCCCTTTAATAGGCCCGTGGGACCTGCTTTGAGCTCTGGCCCAGCCCACAGCTTGAGTTACATGGAGCCCATGGTGGGAGGAGCTTGCCAAAAGGTGGGGCAGGAAGAGAGTGAGACAGCTGGGCGAGAGCTGGGGCAGAGCAGCTAGCATGAGTGAGTAAGCAAGGAATTTTGCCTAGGGGAGCTTTTTTGTAGGGAGGCCTAATAGGGGGAAGGCTTGGGGATGTTGGCACACCCTGGACTGGGGATGTGTATACACTTTTTGTTACCATAGTGGAATTGGTTTTCTGGTGTCTGAATGAATATCCTGGATTCGTCTTCAAGGAAGAGAGTTTGTTATATTTTGTCACTCAATCCTGGAAATATGCCTGCATATTCCCGGCAGCTGCTATGGGTACGGCATTGGCCACATACTTGCCTATATCTTGTTTACATAGTTGTTTACATGTTGTCTCTCCTGTTAGATTTTCAACTCTTTGAGGGTTGTTATTTAGTGGTGTCCGACTCTTCATGACCCCATTGGGGGTTTTCTTGGCAAAGATATTAGAGTGTTTTGTCATTTCTTTCTCCAGCTCTATTTACAGATGAGGAAACTGATGTGAATAGGGTTAAGTGGCTTTCCCAAGGTCACGCAGCAGCTAGTAAGTGTTTGAAGCCAAATTTGAAGTCAGGAAGATGGTTCCAGGCCATTCACTCTATCCACTGCACCACCTAGCTGGCCCCTTAGCTCATTAGCTTGTTTTGACTGCTATGAGTTGCCTCACAGTTTGAGCAGCTACTTCTGTATGGATTTATTCCTGCAACAGTAAGGTAAAAAGGGATGGGTGAAATGGCATTATTATTGTTATTACTATTTTTGAAATGGCAAGTACAATTCTCATTTTTATAGATTTCTAAGAAGAAATATTTTGTATTCCATACTGATGATTGTAACACTGCCTGCTTACATGTCAGGAGTTACTAATTTTCTTTAAAGAAGAGCTCCTCGTAGCCTCGCAGATGCACTAGCCAATAGGGCAAGAAGCTTTTGCCCCTTTTTCTGGCTTCTGAAAAATGTTTTGCACCTCTCATTCAGCTGTAGCTTCTGTCAAGATCATTCTCAAGATATTTATTGATGTATAAGCTGAGATAACTGCTACGTCCCAGCATCACTGACTATATCTTGCCTTTAAGTTAATTATTTTGTTTTGATAATATTGTTTTAAATTAACAAATATTTCTTTTCTTTCCCTCCCATGGCTCCTCTCCTCAACTGAGAAGAAAATGCAAACAATCCCCTTTTAAAATTAATATACATAATCAAGCAGAACAAACCCCCACATTAGCCATTTCTAAAAATGTGGGTATCACTCTGCACCTTAAGTCCATCACCTTTCTATCAGTAGGTGGGTAGCATTCTTCACAATCAGCCATTTGAAATCATAGTTAGTCATTGCATTGATCAGAGTTCTCAAGTCTTTCAAAGTTGTTTGTCTTTACAATATTGTTGTTATTGTTTTAATTGTTGTATAAATTGTTACCTCGGTCCTGCTCATTTAACTGCATCAGTTTACACAAATTTTCCTATGTTTTTCTAAAACCATCCCTTTCACAAATTTCTTACAGAACAATAATATTCTGTTACATTTGTATCAATTGGTAAGTATTTATTAACGCCTTATATATTTCAGGTACTTTCGTAAGCACTGAAGATACAAGTACTAAGAATAAAGCAATGCCTACTATTCACAATGAGCTTAAATTCTAATGAGAGACAAGTATATATAAAATTATATGCAGCATAAATTTGCTGTTCAGCCATTTTTTCAGTCATGTCCAGCTCTTTGCGACATCATTTGGGGGTTTGAGATTTTTTTTGTTTTGTTCCATTTTTTGTTTTTTAGTTATATTTTTTCTCCAGAATTTATTTGTTTTTAGTTTTCAACATTCATTTCCACAAGATTTTGAATCACAAATTTTCTACTCATCTCTCCCCTATCCCCCACCCCAAGATGGCAAGTAGTATATCCCTTCCCCCAGTCTGCCCTCTCATATACCCCCCCATTCCTCCCCTTCCCCATACCCCTTTACTTTCTTGTAGGGCAAGATGGATTTCTATACCCCATTGTCTGTATATTTTATTTCTTGGTTGTACATCTGAGGTTTTCTTGGCAAAGATGTTGGATTTTTAACAATTTCCTTCTCCAGCTCATTTTACAGATAAAGAAACCAAGGTAAACGGGGTTAAGTAAATTGCTTGGAGTCACATAGCTAATAAATGTCTGAAACCAGATTTGAACTCAGGAAAATGAGACTTTTTGACTCCAGGACCACCACTCTATCCACTATGCCACTTAGCTGCCCTTGGATCATAAATATACAGTTAACCCTTTGCACTCCACTGTCCCCTCTCAGGGGACATTGGAATTCTAGCATATCACTCGGATGTCTCCTCTCAAGCACTAAAACAGTTGCATACAGAAAGAATAATACTACGCTTCTTGTGTGGAAAGATAAAAGAATTATTACCATGCTCACCAATTATTATAACACAAACCTACAATCTACCCAGAGAACATTACACGGTGGACATATCGTAACAGTCAGTAAGCCTGAAATGGTGTCAGAATATA
>CM053598.1:211220556-211238279 GCA_028646575.1 Pseudocheirus occidentalis
TTACTATTATCATTTTTCCATATTGGCATGTAAATAATTCAAATTTGATAAGTTCCTTATAATTTCTTTCCCATGTTTACCTTCTCATGCTTCTTGTGTTTGATTGTCAAATTTTCTGTTCAGTTCTGGTTTTTTCAGCAAGAATGCTTGAAAGTCCTCCACCTCATTGAATGACCATATTTTCCCCTGGAATAACATGCTCAATTTTGCTGGGTAGTTGATTCTTGGTTTTAATCCATGCTCCCTTAATCTTCAAAATATCATGTTCCAGGCCCTTCTATCCCTCAGTGTAGAAGCTGCCAGAACTTGGGTTATCCTGATAGTGCTTCCACAGTATTCAAATGGTTTTCTTTTGGCAGTTTGCAATATTTTCTCCTTTAACTGCGTATTCTGGAACCTGGCAATAACATTTCTAGGAGTTTTCTTTTGGGGATCTTTTTGAAGAGGTGAACGGTGAATTCTTTTAAGTTCTATTTTGCCTTCTGATTCTAAAACATCAGGGCAATTTTCTTTAAGGATTTCTTGAAGGATGCTTTCCAAGTTCATTTTCTGGTCATGGGTTTCAGGTAGCCCAATAATTTTCAAATTGACTCTCCTGGATCTATTTTCCAGGTCAGTGGTTTTTTCAAGGAAATATTTCACATTGCTTTCTATTTTTTCATATGTTTGTATTTGTTTAATAGTGTCTTGGTTTCTCATAAAGTTGTTAGCTTCCACTTGTTCCGCTCTAATTCTGAAAGAATTATTCTCTTCAGAATGCTTTTGAAATTCTTTTTCCATCTGAAAAATTTAACTTTTTAAGGCATTCTTCTCCTCAATGGCTTTCTGGGCCTCTTCTGCCGTTTGAGTTAATCTATTTTTTAAAGTGTTGTTTTCTTCAGTCAGGTTGTTGACTCTTTTTTCATGGTTTTCTCTCATCATTCTCATTTCTCTTCCCAATTTTTCCTCCACTTCTCTTATTTGGTTTTCAAAGTCATTTTTCAGATTATCTGTAGCTACTAGGCATTCTTCAAGTGTCTTGGAAGCATTTGGTGTGGGAATTCTAACTGTGTTGTCTTCCTCCCGTTCCATGCTTTGATCCTTTTTGTCCACAAAAAAGGATTCTAGAGTTTTATTGCTGTTCTTATTTTGCTTCCTTTTCCTCATGTTGGCCAGTCAATTAATTGGTTGGTTTTTTTAGCTTTGTGGAACTCTGCTTCCAGGGGGGAAAGCTCTGCTCTAAATCACTGGGGTTTTCCCAGCTGCTGGAGCAATGAGGGGGGTGTTGCAGTCCCTCCCAGCTTTGGCTTGCTGAGAGCACACCCCAGGACTACCACCCAAGACCATGATCCGGATCCAGGCCACTCAGTGCAAGAGCGCTTGGCCCTGATCAATCGACTCACCCCGCTGTGGGGTCGCAGGCCAGGGGCTCTGAAGCAACCCACTGGGGGCAGCCACAGGTTACAGTAGTTCCTGCCCTTACCCCACTGCTTCCTTGCCCTGGGGGCAGTTTGGCCTAACTGCTTTTCCTCCCCCAAATTCAGCTTGAAAGTTCCACTTTCACTGACCTTCTCTAATCCTGTGAAGATCCTTCAGGTGCTGTAGATGTTCTCTGAAGTAGGCTCACACTGCCGCGTGGCTTGGCTCTGCTGCCCCCGCCACCCTGGGTCCTGGCCTCGTTTGGCTTCAGGCTGGGCTGGCCTTGGCTCCCAGCCTGCCGCGATGAGCCCCTGCTGCCGAGCTGCCTTTAGCGAGAGATGTGTTTTCTGTATTTTTGTGAGTTTGAGAGCCTTAGAATTTGTTTAGGGTCATATTTATGGGTATCTATGGGTATCTAGGAGCTGCGGGACCTTGCTGCTTCTGTGCTGCCATCTTGGCTCCGCCTCCGGTAATTAACTTTGATAAAGTATGAAAGAGACAAGTAAAGAGCTATCCTTTTATTCTAGTAATACTAGATTATATTGTTACTCGAACATTTATGTTAAGTATTCTTGAGAAAACATTGCATTACATTGCATAGATGTGAGCTATTGTAATTGATAATGCCTTGTCTCCTCAAGTAAGATTGTGTATAATATCCTTAAGAACAAAGATGGTGAAACTCAGCACCTTGCACAGTATTTTGCATTTAGTACCCAAGCAAAATGTGTTGCTCCAAACTAAGCATAGAGTATTCCAGTGGCAATGCCAAATAAAAAGCAAAAAAAGAAATCGGATTTCTAAATTACAGTCTTGTGTAGCCACTTCAAATATTGTATTTATTTTGTGCAGGAAGTTGATGACTCTGTGATGAACAAATATTCCCAAGTTTCAGCTCTTAAAAGTACACAAAACTTGATGCAATTCAGGTAATTTTCTAGAATTAGAAAATGCTTTATTACTGAAATGAACAATAACTCAGTAAATAACATAAACTTATATTTGTACATTTTAGATCATTGATTCTTGAGAAACAACCAAAGTGTAAGCAAACTTTTGACAAAGGAAGTACAGGTATCTGATGTTCATATTTTTCCTATGAATTAATGGGGCAAGTTATTTCTAGATTTCACCCTGTACAAATAATAGTGACTTTTAAAAGTAAATATTAATTTGCTTTTTGTGTATTTCATAGGATAAGATAAAGAAATGCTGTTTACTTACCTATACTATTTTTTCAATTTCTGTTACATTCTTAATTGTTCACATGTTGATTTTTTTCCTGGCATATTCTAACTTCTTTTTGATTTTTGAGCATAGGTATGCATACTTGGCTCTTAGCCTTTTATTTAATTTAGCTTCCACAATTATTAAAAATCAGTTTAATAATATAAAAGATAATAATGACAGTTTTTCAGTAGTTTATGTAATTTGTATCTTCCTGTCTATTTGACAATAAAATAGTGGATCTTGATATTGGTGTTATAAAAAATGCTATATTCTTTATATTGTAAAAGCTTTAGAAAAATCCAAATAGTACAATGATTTGTACCAATAATTTGTTTAGTAAATATTTTTTTATTTTCCTTGAATTAGATTCTTTTAAATAATTTGTCCCAATGCTATTAGTTTATCTCTCCTTCCTTCAGCATAGGAAAGATTAGATTGTTGCAAAGCAATGGAATGGCATCAACTGTATGGAGAGGGAAAAAAAATTATGTCCTTATCTCATATACATTCTGTTCTGCCCCTTTGTAACCTTCATTCAGTGTGGCAGAGTAGGACTAGGAAGAAATGGGTTAGAGTCAAAGAGCAAATGCCTCTGGTAGCAGTTTATAGAGTTGTAAAGGGAAGCTGTTATTTATGTGCATTAGGTATCTGCATAGATAACTGTCTTATTCCTATATCATCTAAAAAGAAGGTCAGAAGGTTCTGTATCTTGGAAGGCACATTAAATAACTCAGATTGGAAAGGAAGAACAATTTTATAAATCTGCAAGAGTAAAAATCTGCAAGTATACATATACAGATATATGTATATGTATATAAAGTTATTTTCATTTATCACCAAGCCTTTCTTTTTAAGAAGTTAATATATTATGCAAACAATAGTATGTTCTTGTTTAACTAACACAGATTCTGAGTGTGGAGAAAAACAAACAGAAGGAGAAATAAAAGATTCAATAAATATCCCGCAAGTAAGTTATTATTTGGTTCAAATTTCTTCAAATCTATTTAAAAAAATTTTAAACATGACAACTGTTGAGTTTGGAAAAACTCATTTCATTAATAAAAAACATTTTAAAATTCTTGTTTTATCTCTTCTATGGACTATAGTAGAATTTGTATGCTTGCTGTGTTTTCTCTCTTGTTTCGATGTTTTAGAGACATTCTTTCTTTTTGGGTTTGTGTCTTGAGCATTACTGTCACCATAATAGGGGTAGGATACTTCTTTGTTTTTATGGTGGGCTTATTAATTTTGCTCATTCTTCCAGACTGCTTTCTGATTTCAGGCTTGATGTTAGGGTCAGGCTCTACATATTTCTGTAGGGAAGATCTGGGTTAGTCCTACTGCTACTTTCTTAGGATACTGAGTTTTCGCTACTCCAGGATCTCAGGGACAATTCAAACTGGGAACTTGCAAGTTTCAGTGCTCCCCAAGTGGCCTAAACCAGGGTAAAGTCTGATTGCTGCTACCCCCACCTCTCCTTCCTGAGCTCTGCAACTTCCTGAACTAGGTCTGGATCTCAGCAACAGTAAACTACTAATGGGCTCAGCCAGCTCCCTTTGATCTGGGATTTCTGAGTTGGAACAGATAACCTTACTCTGCTCTGTAGGGTCTGAGTGATCCCTCTGCTGCTTGCTTCTTAACTTGCTCTTTTCTCTGTATACTGCCCAGGGCCTTCCTACCCAGAAATATCATCCTGGTGTATAAATCCCCCCCTCTCAGTTCTCCCTGAATCTCTTAATTAGAATTGAGTAGTATGTAACAAAACTGTCAATTGGCACCTGTCCTCATTGAGGTACCCTCATATGAATCTGGGATCTTCTCTTGCCTTGGTGCAAAGCTTCCCTCTGGATGTTGGAGTACCCAAGCAAGAAGCTCTGCTAAGGTTTAGAGTGACAGAACTATAAATACTACAAATGCACTACAAATCGTTATTTCTCTACAGGTTTGGGATCTTTTTTCAAGAGACAATTGATGAATTCTTTCCATTTCTATTTTGCCCTCTTGTTCTAGAATATCAGGGCAATTTTGCTTGATAATTTCTTGAAAGATTGTGTCTAGGCTCTTTTATTTTATCGTGGCTTTCAGTTAGTCTAATAATTTTTAAATGATCTCTCCTGATTTATTTTCCAGGTCAGTGTTTTTTCCAATGAGATATTTCACATTGCCTTCTATTTTTTTTTATTTGTTTGGATCTGTTTTATAGTATCTTGATTTCTCATAAAGTCATTAGCTTCCAGTTTCTCCAATATAATTTTGAAGGAGTTATTCTCTTCAGTGAATTTTTGAAATTCCTTTTCCATCTGCCAAATTCAGCTTTTTAAGGCATTCTTCTCCTCACTAGCTTTTGAGCCTCTTTTGCCATTTGAGTTAGTCTGTTTTTTAAGGTGTTATTTTCTTCAGTGTATTTTTGGGTCTCCTTTAGCAGGCTTTTGACTCACATTTCATGATTTTCTTGCTTCATTCTCATTTCTCTTCCCAATTGTTCCTCCACTTCTCTTACTTGATTTTCAAAATCCTTCTTGAGGTCCTCCGTAGCCTATAAGCAGTTCATATTTTTCATGGAAGTTTTTGATGCAGGAGTTCTGACTTTGTTGTTTTCCTCCTTTTCTGTGCTTTGATCCTTTTTGTCCCCCAAAAAGGAATCTTTGGTCTGATCTCATTTCCTCTGCTTGCTCGTGTTGCCAGCCAATTACTTGACTTTTGAGCTCTTTGCCACAGTATAACTCTGCTTCCAGAGTGCAGAGAGCTATGTCTCAATTTGCTGCGGTTTTTGCAGCTGCTGGAGCCGTTGGGAGGGCACCCTTTCTATAGCCCCCACAGGCTCTAGCACACTGACCACAGACCCCAGGACCATGATCTAGATCCAAGCAGGTTAAAAGCAAGAGCGATTACCTTCTGAAGGATCTTG
Source organism: Pseudocheirus occidentalis (assembly GCA_028646575.1). Taxonomy (NCBI): domain Eukaryota; kingdom Metazoa; phylum Chordata; class Mammalia; order Diprotodontia; family Pseudocheiridae; genus Pseudocheirus; species Pseudocheirus occidentalis. Next base: position 211,226,093 of record CM053598.1, read on the forward strand.
GTCCCACTACAGTCTGCAGGCCAAGGGACTCTGGAGGCAGCCATGCAGCAGCAACTGTAGCTGCTGCACCTCCACCACTTCTTGCCCTGGATGCACGGGCTGGACTACACTCTTCTGTCTTCTACCCTCTTCCCATTCCAGCAGTTACCCACTGACCTTTTACTTTCTATTTGGTGTTTATGGATTGAGAAGTCTGGAAACTGTCACAGCTGCTAGTGATTCACTCTCCTGAAGTCTGCTCTGGCCACCGCTGGTCATAGCCACCATAGGGCCAGAACCATGGGTCACATGGGACTTTACTCAGCTCCCAGCTTGGTGGGATAGACCCTTCCTATTGGCCTGCCAGCCTGCCTTCAGTGGGAGATTTGTTTCTTTCTGTCACTGTAGCTCTAAAATTTGTTTAGAGTCTTTTTTTTTTTTTTACATGTATTGGAAGTGATTGGAGCGGGAGCTCACACCAGATTCGTGCTTTTACTCTGCCATCTTGGCTCTGCCATCCTCTGAAGGTTTTATCTACTTCTTTCTCAATACACAACCCAGGGCCTCCCTAACTGGGAATACACTTGTCCTCACCAGTCTGTTCTGAATCTGTGATCTGGAAGTAGGTAGTGGATAACAAAATTGCTCGTTGACATTTTTCCCCCATCATGGTGCCCAGTAAATGGGTCTATGACCTCCTCTTGCCCTGAGGTACAGTTTTTTCCCTATGCTCTGGAGTACTTCATAGAGGAGCTGGCCAGACCCCGCCTCCAGTATCCATAGACCTCTGTGTCTGTTTCCCTTTGCTGCTTTTGCTAGAAAAATGATTTCCTGTGATATTGTCTTGGATTTCTCCATCAGGATTCAGTCTGGTGCATTTTCTAGATGTGTTTAGAAGAGTTTTAAGGGTTGTTCACTGTGCTACTCCCTTCTACTCATCCATCTTTGCTCCACCTCACAAATGAATTTATATTTAAACTAGTCCTACCTCTGTCTGCCACATGGTTTTGATTGATAAAGAAATCAGATGCTTGCCAATTGAGTTGGTTTTGGGGCTCCTTTGTTCTCATTATGGATTACTGTAATGTATTTCTTCATAAGGACTCAAAATATTTAATTGACACTAAAATTTATCTGATAGTTTTCTATGCATTGTGAATTGACAGGACGGCCCCACAGGATGCACGGGCAAATCAAAAGAGGATAATCAGGATGAAACTGAAGAAGAAAACAATGAAAAATTTCCAGCCACTCCTGAAATGCCTCACTTTTTAAGAACTCCTGAGTTTTTGAAAACACCTGAATATATGGAGAAAATAGAGTTTTCTAAGAGTCCTTCATCTGAACTGTAGGGTTTTATTTTCCTTTATGTTTCAGTATTTATTAAATTATTTGTTTATAATAATAAGTTAGTAAAGATTTGCTTTAGTTTATAAGGATAATTGATATAATGATACATCCCAGTGCCTATAGATTTTTATATGAAAATTCCAAAAACTAAACAAGATGAATGATTTTTCTCCCTTTTTGTAGCTAAGGAAACAAACAACAAAAGCAAATAATTGACTGAGCCAGGGTCAGAGAGGAAGACAGTATTAGAACTAAGAAGTTGTGCTGCTCTGTCTCCTGATTTAACATGTTTAGCATTACATTTTTTTTTTTTGCTTTTTGGAGGGCATTTGGGGTTAAGTGACTTGTCCAAGGTCACACAGCTGGTTTTTGTGTTAAGTTTCTGAGGCTGGATTTGAACTCAGGTGCTCCTGACTCCAGGGCCAGTGCTCTTTTCACTATGCCACCTAGCCACCCTAGCATTACATTTCCTAACAGTTAGATTTAATTATCTTGCATTTAGTTATCTGTGGATAGAGAGTTGACTTTGAAGCCAGTAAGACTTGGATGAAAGTGCTGCCTCTAATGTAGACTGATTGTGTGACCCTGGACAAGTCCCTGAACCTTTCAGTGACATAGGAAATTCTTGAAGACTGTAATTTGCAACTAAGATGGTTATCTGCATTAGTGGAGGGAGTTTCCTCATCTGGGCTTTCCTTATATCAATCACATCTAGGTCTAGTCTCTGTCCTCTTATAGATTAGTGATTTCATACAGAATATACAAAAGATACTATCACATAGAGACATACCATCATGTAGCCCATTAAGGAGTCCCATACCCATTTTCTTTGTTCCTTGTTAGAGAACATGAAACTGCAGTTGTAATCTATTAGGCACCCCATTGGGAACATCACATAATATTGCATATAATATTATGTGTCACATAAACATTCACATAATTTCCTTTTGAAGATAAAAAGTCAGCAAAAAATAAAAATTGAAACAAAAAGTCAGCAGGGCCAAATAAATAATGCCTTCACCTTTTAATTTAGTGCAGTCCTTTCTGTGATGCTAAAACTGCTTGAATTGAAATATCAAATAAAAGCAGAATTGCTGATTTTTGTAGATTTGTTTTCTACAGCTTTCCTGAAACTATTTTCTCTTTTTTTTGTTCTCTAGGGTTTTCCAAGTAAATTACCCTGTTGTTCATAAAGATAATTATTTCTGCTTATTTGTTGCTAATAGTTATTACTTTAACTTCTTTTTCTTTTTTTATTTCTGTAACTAACATTCCTAGTACTATAGAAGAAAGATGTTTGAAAAGTCTGGGTTCACATTCTGGCTCTGTCTTAAGGGTAGAGATTGTTTCATTCATTGTGTTTGTATTCCCAGCACCTATCAAAGTGCCTTGCACAGAGAAGAAACTTAATGAATTTTTGTTGATTGATTTACTACCTTTGGAATTGATACTGGCCAAATTACTTAACCTCTTTGGATGCTAGTTTCTTCATCTGTAAAAAAAGTGAGAGGATTGGATGCACTAGATGACCACATAGGCCCCAGATATCTCTAAATCTAGGATCATAGTAACATATCTTTGTATTAGGAAGTTTATTAACCTGTATTCACCTGTTACTTTAAGGTCTTCAGTTAGTTGCCTATAAGATTGTACTTTCTACTACTATTGTTTTCTAGTTTCTTCTAAAAGTAGCTCTCTTTTCCCAAATCCTTTATTTCTTTACTGACACCATCATCCCAGTCTCCTAGTCTAGAAACCTTATGGTTCCCTTTAACACTTTGTCCTCCCTTATATCCTTTGTCAGATTTATAATCAATTCATATAGATTCTTCCAAAATGCTTTTTTGGATGTGTCCCTTGCTCTCCAATCTTACTGCTACCTCGAGTGGTCCAGGTTTTTTGTTTGTTTGTTTTGCTTTTTTGAGGGGGGAAGGCAGGGCAATTGGGGTTAAGTGGCTTGCCCAAGGTCACATGGCTATTAAATGTTAAGTGTCTAAGGCCAGATTTGAACTCAGGTCCTCCTGTCTCCAGAGCTGTTGCTCTATTTACTATACCACCTAGCCACCCCTCTTGTTCAGGTTTTTTTAAAAAAAAATTGTTGTTCAGATGTTTCAGTTCTGTCCTACACTTTGTGAACCCATTTAGGGTTTTCTTGGCAGAGGTATTAGAGTGGTTTGCCATTTCCTTCCTCAGCTCATTTTACAGATGAGGAACTACTAAAGCATATAGCATTAAGTGACTTGCTCAGGGTCACACAGCTTGTAAGTGTCTGAGGCTAGATTTGAACTCAGGAGAATGAGTATTCCTGATCCCAGTACTTGCCTGTCCAGGCTTTAATATCTGGATTACACAATAGCATTTCATGTCACTATGGGATATAATTCAATCCTTCAGCAATCTGTCATTTTGCCCATGTTAGTGTCCTCTTCAATACAAGTAGGTGAGGTAAGCTGAAAAATCCATTGCCCTGAAGCCAGCATGGTATTGAATTTCTCTGAATTTAGCTAGACTGTACATGTAATATATCACCCTTTTATATGAAACCTTTCTGGTGAGATCTGCCAAATTTTTCTCTTAAGTTGTCATAGCTTTTGAGAACCCAGAGTGACTTTCCTGCCACCATCAGACATCAGATTAGGTCTTTAGTGGAGCACACTATGAAGCTGATCATTCTAAAACATTTGTTATGTTCTCTCTTGTCCAAGAACCTACATATCACAATTGAACCAAACTTGTCTGACTGACTTTCAAAGCCCACAGTGATGGACCCCAAAGTAAACATCCTTATTTCTCATCATTCCATAATCCATCATCTGTTCTCATTACCTATAATCTTGTGGGATATGTCATAGTGGGGATTCCTTTAATGTATGAGACAGACTGGATAGTAACTGCATTCCCTCCCAATTCTCAAATTCTCCTCACTATTTTCATTTCATATCCTACTCCCCTTCACTCACCATGCACTCGCTTATGTTGCTCTCACAATCTGAAATGTTCTTTCTGTCCCCCTTCCTATTTATTTAAATTTTATTTATCCTTGAAGGCCCAGATCAAGACCTATTTGATCATACTTTCAGTGGTCTTTCCCTTCTAGTTTTTACCACCTTACTTATTGCATTTTTATTATTTTTTCTCATTGTTTTATTGGTTTTATTCTTGTCTTCCTAATTAGTAGTAAGTTCACTGAAGCTAAGACTATGTTAGGCACTCTAATAAATGCTTGCTTTATCAGAAAGTTTGTCTAAGGGCTCATTCACAGTTAAATAAGAGATGACTGTGTACAGAGATGTTTGGGACGGTTCTCTTTAAAAATTGTTCGTAAGAATTTGACAGTATCTTCTCTGTTTATATAACAGGCTTAGAAATATAGGACTTGAAGCCAAATCACAAAAGACACCACATACATTTCCTTTTCTTATGAGTTCTTCCGCATCACCTGGATTTAGTTTATTTGAGTCTTCTGAATTTGGAAATGAAAACTTACCAGATCAGGTAATATCAGAAACCAACATTCTGTTCTTTTAAATTATATGTTGTCTTAGTTGCTAGGTACCTACTTTGTTTCTAGCTCTCTGCTAGCACAAAAAGTGTTGTTAAAATATTTATGGATATACAAGACCTTTGCCCCGTCTCTGACCTCTTTGGGGTATATGTTCAATCATGCTATTACTTGGTCAAAGCATATGTACAAGTTAATGACTTTTCTAGTGTAATCCCAAATTGCTTTTCCAGAATACATAATACTGGACCATTATACAAATATGTTGCAGAGTACAATACTGGGCCAATTCATAGCTCCACAGTTCCTCAAAAATTTATAGTTTTGGCCTTTTGTCCTATTTGCCAAGCTGTTGTGTGTGAGGTGAAATTTCAGTTGTTCTAATTTTATTTTTTTCTTCTTATTAATGATTTTCAAAAGTTTTTCATATAATTATTGATAGTTTTCATTTTTTCTCTTTAAAACTGCCTTTCCTATAGTTGGACAACCCTTATCTGTGGGGGAATAGTTTAATAATTTGTATTTTGCCTAGATCAATCACTTATTTTATTATTTAGAATACTTGGCTCTGAACAAGTTTTAGGTGTTTCAGAAAATCAACTTTATTCTTAAGCGATAAAAATGTGCTATCAGACAGAATATTCCAATGAATTAAAATGTATGGAGACATTTCCAAAGAGGGAGTTACAGAAACATTTTAAGTAATTTATTTATTTCTTTTAAAATTATTTTAAATGAAATCATTCAAAAATGTTACATCTTTCTTCCATCCTGCCTTTCAGTTCATGTATTTTAAATTTCATGTTTAATACTTCCTTAATTCTCCCATATTTTGAAGTATACATATAATTAAACTTTGTGGAATTATACACAGGGAAAAGGTGTAAATTACTCTTAGATTCTAGTTTTACTATGTATCGTTCTACATCAAGTGTTTGATCCAACAAGCCTTCCTTCAGAATGATAGGAGAATTGAATGTAACTATAATTATACTTCACTAGCATTTAAAGTAAATATATTTAATACAGAATAAGTACCATTTTTCATAGCATACAGGTAAGTGTACTTCATGCTACCATGGAGGTATAGTTTTAAGGCCAATTCATTATTGTATATATTTTTTACTCCTTACCCCAATTTTTACAAGGATTAAGTCCAATATGAAAACCATAAAGGACTGTATTATACTTTTAAATATGTATTTTATAATTATTTTATGTTGCTCTTACAAGTTAAAATTAATGGAAATGTTTTTTCAGTTTGATGAAAATTATTCTTCAGGAAATTTAAATCCTGTCTCTTCACAAAAAGACATCGGTAAGCATTTTATTAAATATAATAGCCTTGACTTGAAGTTTGTTATCCATTAAAAATTCAGTTCAATTCAACAGATATTTAATAAATGCCTTTTATTTGCTGGGAAATTTGCTAAGTACTGAGCTAAGCACTGGAAATACAGAGACAAAAATAAAACAGTCCTTTCTCTTGAGGAGCTAACAGTCTACTGACAGAATTGCCACACATAAACAAATTAATATAATGCAAAGCAAATTGAGAAGAGCATTAACTTGGGGACCAGGGAAGGCTTAATGAAGGAAGTGACAGCTGAATGAATCCTTGAAAGAAATCAAAGATTCTGAAAGATGAGGTGAGGAGGTAGTGTAACACATACCTAGGTGATTGTTCAGAGGCAGGAGTTACAGTTTTGAATTCTGGAAAAAACTAATTTGGCTAGAACATAGTTTGTAAAGAGGAGTAGAAGGAAATAAGGTAGGAAAGGTAGGCATGAGTGAAGCTATAGTATAGAGGGTCTTAAATACCAGGCTGAGCAGTGTGTACTTTATCTTAGATGTGTTGGGGAGGTTCTCAAGGTTCTTGAGCAGGAGAGTGACAGAGTAGTCAAACCTGAGTGGTAGGAAGATCATTTAGGCAGTTCTGTGGGAAGAGGAGAGACTAGAAGCAAAAAGACTGATAAAAGTAATAGAAACAAGTAATAGTGTCTGACTTTTATAGAGCTTTTGAAGAGCCAATGTAGCTCAGGAGCAGTAGTTTCAGAATCAAGATCTGCATCCAGCAGTTCCCTCACTGGCCCCGTGATCTTAAGCAAGTTACAGATAGGTTTCCTAGCTGTATTGCTAGCAATGAAATCACATGTCTGTTTCAATATATAACTCTTCAAAGTTTGTGAAATGTTTTATGTGTTACCTCATTGGTTAAATGAAGACAAATTAGGAAGCTACTTCAAAAGTCTAGGTAAGAGGTGATGGAGTCTTGAATTAGAATAGAGTCTGTATGTATGGAGAGATGGAGATTGACATAAGAAATATTAAGGAAGGACTGAAAAAGATTTGTCTACTGCCTAGATGTGGACAAGTTAAGAATGACTAAAGTTTTAAACCTGGGTGACTTGAAGGATGGTGATGACATTAATAGAAAGAGAAAAATTTGGAGAATTGAGTTTAGGGGGGAAGATAATGAATGTTGTATTAGACATGTTGAGTTTGGAGTGCTGATAGGAAATCCAGTGTAGGTGCCAGCTGGCAGCTAACAATGTACAAGAATTCAGGAGAAAGATTGGGAGTAGATGTATAGATTTTGTAATCAATCAGTCAATTAGTCAGTAAACATATACTAAGCACCTTCTCTGTGCCAGGCCCTGCACTAAGTGTTGGGGGTACAAAGAAAGGTGAAAAGCAGTCCTTGCCTTCAAAGAGCTTACAGTCCAATGGCGGAGGGCACTATGCAAATAGCTATGTATAGACAAGCTATATACAAGATAAACTGGAAATAATAAACAGAGATTATTTCTTAGAATTAAGAGGGATGGGAAAAGGATTCCTGTAGAGGCAGAGATTTTAGCTGAGGCTTCAAAGAAGTCAGGGAAGCCAGGAGGTGGAGGTGAAGAGGAAGAACATTCCAGGTGTGGGGGAAGCCAGTGAAAATAACTGGAGTAAGAGATGAAGTGTCTTTTTCTTTTCTTTCTTTTTCCTTTTGGAGGGGAGAGGGCAGGGCAGTTGGGGTTAAGTTGCCCAACGTCACACGGCTACTGTTACATGTGTGAGGCTGGATTTGAACTCAAGTCCTCCTGACTCCAGGGTTGTTGGCTCTATTCGCTGCACCACCTAGCCACCCCAAAGTATCTTTTTTCAAGGAACGGCAAGGAGACCAGTGTCACTGGATCTCAGAGTAGGTGGGAGGTTGGGGAGAATAATGTAAAAAGACTTGATAAGTGGGGCAGGATATAAAGGACTTTGAGCAAAGGATTTTATATTCGATCATATAGATGATTGGGAGTCACTGCAACTTATGAAGTAGAAGGGTGACATGGTCAAGCCTTCATTTTAGGAAGATCACTTTGATACCTGACTGGAGGTTGGACTGGGGTGGAGAGAGACTGGTGGCAGGTAGACCAGCCAGCAGGCATGAGTGATGAGGGCCTTCACCAGAATGGTAGCAGTGTCATAGGAGAGAAGGGAAGTGTATGTGAGAAATGTCATGGAGATAAAATACACAGGTCTTGGCAACAGATTGAATATGGGGGAGGAAAGAGAGGGAGGAGTCAAAGATGACACCAGGGTTGCAAGTCTGAGTGCCTGGCAGGATGGGGTGTCCTCAGCAATAATAGGGAAGCCTGGAAGAAAGAAAGGCTGAGGGGGAAGGATGAGTTCACTTTTGAACTCGTTGAGTTTAAGGTGTCTGTAGGACACTTCAAGGTGTCTACTAGGCAGTTGAAGATGGGAGGCTGGAGGTCATCAGACAGGTTTGAACTGGATATGCAGAAATACCAGCTTAGGCCACTGAATCCATTGGAGCTGATAAGATTGTCAAGTGAAATAGTATAGAGGTAGAAGAGAAGAGTACCCAGGGTGGATCCCTCAGACACTTACGAGCTATGTGACCCTGGACAAGTCATTTAACCTCTTTGCCTCAGTTTCCTCACGTGCAAAATGGGACTAATAACGGCATCAACATTGCGGGGTCACTGTGATGATCAAATGAGACGTTATTTGTGAAGCACTTAACACAGTCCCTGGCAGATAGTAGATACTATGTATCTCTCCCCTTTCTCACACACTAGGCACTCACTATTAGCAGAGATGGAGGAGTGATCAGATAGTTAGGACAATTAGGAGAGCATAATATACCGAAAACCTAGAGAAAAGAGAACATCGAGAAGTGGGTGATCGACAGTGTCAAAGGCTGGTCATGAAGAATGAGGGTTAAGAAAAGGCCATTTCATCGATTGGTTAAGAGATTGTTAATAAGTTTGGAGAGAGCAGATTTAGTAGAATGATGAAGCCAGACTGTCAGGAATTAAGAAGGGTGGAGGCACCTACTATAGGAGACCTTCTCAAGGAGTTTCGGCAAGAGATGTGGAACAATAGTTAACCAGGATGGAGGGATCAAGTGATGGTTTTTTGAGGATGTGGGAGACATGGACATGTTTATGTACAGTGTAAAAGCAACAAGAACACAGGAAGAGATTAAAGATAAATGAATGAGTTGGTAAAATAGAGGGGGCAATCTGTTGGAACAGACAGAATGAAAAGGGATCGCTTGTGCATGTAGAGGGGTTTGTCTTGCTAGGAGAAGTGGTGAGGAGGAGATAGTTATAGAGGCATCTGAGTGAAATGAGATTAAGAGAAGGAGAGGAAGCTCTCAGTGAATGGCCTCTTTTTTAAAGTAAAATATGAGACAAAGTTCTTAACTGAGAAGGTAGAGGGAGAAGGAGCCATGGAAGGTTTGAGGAGGGATAAGAAGATTTGGAAGAGCTACTGTGATGAATGAGGTAGTAAGTTCATTAGGGAAGTGTAAAAGAATTGCCGAGCTGCTGTGAGGACCTAGTTGAAATTATATCACAAATTTCTTGTGGACCCAGTCATCATAGTATTTTCTCAAATTTTATTCAGCAGCATGTGTTTAGAAACAAAGGCAAAGGAGGGTACAAGTGATAAAAGGCTCAGGTTTGGCGGGGCAAGATCTGGGTTAAAGCAAGAGAAGAGGACAGTGTGATGTTGAACTGGCTCACTAAGGGGTCAAGATGGAAAAAGGCACAGGGTGTGCAGGGTAATAGCCTGGGACAGAACTCACAGGGTGAGGGATGGGAGGTCAGTTTGGATGAAGAACGGAGTTGGGCATACAAGGCAGAGGGAAAAGTAGAATTATTATAGATGATGATCAGATAAGGGAATTCCAGGGTTCATGAATTTGGAAGCAGAGCATTTATAGGTGATGGCAAGATACTTAGAGATGATAATTGAAGAGATGACAATGAATGATGAGAGATGATAATTGAATGCCCAGAAGTAGAAGAAAAAGAAGAGAGAAAAGAAAATCTAGGACGAAGCTTCAGGGGAGACCTTAACTAAGAAGGGAGATGTGTGATGAATTAGCAAAGCCTAGAAGAAGAGTGGTCAGATAGGGAGGAGAGCACCCAGCAGAGAACAGTGTCATGAAAGCCAAGAAGAAAAAACTGCAGAGAGGAAAAAGAGGATTAGGGCAAGGAGAATGGGGCATGGGATTTAGTAGTTAGAAAATCATTGACAACATGAGTGAAAGCAGTTGGATGAAAATTTCACTTGATTGGTGGGGTCAGTAGACGGGTTGTGAAGGGGTGAGAAGTGAATGAGTGATGAAGAAGTATAGGCACAAGTACAGATTACTCTTGGGAAGAGTGGTTGTAAAAGTGAAAGCAGATGTCAGACTGATGTAAGATATCTTGACGGGACAGCAATATTAAGTAAAGGGGGTTTTGTTATTATGTTTTATTTAAGGATTAGAAAGATGTGTGTCTTAGGGAGCTGGGAAGAAACCAATGTATAAAAAAAGATTGAAGATGTGAAGAAAAGATGATATAATCAAAGAAGCAAGCTCCTAAAAGAGATAGCAGATGAGATCAGGGAACAAATGTCGGGGCTGGCCTTGCTACGGAAAAAGGCCACCTCCTTCAGAGACAGGAGCAAAGTAGGAAAGAATGGAGGACAGTGAAGAGGGGTTTTGAGAAGTGAAACAGAGGTAAAGAGAGAGCTCATGATAGTCTCTATTTTGTCATTAAAGTAGTTAAGATCCCTAAAGGAGAGGGAGAGTAGATCTTGTGGAAAATGTGAGGAGAAAGAGAAGGTTTGGGATGACTACTATGTGATCAAGAATTAATCAGGGGGGTAAAAGCAGGAAAACTCTATGGCTTCCCCCATAACCACCTCAAATACCTATAAAATATGACTCCAAACAAATTTTAGAGCTCCAGAACCCACAAAATTATAGAGTAACAAAGCTCCCACTGAAGGCAGCCCAGCAGGTTGATGGGAAGGGGCTCACTGCAGCATACTGGGAGCCCAGACTGCTGCATGAACTCATAATTGGAGCCGTAGGGCAGCCATAACAGGCCATGGCTGAAGCTTTCGGGAGAGTTGATCACTGGCAGCTGTGGCGGTTTCCAGAATTATCAACCCATAAGAAACAAAGACTTAGTGAAAGATCAGTGGAACTCGGCTAAATTTGGGGGAGAGAGTCCCGCCATCTGCCTCCAGGGCGAGAAGCAGTGGGCGTGGCCCAGTAGTTGCCTGCATGTGGCTGCTTCAGAAGCTCACGACCTGCAGATTGTAGGGGTGCCAAGCAATCATTCAGAGGCTAAGTGCTCTTGCCTTAACTGGCCTGGATCAGGATCGTGGTCTTGGGTGGTGGTCCTGAGCCAAAGCTGGTGGGGGCTACAGAGATGGCAGCCTCCTAACAGCTTAGGCAGCTGCGAAAACCCCACTCGTTTGGGACAACCTGACTGAAGAAAATAACACCTTAAAAAATAGATTAACTCAAATGACAAAAGAGGCTCAAAAAGCCAATGAGGACAAGAATGCCTTAAAAAGCTAAATTTGCCAGATGGAAAAAGAATCTCTAAAGCTTTCTGAAGAGAATAATTCCTTCAGAATTAGAGTGGAGCAAATGGAAGCAAATGACTTTATGAGAAATCAAGATACTATTAAACAGATCCAAACAAATGAAAAAATAGAAGACAATGTGAAATATCTCCTTAAAAAAAACCACTGACCTGGAAAATAGATCCAGGAGAGACAGTTTAAAAATTATTGGATTACTTGAAAGCCATGATCAAAAAAAGAACCTAGAAAGCATCTTTCAAGAAACACTCAATGATATTTTAGAACCAGAGGGCAAAATAGAACTTGAAAGAATTCACTGATCACCTCTTGAAAAAGATCCCCAAAAGAAAACGCCTAGGAATGTTATAGCCTGGTTCTGGAGTTCCCAGATCAAGGAGAAAATATTACAAGCTGCTAAGAAGAAACAATTTGAATAATGTGGAAACACAATCAGGATAACCCAGGATCTAGCAGCTTCTA
>CM053598.1:211238779-211251084 GCA_028646575.1 Pseudocheirus occidentalis
GCAACCCACCGGCTGAGAACTGCTGATCTAGACTGAGAAAGAGCAAACTTGCCATCCTCTAGTTTTCAGTATTTTGTTACTGACACGACTACTTATGCTAATTATTTTTCCTAAGAGTGAACCATCTTTGCTTCCCAAATACAAATGCCATTTGTTCATAGTAAACGATTTGGAGGCAAATCAATGTAGTTACTTTGCTCAGATTTCATTTAGCATTTTTGCAGTGATATTCGCTAGTGAAATTGGTGCAGGGTTTCCTTCAGCCATGCCTGTTTTGTGCTGCATGGTGCTATTTATCAACACAGTTAGTGAACTACCTTACTTCTCAAAATAATGTCTTCACAAAAGGTTTCTAGGTGTAGAGCAGAAATCTGCCATGGAATCCTAAATTTGTACAGGCTGCATTACACATATCTTACAGATGAGTTTTTGTGTTCTTTCCTGTTCTTAAGCCCTGGGCTTCAAGGTATCCAGGAGTTGACTCCTTCTCAACTGATTTTTAAATTTTCAGCGGGGCCAAATCAGCAAAGGCTTTTAGGGTTCAATTTAGTGTTTTGTTAGTTGTCTAGACATATGAAAGTGAGGGAGAAAATGTTCATTCCGACTAAGCTTTAAAAGTTGTAATTATTTTTTCTTTGTAAAGTCAGTTGTTATGTGTTTACCAGGATATCCCTGCTACTAGTACTGTATCAGTTCAGGCACATCTTCCCTCAGATCTGTGGCTGACCTCAGGGAGCCTTATCTAGCACACCCATTTCTCAGATTTCTTCTACTACCCAGAAGCCTCACCAAAGCTCCAGCTCTCTATCTTTCTCCAGAAGCCTCTCTCCAGCCCTGTCTAAACTGCTTTTGAACTACTAAAGACAATCCTTTTGAAAATAACTATCAAGTTACCTTTAAGTCTTCTTTTTTCTAGAATAAATATCATTTTATAAGCTGGGGCCTGGGGCCCATTGCCCCTACCCCAAGCCTGTGGGATTGTCATCTGGTACTTCCTCAAGGGTAGGTACCATCTTTCCTTATAACCAGCTCAAGTTCAAGACTTAAAATTTTCTTTTACAAATTAATAGACACAAATTACAATGACTAATTTCAGCCTCAGAAAAGAGATTTTAAAGATTACCTTCTTTCACTGGAAAGGGAGGGATATTATAATGATAATATAACACATTAAAGCAGAGGCTCTCAACCTGTGGGCAGCAACCCCTTTGGGGGTCAAATGACCCTGTCACAGGGGTCACCTTAGACCATGGGAAAACACACATTTGCGATGGTTTTAGGAACCAAGACACCGCTTCTCTATCCGTCTCCATGGAGGTCTGCCCACATGCAGATACGCCCCCATACAAGTATTTAAGGATTACAGCATTAGGAAGGCTGAGAATCGCTACATTAAAGTTTGAAAGACACTTTTTACTAACATTGCTTCATTCATTCTCACAACAACCCTCTAAGGTAGGTGACAATCTCCACTATACACAAAACTAAGGCACAGAAAGTTTAAGCATATGCCCCATAGTAGGATCTCTGGGTCAAAGATTATGGACTTTTTAGTCACTTGTTATAACATTATCACTCAAGGTTGCATAGCTCATGAGTAACTAAAACAGGATTTGAACCCAGATCTTCCTGACTCCAAGTGCTGAGCTCTTGTCCCCTAAAAAGCAGTATCCACCTAATTGCCTATGATTATGTCTACTAAATGTTTGTATATGCTGACAGATAAGGTCAATGTGATAGTTTATTTGTTTAATTTAACTTAATTTTGTTTAATTGTTTTTGTTTGTTAGAAGAGAAAGTTTGTTGGTTGTGGGGATGAGATATATTCTGGAAAAAATTGCAATGTACAGGATTAACTGAATAATCTGTATAATTTTAAAACAACATATTAATGGACACAGAAAGGATTCTCATTTAGGGCATTTCTCCTTTCCCCTTTTCCTCCCCCAATTCTCAATCCAGAGTCCCTGTGACTAACAGTATTGTGGTGGGTGGGGTTCCAGCAAGATTCTTCCTTGCTAAGGCTTGTCTAAAGATGCTCTTTATTTCTAATATGTCAGCTAGGTCCTAGCACATCTCACCTGGCACCTGTGACTGTTCCCCTTCATTCTCCATTCTGTCTCTTGTCATTCCACAGCAAGAAATTGTCTCTGATCATAAGGCCTTGCCCCATAGCCTCATCTCTCTGCCAAGAGGTGGAAAGCACGTTTAATCTTTTGAAGTCAGTTTTTTGCAGTTTTGATAAGAATTCTGATGTCTTTCAAAGTGGTTTTCCTTCACATAATTATTGTGTATAAATTATTCCCCTAGTTCTCCGTATTTCTCTTTATATTAGTTCATATAAATCTTCTCATGTTTCTCAGAATCTGTCATATATAAATATATCCTGTCATATATAGCCTAAATGTCACAGATATATATGTATGTATATATATGTGTGTGTGTGCACGCACATATATGTATATATGTGTATGTATAATAACTATAAGTGTATATATTGTATATGTATATATGTGTGCATCCGTATGTGTGTGTGTGTGTGCGTATAAACTTTCTGTCTTTGGGCTCCTTGAAGCACATGCCCAGCAGTAGGGTCTCTGGGTCAGAGGTTATGGTCTCTCTTTAAAACATAATTCCAAGTTCTTTCCAGAATGATTGAATGATTTCATGACGGCCTCAAAACTGTACCTATCTTTCCATAGCCCTTCCAACAATGTCTATTGTCAACTTTATTAATTGGTTGGGTGTCAAATAAAATCTCTGATTTCCTTAATTTGTATTTTTCTTATCTTCAGTGATATGGAATCATCTTGCATAACATTATTCATAATTTGTGGTTCTTATTTGGAAAAGTGTTCATATTTTTTTCTTGCTCTCTTCAAAGTTCAGTCTCTTCCTTCAAGAGGTCTTTCTGTATTTCCCTATCTCTCACTGCTCCCTAGTTGTAGGGGCAGGGAAACTATGGTTGCCTCAGTACTTTCCAAATTGCCTGGCTCCTAGCAGCCAGAGTTACTGCTTTTCATAATTAAATCAGGATATATTTGTTTTTAGGTTTTCATAGCTACAAATGTCATCTTTCCTTTGTGATTGTAAATGAATTGATGCTCCTTGCTGGAGAATTTATACAGATACATACACATTTACATATAGCTGTAATGGAAAATTGAGGACCCTTTCTCCCCATTGTTAGGGCCCCCAGGATCTTTTTCTCCCTCAGAACCTTAGCATTCATAAAGAGAAATCCCTAGGGAAAGCTGTCATTCCTTAAAGCAACACTCATAATGTCCTTTCATTAAAGAAAATGCCTTCAGGGTCATTCCCCTTGGCTGTGATTAAAGCTATTTAAAGATAAAGAAAACTCATTAGGATATTCAATTAGGAAATCAGTTCCTACTAAGGGTTGATTTTCCTGACTGTGCAATTTACAGCTAGTCCTTACAACCTTAAATTGCTCAAAAAATCAAGAAATGGCTCATCTCACGAATGAAATAGGGTTTTTTTGTAATAACAATCTGTTATAAGAAAAATGAATGTCATGCTCTCTAGTCAATTCCTGCTCTAGAATTCTTGCAAACTAGAAAATTTAAACATTACTTAGATACACCTGAGATGAGAAAGTTTCTGTAGACTGCCTTGTAGTCCAGGGAGTTCCTCTCCCACAAACTCCAGTTCTGAGTACAAGAGTATAAGGCAAGGGGGCACACTTAAAACTGATTTGCCATTATATATGATAACTAGTGTAACATTAGCAGCTAGGGGGTAAAGTGGATAGATAGCCAGACCTGGAGTCAGGAAGACTCATCTTCCTGAGTTCCAAGCTGGCCTCAGGTAATTTACTAGCTGTGTGACCTTGGACAAGTCACTTAACCCTATTTGCCTCAATTTCTTATCTGGAGAAGGAAATGGCCAGTATTTTTGCCAAGAAAACTTCCAGATGGGATTGTGAAGGATTGGATGTGACTGAAACGGCTGAATCACAACAAAGTATACTGTAAATACCAATTAGACTCATACTTCTCAATGCATGAATTCAACTTTATTAATCAGCTAATTCATTCTTTAACCTGCAAATATTGCCCTTTCTAAGAATAAACTATAAACCTAATTCTCTCTGATCAGCAGTGAACTGTGTGTCTCCCTCAGAGGGGGCATTCTTCCAAGTTTAGATCCTATAAGCTTTCCTCTCCAACCAACAAGAGGAAGGAACATGGGCTCTGTCCCTCTTCTGACTGAGGAGCACACTGATAACTGGGTTCTCCAGTGGGTTTTTATGGTTTTGACTAAGGTCATGCAAATGACATCTAAGTTCTGGTTGGTGATCAATTATCTAAGCTTATAACAAAAGGAAATGATCAATAGCAGCAATTGACCAGATTTAGGATATAGACACTTGTCATTACTGGTTGTTTACCAAACTTAAGGACAAAAATTATTGCCATATGATACTACTCAAATCCTTATTTTATTACAGAAAAAATGACATTTATAGGTATTTTACTGGTCTAATTGGCCTTTACAGTAGTCTTTGTTATTGTTCAGTTGTTTCAGTCTTGTCCAGGTTTTATACCCTATTTGGAGTTTTCTTGGCAAAGATACTGGAATGGTTTGCCATTTCCTTCTCCAGCTCATTTTACAGACAAATAGGGTTAAGTGACTTGCCCAGGGTCACATGGGTAGCAAAACTAGTGGGTGGGGTACACTCTCTGCACCCTCTTTGAAGACTCCTCAGAATGAGAAGGGAGAGAAACTATCTGGAAACCAAAGAGACTTTTGTAAGACTGGACAGACCTGAGTCCTGGGTTTACACAACCTAGGACCCTTCTCTTGCTGTCATCAGCATTAGTCCCCTTTCAGGAGTTTTAGACCTCTACCCTTGCCTGTGACCTTTTCCCCTCTCTTGTTTTGTGGCATTTACCAAATAAGGCCATGGATGATACCTTGGCTCCCTGTCCCACCTCCCTGCCAATAAGGAATAGTGGGGGGCTTCTTTGTTATCTGACATTTGGTTAGATTTTGTGCCAGGACTGAGAGGCCACCTCTGAGCCAACGGGAGAAGGGACAGCCAGGGGGAGGGGGATTGACTGCATTAGGGTATAAATTCTTGTTCTGCCTTTTGTAACATGCCTCTTCTCCTTGATCCCAGTCATGGAGAGGATCACCCTCTTCCTGCAAGGGAAGAGAATAAAACTTCCTGTCCTTCCTCAAGATACCCCTGACTTTTGATTTTTTCATGGGTAGGGGATTTTTGGGGTCCCTGTACCCCACACACTAATAAGAAAAAACAACCTAGTAAAAGCTAGTTTAAAAAAACATACCTAATAGCTACTCAATTTCAAAACAGACTTAGAGCAAAATGAAGTTGCTCTTCCTAAATTAACAAACTTATTCCATCTACAAAGCAGACACAGGTTTACACCGAGGGATTGGGGGAAGATGAACAGGAGGTGAGAGGAAGATTTTTCTCATGTTCTCTGGTCTATTTGCCCCCAACTCCAGTTTATGTTGGGAAAAATTTCTGCAACAGAGTTTAGAAGGTATTAGCAGAATCCCTTGTAGAAAAGTAGAAGAGTTATTCAATCTATAAAATAGCAACTCTTGGATGTGGGAAAGTTCTGAATTTCCTCCAAAACAAAAGAAATGCTTTAAACACAGAGACTCATAAATACATATTATCACAAGTTTAAAGCATAAATTATAACCCATTGCTCCTAAAATACTTTTCAGAGAGATAAAAGAAACTCCTGGGATACTTGTAAGATCACTGAATAGATTTTACTTTGTGATTTTTAACAAAGTTTGAGAGACATAGTTTCTGGGTAATTAATCATTTTATTAATAAAAGGGTCAGGGACACTCAAACTCCAAAGACAAATCATGGCAGTGGACTCACTCTTTATATGCCCTTAGAAGAGTGGGTGTTCCTGAGGGTGGCAATCAACTCTGATTGGTTAACAATTAATGAGAGAGAATGAATATTACAATAAGAGGTGGACCCTTTTTTTTGTTTGTTTTTCAGGAAGGAAGGGAGGGCAATTGGGGTTAAATGACTTGCCCAAGGTCACACAGCTACTAAGTGTTAAGTGTCTGGGGTCAAATTTGAACTCAGGTCCCCCTGACGCCAGGACCAGTGCTCTATTCATTGTGCCACCCAGCCACCCTCCTCCCCCCCCCAGGTGGACCTATTCTAATGAGGAGCTGTGGGGATATAAATTTAGTCATGTCATCTACTTCCAAATCACCAATGGCCTCAGGGAAATCTAGACAAAGAATCTATATGCCCCCCAAATGTGAGCTGAAAACAATGGGCCAGGAGTTTCACCTTAGAATAAGTTCCTTTTAAGATTGGGTAGTGTAGCAATATCTGGACCGAGGAGAATATTAATCCTCTCTACTCTCACTAGTCTTATCCTTTAGAGGCAGAACTTTGAAATGAGGACTTCAGGCAAAAGGGGAACTCTGGATCTCCCCAAATCACTGATTATTAATAATTATTTCTCTCAACTTTGATCATAGATTGTGCTTTCCTCTTACTCTGTAATGTCTGTGCTGCAGATCTTCTGGCCACTCGGTCATGGCTTGGACTTTCAGGTTTCAGGATGATTGGTTGATGCTCATTCACTTCTCTGAAAAGTGCATTAGTTGCAAGAAATACCTCCTGCATCCATCTAGAGAACTCCCAAGAGCTGTTGACCTCTCTGTGTGTACACTCAAATTGAATTAGATAATCCCATATTCTAGCAGTAAGAAGCTGCTCCTGGGGAGAAAGAGGGAGGAAAAACCAATCACTCCTCCCCATTAGAAATTCCAAGGCATCTGGAATTGCCTGTGTCCTAACAAAGAGGCTGCCTTGAAAGAAACCAGAAATTATCTATCCTTGATTTTTATGACCCAGAGAATGAACAGCTCTTTCTGGATCAGTTGGTTGCCCATCCTTTTTGGCACAGCTCTCCTAATTATGGGGACCCAAGTACCTGAAAATATACACAAGGTAATACATGTATAGACCTCTCATCTCTTCAAAGGAGGAGTTTAGGGGTGTCTTCTCGTACCTCTTCTTTGGAGCCATACTTGTTCTTCGTAATTTTGTACCATTCACCTTTAATTATTTTCTGGTTGTAGTCATTGTGTGTTTTGTTTTCCTGGTTCTGATTATTTCATTCTGTATCCATTCATAGAAATCTTGACATACTTCTTTGTATTTATCATATACATTGTCTCTTATAGCACAGTTATATTCTAGCACATTAACATACAAACATTTGTTTAGCTACTTAACGATAAGTGGATTGATCCATTCATTATTTAGGATTTTATCATTTATCATTGCCTCCATTTGGGCCAGTAATTATTCATTATTTACTATATACCAGACACTATGCTCTGGATCTTTTTTTTTTTTTTGTACTTTCTGAAGATTCATCTTCCTGAGTTCAAATCCAGCCTCACATAGCTGTGTGACCCTGGACAAGTCACTTAACCCCATTTGCCTCAATTTTCTCTTCTGTAAAATGAACTAGAAAAGGAAATGGCAAACCACTCCAGTATCTTTGCCAAGGAATCCCCAAATGTGGTCATGAAAAGTTGGGCATGACTGAAGACAACTGAACAACAGATAAGTCTTTTAATTCTAGTTTCCCCAGCAATTTGATAAATTCTAAAATTTCCATTTTATCTTTCTGTTAGATTTGTCCAAAACCAAGAGAGAATAAAGCTCTCCTGTGATTATTAGATTACTACCTCTACTCTTGTAATTCAGCTAGTTTTTCCTTTATGAATTTAGATGTTAAGTTTGGGGACCCCAAAAATCCCCTACCCAGAAAAATTAAAAGTCAGAGGTATCTTGAGGAAGGAATAGGAAGTTTTTATCCTCTTCCCCTGCAGGGAAGAGATCCAAGAGATCCATGGCAGATCAGGGAGAGGAGGCCTGTTATAGAAGATGGAACAAGAATTGATACCCTAATACAGTCAAGCCCCCTCTCCCGGCTGTCCCCTCTCCCATTGGCCAGGAGGCAGCTTTACAAAGAACAGCGAAATGGGAGATAGCAAATTCAAATGTACCTATCCTTACTTGGCAAACACCAAAGTGAAGAAGGGAGGAGCTAAAAGCTTAAGGCTGATTGACAGCAAGGGAAAGGGGGAAGGGTCCTGAACAATCTGAACAATTCAAATGCCTCCTTGTTTGGACAGCATTAAAGGGAGGGAGGAGCAAAAGTCACCAACAAGGGTGGAGGCTGAAAAACCCCAAATGACCTAATGCTGATAAGGGTGTGGCAAACAAGGGAGGGGATTGAAAGACTCCTGAAGAAGCCTAATGCTTATGTGGCAGCAGTAAAGAGGGGAAGGGGGACATGGTGAAACCCACAAAACTTATGGGCTGAGAAGTTTCACTTTTCCCATTCATTAAGGCATTTGGAATAGATAAGGTTAATATTAATATTGTTGTCTATGGTGACTTTCAGCATAATGTAGTATCCTTGTCTGTCCCTTTTTTATATTATGATTGCTTATTTTTACTTTCTCCAATAGCATTCATGCGTTTTTGGATTCACCTA
Source organism: Pseudocheirus occidentalis (assembly GCA_028646575.1). Taxonomy (NCBI): domain Eukaryota; kingdom Metazoa; phylum Chordata; class Mammalia; order Diprotodontia; family Pseudocheiridae; genus Pseudocheirus; species Pseudocheirus occidentalis. The sequence goes on from CM053598.1 coordinate 211,247,332, forward strand.
ATGCGTGGTAAATTTTTTTAACACCTCTCATTTGTTTTTCTATGTAGGTCTTTGCTTTCTAATTTTGTTTTACTTTTTATTTTTAATTTTAATTTTTAATTTTGTAAGTTATAGATTATAGGGTTGTTTTTCTATCACCCTTTTTTTTATTGGGTTGTTCCATCTGCTCACACTTAAAATTATGAGAATAAATTTTCTTTCATTTGTCTCTTCTATTGTTTTTTTCCGAATTACTAGTTACTTTACTCTTACTGAATTAATTAATAACAGAATAGTATTGAATTAATTAATTACTTTGTCTTTTCAGTTACTTTTGCTTAACCTACTTTAACTTTACTCTCCCTGTCCTCCCTCTGTCCCCTCACTCTCAAATTTTTCCCTCCCATTTAGCATCCATTTGGTTTTGGAGGTTTACTTATTAATTCACTTGCCTTTCTTCCTTTTATCCAGCTATTTAATTCTTCCCTCTTTCCCCCTATTAGGTAGTTAAATAAAACTCCCTTTTTCCTCCTCTTCACCTTGTTTTGTTAGTTTTTCCCCTTCTTTTTCTGTGCCTTTTTCTAAAAGGAATTTCTTTTCCTCATTCTCTTCATTAGTTCTTTTCTTTCCTGTCTATTCTAGACTTTTATTCTTTCATTCCTGATTGTTATTCTTTCTTTAGTCTCTGTATTCCTCATTGAATTAAACCTTCTACAGCACAATTTCTATGTTCTTTCCTTGTAGATCTTTTCCCTTTCCCTCATTCTTTCTACTGTACCTCATTTTTACAAGTATCCATTCCTACAGGAGATAGAGAGGATAGGGGTATTCCTCCAGGGCAGAAAAGTTCCTGGGTCCCTTATTATGTGATTAAGTACTACCCCCTGACCTTCCCATAATTGTTTTCTCCCACTTTCAAGAAATCTCTCTAGATTCATGCATTCCCAGCCTTCTGAATGAATACCCATTGTCAGCAGGAGCACCTGTTCCCTTTCTTTGGAGGCAGGTTGCTATCCATAGAGGTACAACAGTCTCTTAGAAATAGTCTCTAAGCATTAAGTTCCTGAGGACTATACCCATCTCAGGTCTTCATCTCCTGCTACAGAATCTCTCCCTTTTGTGGATGCTCTTCAGTAGGACCACTTTCCACCACTGAAGCCTTTCTTTCCCCTTGTTTCATTTGGAAAACTTCTAATACACGGAATAAGATTCTCATTTAAATGTATTCTTTTTACCAAATTGCTTTCCATTTGTCCCAGAAAATCTTGGTGCTTATCCAAGAAGTTGTGTTCTTGGGTTTACCCAAAGCTAAGCTAGTGAATTACATTGCTTCTGGGTTCTGCTTATCTGTGTTGTTCATTTTTAGTCATGTCTGAGACTTTGTGACCCCATTTGGAGTTTTCTTGGTGAAGATCCTGGAATGGTTTCCCATTTCCATCTCCAGTTCATTTTACAGATGAGGAAACTGAGGCAAACAGGGTAAAGTGACTTTTCAGGGTTACACAGCTAGCAAGTGTCTGAGGTCGGATTTGAACTCAGGTCTTTCTGAGCCCAGTGTTCTAACCACTGAGTCACCTGACTGCCCCCTGCTTATCTAATATATATTTATGATAATATATTTATATATATGTTTAACATAGTGAACTTTGATATTTTAAAATCAGTATCAAATATGTTTGATGATTACTGCCTTATAATACAGTTTGAGATCAGGAAGCAGTGACATGTATATATAAGTCTGACAAGTAATTTGGACCAATAGTCACTGAAGCAGCCTAGCAGATGATGCTTTACACTGTACTTTATTTGTTGCATGTACAGTTGATGCCCACTTTGCTATGAATGGCAACCTTAGATAATGACCCAGAATGCCAGATCAGTCCTCTTTGTGCTGTGAAGTGCTGGTGTTTATTTTGATGCCGTGATATACAATTTCAGATCCCAAATGTAGTGTAGGTAACTTTGCAAGGAACTTAAAAATGTCTGACCTCTGGAAGTAATGTTCCATACTATTGCTAAGGAGATACGGCTAACAGGGATGTGCACTGAGCTGGTCAGAATGGAAACCCCTCCCTGACAACTCAACAAGTCAGCCCTACCTCTCTACTGTTACAGACTTAGCTGACTCCTTTCCTTTCATGAGGCAAAGACAGGTAAGAAGCTGTACCATGGCATGTGCATGCATCAGATATGTACAGGATGTGAGCACATCAGATGGTGAAAACTAGCACAGTTCCATACAGTCAGGAAGGGTGTTAACCACCAAACCAGGAAACCATGCTTGAGAGAGGGTGTGGTCTCAGGGAGGGGGCAAGCAGAGCTGCTGTGGGCCACTGAGGTCAGTGGAACCTGGTAGTCACATAAGAGAAGTCAGGAAACAGAGAAGCAAGGCTGTTGTTAGAGATATTGCTGTTGTTGTAGATGGGGAGCCATAAGGAGTGAATGCCAGGACACCAAGAGAAGGGCTGCGTGACTGAGCTATGGAGGAACCACACCATATAGAGACTGAGTCACTGGCACCATGCAGGTTGCTAAAGTCAGAACTGGTGATTTCTCTTTTCCCATCCTTTCTTCCTGGAAAAGCTGCATTTGCTCTTCAACCTCTGTTTCTGAAGCATTTATTTGATTTCTGTTTTGCTTTTATTTTAAGGCCAATTTTGTAGGGTAAATATGGTTAATCATGGTATTACTGATTTCAGTGGTATGCAATGATCAGAGCAAAAAAGAAAAAAGGTGGTGGAATAGAGGGAGATGGGGGGCAACTCAGAGAGAGACAGAGACAGAGTGAGGGAAAGACAGAGAGACAAAAATAAAAAGAGGCCGTCTGAAGGAAAAAAAAAAAACAAAAAAAGACAGAGCCAAAGAAAGAAAAATCAAGAAATACAGAGACATAGAAAATCCCAGAGACAAAAAGTGACACAGAGAAATAGAGACATACACAGGGTGACACAGAGACAGACCCATAAAACACAGAGAGACATACACATACACAAAGGCATAAGCAGAGAAAGAAACACAGAAATATTTTTCTTCTGCCAGGACATCATTTCCTGGAATGAGGGTTCAGAGCTGAACAAAAGGGAACCATTAATTCATATTTTTTTTTCACTACAAAATATAAAACTGGGATCCATAACTTCCTAGACAAATGAGTCAGAAGTTCTGGTTGGGATGAGACCAGGGAATTGAGGCAAAGTCACACCTAAGGAGAAAATCTGGGAAAGAGTGGCATTGCCTGCATAAGATTGGGGGGGGGGGGAGAAGTGCAGAAGGGAGTGACCATCCCTCCTCACCAGCAACAGCACAACTCCTCCTTTCCCACCTACCGCCACACACACACACACACACACACACACACACACACACACACACACACAAACACACACACAAACACACACACACACTCACACTCCTACTCCTGCTAGGCACCACTATACAAATTCTGATCTCAGAGGACTGGGACTCATGGTGTGCATTACACTCCAATTAAAGAATCCAAAGAGAAGGGTTTGGATATCCATAACAACTTCGATTTCCCAAACAGTCCTGGTGCCTTCCTACTCATGAAGCCACAAACAGAGTGATGATTGGCCATGTGGAACTTGATGACACTCTAAGTATAGGGTTTGTACAATAATAAAATGTCAATCTGAGACATCTCATGGAAAACTTCGCATAAGTCTCCAATCCCCCAAGGCGCCAATGAAAACCTGTGGTTGTTAAAAACCACAAAATGGAAAGGACTGACTATTTCGAAGGTTCTTTCCTAATCAC
>CM053598.1:211260522-211277074 GCA_028646575.1 Pseudocheirus occidentalis
TAGGAACACAAAGACCAGATCAATCAGTAGTCCCTGGCCTCAGTGTGTCTTGGGTCAGGACCCAGGACCCAGGTCTACTCCATCAACCACTCCCTCCCACCTCTTCTTCCTTGGAGCAGGCAGCTTAAGATGCATTTGCTGCTCTAAAAGGGTCATCAAAGCCAGCTGGGCGTTTTCCTGTAACATAGCACAAGGAGCAGTGTCCAGCGTTAGCAGTTGGTCGACCAGAAAGGCTGCTTAAGTGCCTAACCCACAGGAATACATGTCCATGAACAACTGTGGTCTCTTACCAAGCTGCTGCCATAGCTCCAAATAAGGACAGTCAGCCGAGCCCATAACCAGTGTTCTTGTCATTTGTAGAAAAGGGTGAAATGTTACAGTGTAAAAGTCTTAGGTATTCTGCATGAGTTCACAGGTCCATGTACTACCCAGTCTATCAGCAGGTGGTAAAAGAATTTCTATTGGCTTTTAGGATTGTATGGCCTCATTTATTAGTGAGCAACAAAATTAAATAGAAAGGATCGACTTATTCCAAAGAAGTTCATGCTGTGACATGAGTGATCAAATTAGAATATGATATACATTATTGTATAATGTGTTGCTCATATAAGCCTCCTAATTTGTCTGGTTTAAATCCTATCTGCAAGTGTTAATTATATGAATCCTAAAGCAGGGTTTTTAACCTGGGCTTCACGAATTTGTTTTATTTTTGCTTTAATACAGGATGTCCCCAAAGTCTTAGTACAGCTTTAAACTATTAAAGCTTTGGATAACTGTACTTCAAAATAATTGGCTTCCTTTGGAATTTCATGTATTTTATTTTTAAATAAAATACATTTGAACACATTGCATTTGATTTAAATTTGTATATTTAAATGAAATTAAAATTTTTATGAAATAAAACTCATTAAAAAATTTTCCCAGGGTGTCCACAGGTTTCATTAGATTGCCAAAGTGGCCTAGCACATGCCAGAAGAGATTAAGAACCACCACTTTTCTTATTTACAGGAGGCCGTCCTCTAGGAGACCGAAAATGAAGTCACTTGTAGAACACCTTCACTATCAGAGGCATGGTTAGGAATTGTTTCTTTGGAGGCACAAACAGTTAGTTCAGTAGCACAGACGGCAGTCTGACCATGGCTACAGTTGCACCTAGAGAGAGGCAAGTCCATTCCCAGACAATTCAACTACCATTCCTGTAGGAGTTGATGGGGAAAAGTGTGCAGAGTGCCACAGGACTCTGAGGGGGAGAATGTCGTTCTGGGAAATGGGGCACCACACAGTGGCAAAGGCCAATGGATGGAGATGCAAATGTACTCTCCTCCCTACAGAGGTTGAGAAACATCTGGGTCAATATCTTCTTCATCCCAGTCTAGTTATGATTGTGTTTACCATCCATCATTTCTGTATCTCAAGACATTCATCTGTTAGTAATACAATCACAATCACAAAAGCTATATTAGCATATGGAATAGACACCTGATATGTGGGGAATAGCAAAAGAGAAAGCTCTATTAAACTAAAAGATGCATCAATTTCTGGTAAAGCTGCCAAGGATTATTGTAAGTCAATAATGAATGATTGACGTGGCTAGGTCTTTAACAGATGCAAAGACGATATTGACATAATCCTATTAGTGCATTGCACTCATCATACATACTTGAGTCAATTAGTAGACCATTTGAGGAGAAAGATACATTTAAGAAATATGTGAAAAGCAGCAACTCTTTACAACGCAAAAGCAGATGTGAATAGCCACCAAATATCCCAGCTCGTTAGTGAACATTATTTGATGCTAATGCTACCTAATTATGTTAGCATATAAAAAACTGATTTAAAAATAGCTCATTGGTTATTACTGTAGCTAGTAAACTATTTGACTCAATTTCTAGACATTTTCATTAGGCCCAAAAGCAAAAAGGTAACTTTAATTCTTCCAGTTTAAATTTTGAGTGTTTAATGTTGTACCAGGTGTTTTAGTTAATATTTATGTGAAAACCAGGTCATGGTAGTAGACATTCATGAGCCAAAAGCCTTCCAAATTTGCAGTTACTTTTCCTCAAAAAAGGAAAACTTGTTCCTCCGGTTTTTATTATTGTATCCTCACCACTTAGCACAGCCATGTCCTATGGTCACAGTCTTCAGTAGGGAAAACTACTGGAACATAATAGATTTCACGGAGAACCTATTTCTGAAGGTAGAATGTTAGTGGAATCACTATTGTCTACTCTACTAGAAAAAAGATTGTTTTATTTGGCCTTGTGACTGAAGAATGTGTCCACAAGCCTCTCTAATTGGTTTCTGGGTGTGTTTTTCTAAGTGTTTCCAAATTGCTTTTCTGGGGGGAAATTCTTACAAATATGTGGGCAGACAGTCATTGTCACGAGCTTAGCCACATGTAAAATGCCACAAGGGGGACAAACAGTGAATTATGTGATCCAACACTTGGGTTCAGCAAGGAGATCCTCAAAGACCTGATAATTAGGTAACGGAAAATACATTTTAAATTCCATTTAAATACATCTTAAATACCATTTAAGATGCCTCATCCCAATTCTGCATTCTCTGCCTCAATTTCTTCACTTGGTAAATACTAGTAATAATGATGATCTTACCTTTTATGTGACTTTTGAGGAATCTTGGGCCATGTGGGCGCTCTTTAGGGAAAATGCCCAATGTCGAGATATTTTTACTTCTCTCGTGACCATTTCTGGCCAATAGGAAAGAAAAGGGAACAACATATTAAGAGTGAGTCTACCCAGTTTAATTCCATGGGTTAGTAAAGGGACGGCAATCAGAAACTGGGGGGGGGGGGTGCTTTTTTTTTTTTTTTAATCTCCATTCCTAAGAGGCAAAAGAATAAGATTTTCAATCCTATCTCTAATTAATTTCATCTGTCCTGTTGGAGCCAAGGCAAATATTTGGACATATTTGGGCCCACCGTTCACAGCCATATGGTCTTTTCCCTCTATACTGTGTGTCTATCCAAAATTCCTCAGACAACACATGCCACGTGGGTTTTTATCCCGATAGAGAAGGAATTCAAAGGAACCAAATTAATATGTGCACAAGGGATTCAAACAGGCCATCACATTAAAGGATAGAAACTGGCAAAATGAAAATGTAGTAAATGACATCCTAATGGCCCTTATTATTCGGACCTTCTAATTCTCTAAGCAGAAGGTGCTTTTAAGCACCACGGAAGCGGGACCTTCATGGACTTCAACTAGCCCCCAGTTACTTCAATTACAGCCTAATGCTACAAAAGTCTAACAGGGATAAAAAGCCATAGCAAACTAGTGGTTTTCTCATTTAGAAAGGTCAGAATGAGCACTTTTAAAAATTGCAGCTATGACAAAACACAGTATTACCTGTAGTACACACAAGACTGTAAGAAAATGTGCACTTAAAACCTCTTCCACATTGCTGCACCATCCTTTACCCAGACTGACAATACATTGTGTCTCAGGACAAATTGACCTCTCCTATTAGTCTTCCAGTGGAGTCTTGTGGAACTGAGAGTTAATGTGGCTAAACCACCTTGGGAGCCCTAAACGAACAGTATGATTTACATGTGCCTCAAGAATTCTTATTTCCATTTAAGATGTGAATAAAGTTTTGCCCCTAAAAAACATTTCTGGGATTCTTTCTGTTCCTCTGTCCCCAACCCAAACCCACCAGAGGTTGGTTCATATAAAGAAAAAAATCAATCAAGGTTATTTGTTTACAATTATAATGAGTTTCCTTCCTTCCTTCCTTTCCTTCTTTTTTCTTTATTCCCTTTTTCTCTTTCTTTCTTTCTTTCTTTCTTTCTTTCTTTCTTTCTTTCTTTCTTTCTTTCTTTCTTTCTTTCTTTCTTTCTTTCTTTCTTTCTTTCTTTCTTTCCTTTCTTTCTTTCTTTCTTATTATGCCCTCACAGCTTAGCATAGTTCCCAGCACACAGTAAGCTTAATAAGCATTTACTAATTCCTTGTTGAATGAAGTGGGAGGGGGAGGGCGGAGGGGAAGGGTGCAGTATTTGTGATCCACAAAGATAAAAAAAACTCTAAAAAGGAAATGTTAAGAATTCTGTGTAAAAAAAGTGATTAGGTGGTATATGCTGTGACCCTTTAAAACAGCCCCTCAGGCTGTGGTGACCCCCAACCACAAAATTATTTCCGTTGCTACTTCATAATTGTAATTTTGCTAGTTATGAATCGTAATATAAATATCTGATATGCAGGAGGATGTATTTTCATTGTTATAAATTGAACATAACCCACAGGTTGAGAACCTCTGCTCTACAGGGATTTGTTGATTATCTGCTAGGTACCAAGAACTGTGTGCTAAGAAATGGGAATATAAACAAAGAAAGACTATCTTTCCTGTCCTCAAGGAGCTTACATTCATATGGGGAAGTTAACACATAAACGGAAGTTGAAAATGGGTGGGCAGATAGGGGAAAGAGGCTGGAGGATCTCACTGGGCATGGAGAGAAATTCAGATGCGGGAGATGGGGAGGCTGAGAAATGGAGAGGTGGCTGGTGTGGGTGTCCTTAAATGGAGGTTCTGGGAGGAGCTCTCCACCCTCCATCCAGAGGAAGGGGCCCAGGGCAGAGGGTATTTCTGAGGCATGAGCTGATCTCAGGGCTAAAGCCTTCTCCCAGGATGAAGAATTTCTATGTCAGAGTATAGAAATCCAGGCTAGTGGTGTGGTAGTAAGAATGCTATGTGCTCTAAAGGACGCTGGTTCATAACCTGCCTCAGTGGTACTCCTTATGTGAGGTTGGGCAAGTTACTTTTCCTCCCTAGCCCTCAATTTTCTATAAAATTAGGGGATTGAACCCGATGGATTCTAAATTCCCTTCTGACTCTGTATCTACCAAAATAATAAAATACAAAGACTCTTCTTCCTTTATATTATTGTCCAATACAGCCTGGCTATATTATCCTTCAGTGCTCTGAATGAGTATGCTTTTATTAAATGCCTGCTGCATGCCAGGCATTGTGGATTCAGACAAAAATTAAATATTTCCTGCCCACATAGAGGTTACATTCTATCAGGAGAGATGACATTTACATATATAAATATACAAAGTTAATTCACCATAATTTTGAGAGAAAAACAGTGACAGCAGAGGGGATCAGGAAAGGTTGCTTGCAGGAGGAGTTGGTTGAGCTTTAAAGGAAATGGGATTCTTTTTTTTTTTTTTGCTTTTTTTTTTTTTTGGAAGGCAGTTGGGATTAAGTGACTTGCCCAAGGTCACACAGCTAGTTTTTTGTGTTAAGTGTCTGAGGCCGGATTTGAACTCAGGTACTCCTGACTCCAGGGCCGGTGCTCTATTCACTGCGCCACCTAGCTGCCCCAGGAAATGGGATTCTAAGAAGCAGAGGGACCAGGAACGGAGGATTTCCTGTGTAAAGGCACAAAGAGAGGAAAACCAGTTTGGCCAGACCATAAAACTGGTAAGACAGTATTTTGCTGTTGGGTCATTTCCGATGAGCACAACTCTTTGTGACTCTATCCCGGTCCTTCTCGGCAAAGAGATGAGTGCTTTGCCATTTCCTTCTCCAGCTCATTTTGCAGATGAGGAAGTGAGCGTCTGAGGTCAAATTCGAAATCAGGAAGATGAGTTTCCCTAACTTCAGGCCCAGCACTGTCCACTACATGACCTTAGTTGCCTGAAAGTGTTAGAAGAGAAGGATGTCGCCAGGTTTTGAAAGATCTTTGAATATCAAAGAGAGGAATTTGCATGTGATCCTAGAAGTAATAGGGAGCCAAGTCAGCTTACTAAGCAGACAAGTGACATAGTCAGATTGTGCTTTAGGAATATTGCTTTGGCCCCGGGTGTGTACCACCACTCTTACCCAATTTCACTTCCAGAAACTGGTTGAGGCCGTGGAGTTCACAAAGGCTTGGCCTTAGAGAGTTATGATCCTCTAAAAGTTCAAGGTTAAAGAGGAAGAACAGGCAGGACAAAAGTCAGGGTTGGTGACATTCAAGGGGAGTGTTTGCTTCTCCTGGGGGTTATCATGACCCCAGTAAGATGCCACACTTTTAGAATGGTGACAGCTCCTTCCTGTAAAAGACATAGGCACTTATGAATCGAGAAACAAGAGACTGGATGGATGTGGTGTCCAATAAAGTTGCAAATGAATACCAAAGCAGGTCTTTTACCAGGTAGCTATTGGATGGACCTTGGCCACTAAGGTTAGTTTATCTTTAAATCCTGAAATCCCGTTCATCCCCTCCCCAGACAGAGCATAGCTCAGTGGAATAGGACACCAGTAAAGCTGCTTTTGTATGGTTGATTCATAATTTCTGTATGCCCATGAATAATTGGGGTGCTTAGTGAGCCAGTGGCACCCCATAGGGGACATGGTACTGAGCCTGCAATCAAGAATTCTTTTCTCAGTGGGTAGCAACCCTGCTATGGAAGGTCAAATTCTCAATCACAGACTGGCTTGACTTTGCTAGCATATGGGATTCTGGAACTGAACTGCCTCCATCTGCTGTTAGACAGACCCCATTGTAGCTATTTGGTCCCCTGTAACTAAAGAGGAGCATTACCTTGAAGTGAATCAATATTGTATTGCTACCCTTGACCTTTCTTAGGTATAGAGACAGAGGCAGGAATGACCTATCACCACCAGCAAAGACTTCTGGTTTGGGTGGCACCAGAAGTAGTGTTAATGATTCTGATATTGAGGAACCACAAGAAAGCACCAAGTCATAGGACATTAAAGAGATGCAAAGACTAAAGCAATACCTGAGGCAGGAAACACGTCTAACATTTAGAAATGAGAGACAACAGTATTAAAGATGATGCTGGCTCCATGACACTGACTTCCCATTTCCTCAGGTCTCATGCTCCTATGACTCATTCCTCTACTCCACCCCACCCACACACAGAGATGGCCGTGTTCTTCATTTTCCCATCACTCCACAAGGGTTTCATTTCCATATTCATGGATCCCCAACTTCCTTTCCCTGACTTTCATTTTTCTCTTTTATCAAATTTTGATTATTACATCTTTCCTTGTACCTTACATCTCTCCAAACATTGTTCTTCATCCTGATTAGCCCCTCCAATCCCTTCACTCCTCATTTCTTTTCCATGTTATCATTCTTGTACTGACTATGTTCTCTCCCTACCTTGACCCTTTGGTTCAATTCTATACTGAAATCTGTACTCAAGTACCTTGTCCCCTTGTCCTATTACTAGTTGTGGCTTGCTGAATCCCAGATTTGAATACACTGACCCTTTGCCTCCCTCCCTGCTAATCACCTGCTATTGAACAAAGATGGAAAAAATCATGGAACCATGGTGATTGGATCCACTATAAATTTATGCAACACAATCTCAACTGGGCCCTCACTAAAGCAAGGCAATCCTCTTACACTTTCCTAGTTAATTTGCTATCTTGCTTACCATAGTGGCCATTAAAAAAATTTTTGTTGTCTTTTCTTAAGTCTCCCAAGACATCCTCTTCCCCTATCTCAGCTGAAGCTCTTGATTTAAAATTTTTTTTAATTGAAGCCATCCAACCAGAGCTCCTTTTTCTCTGAACTTTTTTATTTTATATCACTCAGATGTAGTTCTCCACATTCTCTTCTTTCATCCTTATCTCAAATGAAGAGGTGGCCCTTCTGTGTGACAAGGAAAAAACCTCCACATGCTTCTTTGATTCCATACCCTCTCATCTTCTCCAGTAAATTGGTCCCTCAATTGTCCCTTCTCTCATTCTATCCTTTAGCCTCTCCTTGTCTACTGACTCCTTCACTGCTACCTACAAACATTACCATGTCTTCCCCTTTCTTCAAAAACCCACACTTGATACTATCATCTCCATCAGCTGTTTTCTGATATCTTCTCAGCTAAACTTGGAAGATTCATCTACACTAGATAATTCCACTTTGTATCCCCTCATCTTCTAAAGCCTCAGGACTCTAGCTTCTGATCTCATCATTTAACAGAAATTCTTCTCTCCAAAGCCATCAATGATCTCTTAATTGCCAAATTCAATGGCTTTTAATCTTCATCCCTCTTAACTTTTCTTCAGCTTTTGACACTATCACATTCTCCTGATCACCTTCTCCTGGATACTTTCTCCTCTAGGTTTTTCTGACCTTCTCTCCCTTAATTTTCCTTCCATCTGTCTAAAGACCTTTTGTTTAGATCTAGGTCACACTCACACCCACTAACCATAGGTTTTCCTCTAAAACTCTATCCTGGGTCCTCTTCACTTTTTCCTCTATATTAGCTCACATGATAATCTCATCAACTCCCATGGACCATATAATGTCTATGTAGATAATTTTCTTATTTGCATATCAAGCCCTAAATTCTAGTCTGAGCTCTACCTCTTAGATATCTTGAACTGAATGTTCTGTAGGCATCTCAAACTTAACATATCTAAAAAAGAATTCAGTATCATTTCCCCAAAATCCTCCCCTCTCCCCAACTTTCTTATTACTGGGCCACCACTATCTGCCCAGTCACTAAGATTGCAATTTCAGTGGCATCCTTAGGTCCTCATTCATACCCACCTCATCTATCCAAGTCTACAATCAAATCTTGTTATGTCTGCTTTGTCAATATCTCTTATATATCCCTCCTCTCCAATCATACAGCCACCACCCCTGTACAAGCCCTTGTCATCTCTCACCTGGACAACACCTGGAAACAGCCTTCTGGCTGGTCTCTTTACCTCAAATCTCTTCCTACTACAATCCATTCTCTATTCAGCTGCCCCAGTGATTTTCCTAGAACACAAGTCTGACCACATCAGCTTCCCCCAACTCTTTACTCAACAAAATCCAGGACTCCTTATTACCTTGAGGATCAAATAAAATAAATCCTTTTTTTGGCATTTAAAACTTCACAATCTGATACCTTCCAACCTTTCCAGTCTTATACTTTATTCCCCTTCTACTGTTTAGTTCTGCTATGCTGCCTGCTAACCTTCAAACATGCAATGACATCTTTTGACTCCCCATATTTATACTGGTTACCCCCCATGAACTCTCTGCCTCCTCACCTTTAACTCCTAATTTCCCTGGCTTCCTTCAAGACTCAGTTCAAATCTCATAAGGTATAAGTGAAGGTATATATAAGTGAAGGCTTCCTTCAAGACTCAGTTCAAATCTCATAAGGTATAAGTGAAGGTATAAGCACAAGCAAGGTGGGATTTTTGTTATTTTCTTTTTGGATTTCAGTTTCCCCAGGCTCAGCTTAAATTGTGAACATGTGAAGGATTGATCTCCTTTGAACCCTGATAATTCACAGCTGTGCTGAGGTTTCATGCCTACTGGCTCTAAGTCAATCAGAGGCCACATCTTTGTTATATATCTTGGGATCTGGCATTTTGCTTTGGGGGTTTGCTCATGAGAAACATCTTTTGATTTCCTGGTTGAGACTCTGAGTAACGATATGTTCAGAGCCCCTTGACTACTCAGATGTTGTCTCTGCTCCCTTGATCTGGTGATGTATGTAAAATGTATAGCAATAATACTATGCTCAGACGGCTAGACTCCTGTCTGTTGGTCTTTGTGCTTGAATTTTCTCTGTATTTTCTCCAAGTTCAGGGTGCTGACCTTTCCCTTGAAGTAGTGAATGCAATTAAAAGGAGGATTGTTAACCCTTTTTGAGCAATCTTTCCTTTAAAAGTAGATCAGAGAACCTGTGCCAGTTGGCCATCCTGGATGTGCTAATACAGAAGGACATATTACTCTGTCTCTCTCTGTTTCTAATCCCTTCCCTCTAATATTACTGTCATTTTATGTCCTACATATACTATGTACACATGAATATCTGCATGTTGTCTCCCATTCAGGTGTGTGTTCCTTGAGGGCAGGGGTTATGTTTTTGCTCTTCTTTGTATTCCCAGCTCTTAGCACACTGCTTGGCATACAGTAAGGTCTTAATAAATGCTTGTTCATGACTGAATGAATGATTGACAGGGATCACCTCATTGTTGCTGTTCCCCCCCCCCCATTGCCATGGCTACAGCTCACTGAGTGTTTCTTTGTCTAGCCCCTGCTATATTTATCGAGGCTTGGCCTCACTGTAGTGGGTCTCCTCAGTATCAGAGTAGATCCTGGCATGTGTGTCTTGTTTCCCTTCTGCAACAGAATAAAGAAAGCTTTTTACTTATAACCACTGGTAGCTCTTTGGTATTTTATTTTATGTTTCAAAGTTAACAGTTAACCTCTGTGAGCTCTTTGGTATTTTTCAGAGTTAACAGTGGTTACATAACCTCTATGACGCTTTGGTCATTTATTTTCAGAGCTTGAAGGCAAGAATCAATATCCAACAGGCACATGTAGCCTGAGAATGGGCAAAAAAAAAATCCCCAAGAAACCAGGCATGCAAGCAGGCACATCTCCCAGCTAAACTTTTTTGATTGGTCTGCGCCAATACCTGAGTTGAAATCCCAACTCTACTGCATATTAACTTGTTTCCTCCTTTTAGACTAACTCTTTCCAAAATTACTACTCAGTCCAGTCTTAGCAGTGGTTCTATACCAGCCTCTAATCACTCTCCCTTGTTTATCCAGAAGTTCCATACCTATCTGTCTCACAGTCTTTTTCATCATCCTAACTTCTTCCTTTATACTTTAATATATATCTTGATTTCCCTTTTAATACCCCAAACTCCTAATTCCTCAGTCTCCTTAACTCCTATAATCAATCTCCTTTTCTACTTCACATCACACTTAGGAAGAGTCAACATCTTTGACCATCACCCAGTTCAACAATCAAAAACTCAAATTCTTTTATAATATCATAATCACGTACCATTCCATCTCTACCTTAGCCTTCCTCAACCTACCCTTTGTCCTTCCATCCCTCCATCCCTCAGTTCCCTCTGATGTCTTGTTCTAACTTCACATTTTCCCCATCCCAACATTGACCCAAGAGTTAACCAGTTTACTCTATATTTTATTCTCAGACTCATTGCCCAGCTAGCCTATAGATTAGTGGTTCTCAACCTTCCTAATGCCACAACCCTTTCATACTGGTATGTGGGTGTATCTGCATGTGGGCAGACCCACCTGGAGACAGATAGAGGCGTGGTATCTCAGTTCCTAAGACCATTGGAAATATGTGTTTTCTCATGGTCTTAGGCGACCCCTGTGAAAGGGTCATTCAACCCCCAAAGGGGTCACAACCCACAGGTTTAGAACCACTGCTATAGATGCTCATGCCTTGTCAAATCTCCTTCCTGTATCACTACCATCATTTTCTTCCCATACTTTTACTTAAATGTTGATTAACAGAGCTGGAAGAAATTATTAAATTGAGCCACTTGACTCCACTAAAAATTTGTGCTATTTCATAGTATTTGCTGGGTCCTCATACAGCAGATCAATCCTCTTAATCCTTCCAAATTGATTTTTTATCTGCTCTTCCATAAAAGGTATTCCAAACTTTTCTCAAGTCTCCCAAACCAACCCTATCTCTACCTTCTGAGTCAAAGACCTTGTATAATACTTTACTGAAAAATAGACAATATTAGCCACCCTTTCTCTAGACTTCAAAATCTCTTGACATCATCTTCTCTTTGTTCCAGTCTCTGAAGAACTGTCCCTTTTACTTTGATATATTCCTTGATTTGTCCCTTTCCCACCTTCTTTGGTAAATGGCCCTTACAACCGTCCTCTCCAATATGTAAACTCTGTGTTCTGGTTCCTTCTCTACTGAGTTAGAAAATGCCTATTTCTCCCTTATTTTTAAAACAATTTTTTTTATTACTACGCTCTAGCATTCTCCCACAATATTATCCAAATTTAGGTAGCACAGTCAGATAGAGCATTGGACTTGGAGTCAAAAAGTCCAACCGCAGACATTTACTAACTGTATGATCCTGGATGACTTATTGGAGAGAAGTTATAACTTCTCTCAGTCTCAGGTTCCTCATCTATCAAATGAAGATGACAGCAGCACTTGTCTCTCAAGGTTATTGTGAGGGTCAAATGAGTTAATAAGTACAAAGTACCTTATCAATTGTATAGCACTACATATATGTAAAATATTATTATTATTATTATTATCATTATCATTATTATTATTATTATTATTATTGGTTTTTGGAGGGGGAAAAGCAGGACAATTGGGATTAAGTGACTTGGCCAAGGTCATAGGGCTGGTAAGTGTTAAGCGTCTGAGGCCAGATTTGAACTCAGGTCCTTCTGACTCCAGGGCTAGTACTCTATTCACTGTGCTACCTACCTACCCCTGTCATTTTTATCATTACTATTATTTCAAATCTTTCCTTTTCTCTCACCTCTTTGACCTCTGAAATCTGGATTCTGATCTAATTACTCAACTGAAAACTTCTCACTCCAAAGTTACTCAGGGTCCCTTAAATGATAAACCCGATAGTATTTTTCAATCCTTGTCCTTCTTGACCTCACCATACATGGGACAGAAAAAGAAACAGACAGCCTGTGACAATCACAGGTGGGTTTCTCTTTTACTCATTGCCAACAAGATTTTTGCCAGAGTCCTTTTTAATAGGCTGGTCCTTCACTTAGAAGATGGTCATCTACCTGAGAGACAGTGTGACTTCAGAAAGAACTGGGGGACATCTGATATGGTGTCTGCTACTCAATAACTTCAAGAAAAATGCCAGGAGATCAGGGGTCTGCACATTTATCATGGTGAATCCCATGATAGCATGCTTGTATGGGTTTGGGATAAGCAGGAATGCAATTCTGATGGGCTGGCCATGTTTAAATGCCAAACATATGTATGCCCAAAAGATTATTTTGTGAAGAACTCACACAAGGCAAGTACTCATAGGGAGGTCAGAAGAAGTGATACAAGGACATTTTCTTTGTCCCTGCCTAGTAGCATTTTATTTATTCCAATTACCTGCAAAGATAGCTTTCAATATTTGCTTTTATAAGATTTTGAGTTCCAAATTTTTCTTCTTCCTCCTTTCTCCCTCCCTAAGCAGGCATACAATCTGATATAGGCTGTACATGTACAGTCATATGAAACACATTTCTATATTCGTCATGTTGTGAAAGAGGAATCAGAATAAAGGGGGGAAATCATGAGAAAGAAAAAAAATAGAAAATAGTAAGGTTTGATCTGCATTCAGACGTCATAGTTCTTTCTCTGGATATGGCTAGCAGTTTCTATCATGAGTCTTTTGGAATTATCTTAGATTATTGTATTGCCGAAAAGAGCTAACTCTATCAAAGATGGTCATTGCACAGTGTTGCTGTTACTGTATACAATGTTCTTCTGGTTGTGCTCACTTCACTCAGCATCAGTTAATGAAAGTCTTTCCAGGTTTTTCTGAAATCCACCTGGTCATCATTTCTCATAGCACAATAGTATTCCATTACATTCATATACCAAAACTTGTTCAGCCATTTCCCAATTGATGGACATACTCCCCAATTTCCAGTTCTTTACCACCACAAAAAGAGCTCAAGGACACCCTTAAGATCTCTCTTTGGAATTGATTTGAGATATGGGAGACACTGGCACAGGACCATCCGGCATGGTGTGCTCACATCAAAGAAGGCACTGTGCTCTGAGAGCAAAGCTCAAAAGAAATGTGAGATGCATAAACTTAGAGAAATCTCCACTCCAAATGTATCTATGATCCAAATAAGGACTATTTGTTCCTGACCTGTGGTAGAGCCTCCCAAGATCGTATTGGCTGATCAGCCACAGTCAGACACCCTGTACCTTGATGTCAACATAGTGATGCCATTTTGTTTCTTTTTGAGCATGAGGCACAACAACCAATATATCTAATACTGTGGACCACCATTGCTCCCAAGATACTCTGGGTCTTTATGCTTCTGCTCCGCTCTGCTTTATCACCTACATATCTGACTCTTCTTTCTCAGTCTGCTTTGCTGCTCATCATTCATACTATGGCCCTAACCCCAGGTAACCAAGACTATATCCTGGGCCCTCTTCTCTGTTTCTCTGTTTCTGTCTCTCTTTCTCATCTCACCTCCCATTTCACTCTTCATAACCTCATCATTTCCCATGGGTTTAATTATCATCTGTCTGCAAATGACTCAGATATATAAATATATTTAGTTCTAATCTCCATTTTGAGCTCCTATCATTTATCTCCAGTTGCCAGTGGGACATTCAAACAGTGTCCTGTAAGTATTACAAACTCAACATGACCAAAACAGAACTCATTATATTTCCCCCCACCCCCAACCCCTCCGACACACACACACCCTAGTCCACCTCTCCTCTGAATTTCCCTATTTCTATCAAGGGCAATATCGTGTTTCCAGTCACCTAGATTCTCCACTTCCATGTTCTCACCCCTTGCCCCTTGTATCCATTCCCTTCTCTCCCATGCACACCACCACTCTAGTTCAGACTCTTAGGTTTTCCTGACTGGTCCTTCTGCCCCATGTTTCTCTCCGCTCCAATCCATCCTCCACAGAACTGGCTTTCCTAACATGTGAGTTGGAATATGTCATCTCCCTACTCAATAAACTCCAATGGCTCCCTACTTCTTCTAGGATGAAATAAAAGCTTCTTTGGCTTTAAAACTCTTCATGACCTGAGCCTGCCCTCCATTTCCAGAATTATTACACATCACTCCCCCTCATAAACTCTGTCTTCCAACCAAATTGGCCTTCTTAGATTCCCTCACACATAGCTTTCCACCTCCTGTCTCTGAATCCTCATCCTTACTGACTCCCATTACTGGCATGTCCTCATTCCTGACCTCTACCTCTTAGGAATCCCTTGTTTCAGTAAAACTCAGTTCTAAAGCCACCTTCTATATGAAGCCATTCCTTGTTTTCCAGCTGCTAGTGCCCTCCCCCAACATACCCCAATTACCTTATATTCATCTTGCATGTTTTCTGTATGTTCTTATATACATATATGTTCTTTCTCCTGATGAAATGGGTTTCTTGATGGCAGAGACTATTTCATTTTTTTCTTTTAGCCCTTAGTGCCTAGCACAGTGCCTGACACCTTGTAACATTTAACAAATATTGGTTGTGTCACTTTGAGCAAGTTGTTGAATTTTTCTAGGTTTCAATTTCTTTTTTTTTTTCCCTCTTAGTTGACAATCAGAGTTAAGTGACTTGCCCAGGGCACACAGCTGAATTTGAATTCAGATCCTCCTAATGCCAAGACTTGTGCTCTATTCACCGTGTAGCCTAGCTACACCTAGGTCTCAGTTTCATTTAAGTTTTCTAGGCCTCCTCATCTCTGTAATGGGGAAGGTCAACTCAATGACATTTCTGTGTTGTTCAGTCATGTCCAACTTTTCACGACTTCATGGATCATGGCACACCAATCCTGTCCATGAGGTTTTCTTGGCAAAGATACTTGAGCAGATTAAAGCAAACAGGTGAAGGGTCTGAGGTTGAATTTGAACTCAGGTCTTTCTGATTCCAGGCCCAGAGCCCTATCCATGGAGCCACCTCACTGCCTGTGATGCAAACAGATTAAGTCACTGGCTCAACACAGCTAGTAAGAGTCTGAAACTGAATTCAAGCTCAGGTCTTCCTGACTCCAGACTCAGCACTCTGTCCATGGCACCGGCGAGGTGCCTTCCAATGACTTTTCAGGTCTCTACCAGCTCTAAATCTACGATGTTTAATCTACTCCCACTCCCCACTAGGTAACAACCCTAGGACCTTATGAACTTCTTCATGAACCTTACTTGTGAATGATCGAAAGCATCTTTCCCACGCTGGAAACGCCTGTTTTTCTAATGGCAGAAGTCAACCATGATGCTTTTTAAAATGTTAACTATTTCATCTAACCCAGAGAAAATATTAACTAAGCAGAAATAAAAGTTTAGAATGAGTCAGAACCTAAATCAGTTTGCTGAATTGTTATGTTGTGTTCATCAGTTGCCTGTACAATGAAATGGCCCGCTTCTGCCATGGAGTAGGCATCGCAAAAGCCTTCTCACCAATGGGGTTATATGGTGATATGGAGAATTGTCCAGCTTCTTCTGAAGGCCCTTTTGCAGCTGATGGAGAATGCAAACAACCCTTCCTGCGAGGATATTTGAAGGAGCAAGTCTCTTTAGGTGACAGAGATGTAAACCAACTGAGAAAGGAGGCATTTTTAACTGTTCATTGTGTTAACTGGGAGGGGGTTTTCAAAGTTAGCGACTTTGAGCAGGAAAGAGCATTTCAGTGCATTACCCAGGCACAGTCAAACTGGAAATAATGGGAAATAGAAGCATTTCTTCCATGATTCATTTTCCATTCAGATGAGCAAAAGGTATCTCTTTTTAAAAAGTCAGAAAAAGCAAATAATCACTTGCAATACCTCCTGGGGGTGCATCTATGCCTGGGTCTGGAGCATTTCGCCTCTTATGAAGCTAATGGAGCCCCCGCCCCCCCCCATCCCCCCAAATGATTTGTGCTCCGAGTTTGAAGACTAAATAATGGCAAATTGTCTGCTTGAAGTGCAGGAAAAGAGAAACAAATGGATAGGAGGTATTAACAGAGTTAATTATAGATGCAGATTAAAAGGCAAGATTAAGTAGCAGAAGAAAAGGAAGAGTAACCTGGACCACAGAGATACTGACATGGAGCAGTTGTC
>CM053598.1:211282642-211300468 GCA_028646575.1 Pseudocheirus occidentalis
TTGTGGGGATTTGAGAAAATGTCTAGTTCACCATCTTTTGTTCATGTTTTGCAGAAGTATCTCCATCTCCCTTTTAAAAACCCTCTTTAGGGGTGGCTACGTGGTGCAATGAATAGAGCAATGGCCCTGGAGTCAGGAGGGCCTGAGTTCAAATCTGGCCTCAAACACTTGCTAGCCATGTGACCTTGGGCAAGTCACTTAACCCCAATTGCCCTGCCTTCCCCCTCCAAAAAGCAAATAAATAAATAAATAAGCCCCTCTTTCATTTTTTCTAGTGCCCTTCTTACCAGTGCTCCTTCAAACATCTTCATTCCTACTTCTTCAATCTACTCAGCTCCCATACCACCTAAGCTGCCCACACAGATAGTAACAGTTTCAATCTTGCCATCACCAAAAGTTCTTGCAAAAAACCCCAATTATTGAACTGACCATAATCTTTTATCACTTCCTCTTTCTTTATGCCTCACAACTCCTAAAGCAGTTCTTTGCCTTCACTGTGATTCCAGTCTCTCCACCCCTCATTTCTCTATTTTCATTCCTTCTGCACTAAAAATACTTTCCTATCTTGATCCTTTGGTGAATCAGTTGAACCTCAAACTATCTTCTACACTCCAATAATTTGCACCTGTGTCTTCCTTGCTGATTGTGTCTTGCTAAACACCAGCATTAGATTATTCCCATCATCTGTCTCCTTTGTTCCTATTTACATGCTGATGAATGAAGCTGGAAGAAATCATAAAACCTTGCTGCCCAAATCTGCTACAAATTTACATCATATAATCTCAATTTCTCCCTCATTGAAGCAAGACGATGCTTTCAGATCTCCCTAATCAGTTCACTATCCTATGTACAATAGCTGCTTTTCCAAATCTTTTTCTCCTCTTCAATGTGCCTTCTTTCCTTCTCTCACTTGAGTGCCTTGCCTTATAATTGACCAAAATTGGAAATAATTCACCAGGAGCTCATTTTCTTCTCACATCACTCAGCATCTTCCCCCAGTATTTCCTCCTTCACCCCTTTCACATGAAGAGGCAGCCCTTATCCATGACAAGGACAATCCTTGCACCCGTGCAAAACATGTCCCCTTGGGTCGTCTCTCCCATTTTCTCTGGCAGATTATCCTTACTATGATACCCCGCCCTTCTTTCTATTCTTTATGCCTTCCTATGTACTGGCTATTTACTGACAGTCCACAGACATGCCCGTGCCTCTTCCATCTTTTTTTTTTAATCCCACTTGATTCAACAATAGCTTTATCCTCTATCTCTCCTCTCCCTTTTTTTGGCTAAACTCCTTCAGAAAATTCATTTCTAATTGTTGTCTCCATTTCCTCTTTTCACATGCACATCTAAATTCTATGCCATCTGGCATCCAGCTTCATTATTTAATTGAAATTGCTTGCTTCAAATTACCAATCGTCTTACCAATCGTCTTTACTACCAAATCTGGTATTATTTTCTCCATTATTTTCTTCTTGATCTCTCTGCAGTTTTGCACTGTGGACCACACCCTCCCCAGGGTTTTTGTGATACTCTTCTCTCCAGGTTCTCATCCTACCTGTTGGATCATGCCTCAGTATTCTTTGCTTGATCTCCATCCAGGTTATGTTCACTAATTATGGGTATCCCCCAAGGCTCTGTCCTGGCCCCTCCTCGTTTTTCCTTCTATACTATCTCGCTTGATGATCTCATCAGTTCCCATGCATTCAACTATAATCTTGATACTGTTCATTCCTAGATCTAGACATTCAATCCTAGTCTTTGTCAGAATGTCCTAATACTATATAGATATTTATTAGATATGACATATTAGATTATTCAAATTAGATATTTCATAAACATCTCAAATTCAATAGATCAATAGAACTCATCTTTCTCCCTAAACCTTCCTCTCCCCCTCATTTTCCTGTTATGGTTAACTGCATTGCCATGTATTCAGTCAGGATTTTGTTACCTCAGTGCAATCCTTGACACCTCATTTGTGCTCATACTGTGTATCCAAATTGTCCAATCTTGTAATTTTATACTTTCACTATCTCACTTGAATGCCTCCAATTTTCTCTTTCATGTAACCACCACTCTTGTGCCTTTCATCTGGACTCTGGCCTCCTAATTGCTCTTCCTGCTTCCTATATTCCTCTCCACTCCAGTCCATTCTCTACTCAGCTACCAAAGCACAGTGGGGAGCCACTCCATCCTTTAGCCTTCCCACAAACACAAACACTTCCCACAAACACCCACAAACGCTTTGCACTAGCTGTCTCCTTGGCTGCATTCTCTCTCCTCCCTCCACATAACCGCTCAGACTCACAATTTCCTTTGGGCTCTGCTCCACTCATTCAGCAAACTCCTCCTACCACAGGCTCTGTGTGATTACATTCGACCTATTAAGGGGCAGGGAAGATCTTTAAATCCCCTTTATCATTACATTCAGCCCCAAGATCGTTCATGTCTTGTACACAGCAAAAATACATTAATAATACATTTCATTGCATAGGTTAAAGGGAGTTTAGAAATGACTGGTGTTGGCAGAACTTTACAACAATATAAAAGGGAGAACAGAAAATAAGCACAAAAATCATATCTTAGGGTGGGGCTTGAGCACAAATACTCCATCATTTCCCCCTCCTGAATAAAAGGGGTTCAGAATCTTAGGGTGAGGGGCAAAGGTCCCTTCTCCCATAGCTACTTCCTGCTGAAATTGGACATAGAGCTGTCTCTGCCCCCAGAGGTCCCATTCAAGAGGTCAGTTCTTTAGCTGGCATCTGGAGCTCGGTTGACACCAATCTTGCCATCACCAAAAGTTCTCGCCAGGTCCAAGGGTGACACATCACAGCCATGGACAAGGGTGACATCTGGCTTAAACATTCTGTAAGTGGGGGGTACTAAGCCTGCAGGAAACAAATGTAGTAAACAAGTCCAATAGACAAAAAGCCAAGAAGAAGCAAGGAGACAATAATCAGAAGTGGGGTAGATATAGGGTCAATTGTGCTTCTGGAGTCCATGAACCCACTATCATAGCCTCATTTACAGTAGAATATATGAATTAAGGGTGCGTTTTGGTAATCATCTTCTTCTGAATAACAACAATTACAGTATTATCTTTCCTATGTACTATAATTTCCACAGCCTTTAGAACATTTTCTGGCTTCTACTTTAACCATACTTTAACTCCCAATTTTATTCTATCAGCAGAACGAAACTCTTTAGTTCCTTTGATAATTTTTTCAGAAGGAGGGCCAGCTTTCCCAAGGGGTATTGTTTCACAAGGATTAATGATCACTTGAACTATTCTATTATATTTATAAAATTGTCTGGGTTCTTCACCTAAATTTTTGAATGTCACAAAAATTTCTCCTAGACAATTGGAATCTATTACTCCAGCCAATACATGTATTCCTCAAGCTGCTACTCTTGATTTAGGTAATATTCACCCTAAATGATTTTTAGAGATTCTCATATGTATTCCAGTGGAGATTTTTCTAATTTCTTTGCTTTTTTTTGCTTTTTTTTGGAGGGGGCAAAAAAAAAGCAGGGCGATTGGTGTTAAGTGACTTGCCCAAGATCACATGGCTAGTAAGTATTACATGTTAGAGACTGTATCTGAACTCAGGTCCTCTTGACTCTAGGCCTGGTGTTCTATTCACTGCACCATGTAGCCACTCCAGTAGTCATTTCTTTTCTATCTAACCAAAAGTCCTCTAAACAATGTAAATCATAACCTGCCAGACCAGGTGCTTCTGGATATGGTGCTGGTACATCTTGCCTCACAGTCCAGTACTCAATATTTGGGATCTTCTGTGCTTGCTGTTTTCTTTTTTTTTACTATTTCTTTTTTATTTTTATTTTTATTTTTGCTTTTTGGTGGGCAATTGGGGTTAAGTGACTTGCCCAAAGTCATATGGCTAGTTATGTGTCAAGTGTCTGAGACCGGATTTGAACTCAGGTCCTTCTGACTCCAGGGCTGGTGATCTACTCACTGCGCCACCTAGCCTCCCCATGTTTGCTGTTTTCTAATTTGAAGATTTGGGGTCATCATTCTGACTACAGGTACACTTACTCCCAATGCTCTATTATTAAAATTATATAAAGCAGTGAGCAAATTACCCTTCCGATGTTGATATGAATTATTAGAACTTCACTTCCTTAACTATTCTTTCAACAATCCATTCATACTTTCTGTTAACCCAGAGGCTTGTGGATAATATGGAATATCATATATCCATTCTATATTCTTTAATATACAATATCTCTTCATTTCATTACCTTTGAAATGTGACCCATTTCACTTTGAATCAGCATTAGGGTTCCATAATATAGGCTTATGAGATCTAGACTTTTATGGGTGTTTTTCTGGGTTGCATTATTTTAAGGAAAAGTCACTAGCACACCTGAACAGGTGTGACACAAATACATATAAATTTGCATCCTTTATCTGTGGATAGAGGACCAATATAATCTATTTGCCAAATTTGGGCTAGGACTTTTCCCCTTGCTGTCTCTCCAGTTACTACCAGAGGAACAGTTCATTCCTTTTCCAATTGATATTCCTCTGCTACTTGTTTTAACAATCAATGTGAGATACTAATACCCCGATCTTGTGTCCACTGTTGTGTGGCCTGGACCCCTAAATGGCTGGCCATTTAACAGACCCATTTTGCCTGTACAAGATCATCACTTGGTGTAAGAATAGGAACAATATGTTGAGTAGCAATCTTTGCTAGTCGATCAGCATATGCATTGCAGTCATGTTCTGGTATGGGGAAGGGCATCTACATGAAAAACTGACAAATTAGTCACTAAAGACATATCCCATATATCTTTCCATAATTCTTTGCCCAATCCTTGTTTACCGTGAATTTCCCAATTTTGATTTTCCACATGGGCATCCACGGAGCTAACCCATGAGCTACTGCCCGTGAATCAGTGAATATATGACACCGTCCTCGTTGCTCTGTTTTAATGGCTTGAGGTACTGTAATAAGTTCAGCATACTGACTACTTCCACCTGTCCCAGTACTTTCCAAAGTCCACCTAGTACATGGTTTGTAGGCTGCCACTTTTCACTTGCTTTCTTTTATGGCCCCAATATTTTGCTGACCCATCAGTAAGCCGTGCTTCTTTTTGGTTCTTTGCTTAATCCATCATATCGCTCACTCCATTTTACCAAGGACTATACCAATTGTTGCTTTGGTTTGGGGGATGAATCATTTCCCTCAGTATCTATGTTTACTATAGATACAGGTAGAACAGAAACTCCACTTTTGCCTGTTTTAGATCTATTTTTGAACACACCATTTACATTTAATTATGTTAGCCTCATGTGTATGTCCAATTTTGTGAGAAGCTGGAGTATTCATTACCCAGGTCATAATTGGCATTCCAGGTCTTAATATCACTTCATGGACCAGAGTTAGTTGTTCAGTCTCTACCAAAACCCAATGCAGCCAACAACTGCTTTTCAAAATGGGTATATTAAATTCCAGGTGAAGGGAGTTTCCTAGACTAAAATCCCAAGGGTACCTTTTGGCTTTGTTGTTTTTGCCATAAACTCCAGTTTGCATATTCATCCTATACAATCACTTGTAATTCCACCAGGCCGTTTTGCATAGATCATAAATCTAGGGCTAATTGTATAGAAGCCTTAGCTTCTTCAAAAGCTTTATTCTGCTCAAGTCCCCAGTTGAATTCACATTTCTTCCTAGTAACTTTATATAAGGATTTCAAAATCTGTGCCAGATGAAGAAAGTGGTGCCTCTAATATTCAAATACTCCTATAAAGTTTTGGGCCTCTTTCTTATTAGTAGGAATAGAAAAATCCAGAATTTTTTTGTCAGGCTTGAAGGAGAATCTCTCATAGTCTCTTATCCCATTGTATACCCCAAAATTTTATGGTTTAAACTGGCCCTTGAATCTTTGCAGGTTTAATTTCCCACCCTTTGCTTTTTGTATGCTCAATTAAAAGCATCAAACTCTTCTTCACTTCTTTTACATTTTTCCCTGTATCATAATATCATCAGTGTAGTAGATAAGGTGTACACCAGGTAGCTCTAACTCATCCAAATGTTCAGTCACAATCCTATGACAAATGGCGGGGCTATGCAGGTATCCTTGTGGCAAGCAGGTAAAAGTATATTGTCTGCTCTGCCAAGTAAAATCAAACTGGTCCCATTGTTTAGAATCTATTGGTATAGTAAAGAATGCAGTGGCTAAATCAATAACCAAGTCCTATCATATATCTGGATCGTATCTGTTAAGGTAATGGTATCTGGAACAGCAGCACACAAGGGAGGAATCACCTTATTTAATTGTCTAAAATCCACTGTCATTCTCCATGTCTCAGCTGATTTTCATACTGGCCAGACAGGATTATTCTATCAAGTGGTTGTAGGGCCTAACCCTCCTGCCTCAACATATTCCTTTATAGCACTGGTAATTTCATCTTGCCCCCATGGCACACAATACTGCCTTAAAGTAATTACTTCAGAAGGTTCAGGTGAAGCAATCAGGTTTATTTTTATTTTTCCCACTAAAACTGTATTCATTCCTATCTCTCTTACTGCAAATTGGTATCTCCCCTCAGGTAAATTTAGAATCATACCTCTCAATATATCTATTCCAATGATGCATTCAAGAATTGATACAATTGATGTTGTATATTCTTTCTTAGGTAGTTGTCCAACTTTTGTCATTAATTTGACTCATCTGGCTGATATTTCAGCCCTTCCCTGTCCTGTGATGGTAATAGGAGTTCCATGTTTGAATATGTCAGGGGTCCCTTATATAAGAAAGACCTCTGCCCCAGTACCTATTAATGCCATAGTTACAGTATTTGATTCATTTTTCCAATATATGGTCAAATTGATATGGGGTCTGTAATCCTGTCTGTGTATTTCTTTAATCTGTGCTGGAACTTGGTCCATTTCCTATTCTCTCTGAAGCTGTGATGAACTTGGATACAAAGATTCAGGAGGATTTGTAAGGGCAGTTCTTGTGTCCCTAGTCCATCTAATATTAAGCCCCTTTTCTTGGTACATTTTATATAGTTTATTATTTGGAATACCATCTCTTCTTCCAAAATCTACCCCTGCTCTCAATAGAGCAGTAAACAATTCTTTTCTTGTCAATCTATTCTGACTTTGAATCCACTGGCTATTTGCTCTTCTCTCTCAAGGAAATGTATCTTTTTCTCATTCTCCTAAATCGCTTAACTATGAGGTCTTATCTAGCACCCCTGAAAGAGATTGCCCTATATCCCCAATTAGTAGAGTCAGAATTAGGTGCTTATAAGCAGGAGGAGTCATCTTCACTGTGATATTTCTATGAGTAGCTGCTAAGGGCATATTGTGATAACCCTTGGTGTCTCCCAACATGATAGCAGTCTTCATTATCTCCTCCCTTAAATTTCTTATACAGCTCCTAAACAAGTACCATGGTCTCTCTCCACTAGGCCACACAGAATCAGCAGGATGCATTTTATTGCATCCATTGGCTGCTAAATCTAACAGATTGGTTATATTGTTAACTCCTAGGATATGATGATACCTAAAAGCTTGCTGTTCAAAAGGATTCTGACTAATACCTATAAATTTCAAGCACTCCATGCTATCTACCCGTACTACTCTGGCCTCTTCATCACTGATTCTCACCATCCAGACAATAACAATTCTCCTATCCTTTGGGTGAATTAATATATTAATATGACTTAATACATCAGTAACTTCCTGCTGAGTGAAACCCTCAGTTCTCTCTCTGAACTCTGTGCGGCTTCCCTGATTCTCCTGCTTTCTCCTCAGTATGGGACAGAAGTAAAAGCCTCCTCATCTAACTCCATTTAATTTTCCTCCCACACATTCTTCTGACAATGGTCATTGTGGCAACCAGGCTCAGCCTGTACCATAATTGCATACACCTTCCTTTTGATAGTTTTTTGCTTCTTTTTCTGAGCCAAACACACAGCGGCCTTCTCTTCTACCACCTGAGACCCTCGGCTTGCTCTTCTGAACAATAGCATTTTGTCCCTGATGCTTATCTTTTTTTAGCTAAACACGTGCTCTTCTTTCAACTTACCTTCATATGCCATAGACTCAGTGCTTTTAACCATGCTGATTGCTGTTTTCTGGATCCTCTCCAACTTATCAATGTCCTTTTTAAACTGTGGCATTCAGAGCCAAACACCATATTCCAGAAGTGATCTGGGTTCTGTTACTATCAGCAATTTCTTGGAAGCTACTCAACTCTTAGTGTAACCTAAAGTTGTGCAAGTTTGGGTTTTGTTTTTGTTTTTTTGATCTCCCACATCATACTGACCATTTATCAGTTAGTAAATCAACAAGCATTTATTAAGCACTTCCTATATTCTAGGCATTAGGGATCCAAAGAAAGGCAAAAACAGTTCAATCCCTCAAGGAACTCGCATTCTATTGGGAGAGAACATTATAAATAAATGCGAAAAATGCAAAAAGAAATTGGAGGTAATCTCAGAGGGAAGGCATTAGAATTGAGGACTTGGAAAGGCTTCTAGCAGAAGGTGAGATTTTAACTGAGACTTGAAGGAAGCCAGGAATACCAGGAGGGGGAGGCAGAAGCAGATAGAGAACATTCCAGGCATGGGAGAACTCTAATGAAAAGATATAGAGCTGGAAGATGGAGTGCCTCCTTCCTTGTCCCTTAATAGGCCTAAGGGAATTTGAAGATTTTCCCTGCCCCCTAATAGGCTGAAAGTAATCACATGGAACATATGGTGTCTGAATAAATGTTTTGCTTCTGTCTTTTATATTGAGAGTCCTATATTTTATGATTGAGAACAATACCAGCATAGTCATAGTCACAGCTGTCACTCTGAATATTGTGTTGGCACTACAAGTGCCTCATATGAAGAGCAAGGAGGCTAGTTTTATTGGATCATAGAGTATGAAGAGAGGGGTAGAGTCTAAGCCAACTGCAAAGGTAGGAAGAGGTCAGGTTATAAACGGCTTTATCAGATCTTTTTAGACAGATTGCTATTTAACCATACCTGTACTTAGGAAGATAATGTTTTAACCAAAATGTGAGATCACCTGAGAGTTTAGGGCTGGAAATATAATTTGTTACCCATCCACATAAAGGTAGGAATGATTGAGTTTGCCAAGGATGAGTGTGGATAGTGGTTGAAGAACCGATTGTCCAGGACTCTACATGAGACACAGAACATGCTTACAACTCCATGGTACTCTTCTAATTTGAAAAATTTTTATTTTCCCTTTCTATTAGCAAGCACCCTAGCATACCCAGGATGGCCTGCTAGCACAGGTTTTTTTTTATCTGCTTTTCTAAGGGAAAGACAGCTTCAAAGGAGTCAACAGTCTTACTTTGATTAAACATATGTAAGTCATTCACTAGTTCAGGGGAAAGGTCAGCACTCTGAACATGGAGAAATTACAAGCAGAAAAGTAAAGAAGGTAAAGGTCATTCACTAGTTTAGGTGGAGAATCAGCACGCTGAACATAGAGGAAATACAAACAGTGAAACAGAGAAATTAGCACAGAGATCCAATAGACAGGGCTCTAACCATCTAAACAAAGTAATACAATCACCTACACGCACCACCAGACCAGAAAATCACCAACATCTGAGTAGTTGTGAGGTTCTTAACAAATGGCTACCCAGAATCCCTTCCAGGCAATCAAAAGGTCCTTCTCATGAGCGAACTCCCAAAGTAAAATACCAACCTCCCAGTATATATAGTTTTCAACTGGCTCAGAGCCAGAAGACACTACAACCCTTGTGATTTAGTGCCTAATTGACTTACCACCAAACGGTGTGAAAGCCTTCCTGCAAGCAAGCCTCCTCTGAAGCAAGCTCCTCCTTAGGCAAGTTCCTCCTCCAAAGGGCTCTATGTGACTCAGGATGTATCATAACTGTGAAAGTAGCAAGACATTCCTGATTGAAATGCCTGTGTACCTTTAGACCTGTGAACACAACTCCTGTTCCAATGGAAAAGGGGATACGTGCGGTCACAAAGGCCTGTTAATGGATGGGGAAGATCTTCATATTCCATTAACATTACACTCTGTCACTAAATAAAAAGAAAGCCTCTTCAGGTACCTCAGTAGGCACCCCCCCCCCCGAGATCTGGAAGGATTTTTCAGCCTTATATTCTCTATGCTGCTGAAAAGCACATAGGAGATATAGGTGACTTCCAAGAAGCCGTCTCTGAAGGAGATATATTGGTAGTTCCCAGTTATTCTGCTAAGACTTCCTCATTCAGAAGAGAGGGAGAGTAAGGAGTTGAGGGTGACTAGAATTGGAAGGGTGATGGTGCCCTCAATAGAAATAGGAAACTTCAGAAGAGGGATGGGTTGGTTAGAGGTAGAGCAGGGTGGGGAGGAAGATAATGTATTCTGTTCTGAGGTTAAGCTGTCTATGAGAGTCCAGTCCAAAGTCTGAAGGCATTTGGCGATGCAGAAGTAGAGTTCTGGCGGTACCCTAGGGCTTGATCTAGAAATCTGATAATTATCTGCAAAGATATTATAATTAAGCCCACAGATCTGATTAGGTCACAAAAAAATTTTTTAAATGTGTTTCAAGGGAAAAAGAGGGGCCCTGGGGCATATTTTGCTCTGGCAGGATTATCTATTTGGTGTTGTTTGAAATAACAAAGTTGGTTTAAAAGAAGAGCCACTTTGATTCCTGACATAATTATAGTCATCCCTTCTACATCAAGACTTTCCCCATTGTGGTTTCAATATGTCATGGGTCGGCATTAGAAATTAAATGGGAATTTGCAGGAAATTTCATCGGTAAGGCCAGCAGTTGATATGAAAAAGTTTAGAAACTCAGAAATGCATAAGTATATATGTAGTATTGTATAATATCAACATATTTTATCTTATAATGCAATAATAATTCAGACTTCCTCTCTGGTATGAAGGGAGGGACAAAAATATTTACATGGATTTTCCAGACTGGAGGCTGAGGGGCAGAGGCAAGGGAGATACCCCTAACCCTTGATATGTGGAATGGATAACTGTATAATGAAAACTGAAAACCAGTGTATTAATAAGAAGTGAGGTTTTAAAACATGTGGAGGAAGTCTTGGTATGACTACATCTCTGATTCTGGTACTATTATCCGAATGAGGCTGAATTGGACAGAATTGAAAGGTTATCTCTTGCCGAGCTTTCAGTGACTCCAAAACTGGTTTCATCGGCAACATGACTGGTTTTTACAAGCTTCAACGACTAGACTCTTGTTAAGTAGGAGCTTGATGCCTTTGGAATCCCACTTCTCATCATTCTCTTTGGAGCACCAAGTCCTTTTGCTGGTCATTTATTAGAGGAGCATAGATTTGGAATTGATAGGGACCGTAGAGATCAATGAATCCTATCCCTTCAGTTGAAATTTGAGATACATGAGGTCTCAAAGATCAAGCACTGTTATGCTCATTCCAGTCCATTCAATAGAATTTGTATTTTATTCCTTTGGGGTCCTATTCTCTGTTTTCCAGAATAATCTACTACACAAATACATGTTAATGCCTTCATGAGTGGTAGTAGTTATCAGCCCTCACTCAGTAAACAGGACCAAGAGAACAATTTTAACAAGAAGCTGATGGAGGTAACAAACTCATAATACAGTGGAGAAATTCTTTGCTGGGAATTTCAGGCACCATGGAAGATTATAGGGAAAAGTGTATCTTTTAGTGTTGTTGCTGCTGTTTTTTTTTTTAATTAGACATGGATTCAACAATCTACTTGTGTCTATTTATGGCCAGGCCTAAGCCTTGTTTTGGATTTGGACTGTGTGGGTCAGATAGATAAGTTTAAAAAAGGAGAAATAAATTAAATGATCCCTTAGTAGAAGACAAAGGAAGCATTTTACCTGTGGATTAGGGATGACTGGCATGAGTGGAGAATTGAATGGATTTCACAGAAATTTATTTTAAGTAGAGTTTTGTACACTGAAATGAATGTGTTCTGGACTTTTAGGATTTAAGTAAATAAGGATGACTTATTACTAGTCCTAATGTAAATTAAAGACATGGAAAGTTATGGGAAGAGGACGCATTGTATAACTATAGACTCCTGGTTTCTGTCAGTGTTATGCATGCTAAACCAAACTAACGTCTCCAGAAATAACCTGTATCTTATAAAATGTTCGAACTTTTCTCAGGCCTTTAAAAGGATTGAATTAAAAGGAATGAGAATTTAAGACAAATAACTTGAGTAATTGAAGAATAAACAAAGTGCAAAAATAAACAAGTAGGATTTTAACATTGTTCGTGTCCATGTGTTTATTTAAAATTGTAATCAAGCAGAATTAAAGTCAAATACCATTTGCTACCATGTTCAAAAGATTTTAAAAAGTCTTGCCAACACATTGGTTCAGGTTATATGAGGTGGTTTATAATATGTCCTCCAAATTGGGGAAGGAAACCAGAATACATATTAGAATAGTCAGATTTGGAAGGCAGATGGTAGAGATTTCTAAATAATGTAGATTATAAGAATATAATGAATATGAATGTAAACCATGGAACATGGGAGCAGAATTATGCCTACTATTCTGTAGATTTGATATGTTCTATGTGTACTAGTATCCATCCAGAAGATATATCTACAAAACACCAACATTCCAATGAAATTGACAATTTTGGTCAAATATTCAAAAATTCCAAGTAGTTAGATGCTGCTAGCAGGTGTCAATAAGTCAAGTCAATAAACATTTATTAATATGAATTAAAACAGGACTAATAAGTAGACTTAAAGAATAAAGAAATTTTGTAGTAAATGCCTGCCATCTGCAGACAGACATAGAAACAGAATGGGGGAGAAAAGAATGGAAAGACTTCACTTGCTTTCTTACCTCTTCAGAGGAAAATGTTTAATTAAAACTCCTAGCAGGACTTTGAATTGGTAGAGATAACTTGGCTCTTAGGGCACCACCTCAGGGCCTAAATCTTAATGCTCAATCAGAGTGCATAATACTAATAAGTCCAGGAGAGATCATTTAAAAATTATTGGACTACCTGAAGACCTTAATCAAATAAAAGGCCATCATCATCATCATCATCTTTCAAGAAATTATCAAGGAAAACTGCCCTGATATTCTAGAATCAGAGAGTAAAATAGAAATGGAAAGAATCCACTGATCACCTCCTGAAAGAGATTCCAAAATGAAAACTCCTAAAACTATTATAATCAAGTTCCAGAGTTCCCAGTTCAAGGAGCAAATATTGCAAGCAGTCAGAAAGAAGCAATTCAAGTGTTGTGGAAATACAATCAGGATAACACAAAATTTAGCAGCTTCTACATTAAGGGAATCTGGAGGGCTTGGAATATGATATTTCAGAGGTCAAAGGAGTTAGGATTAAAACCAAGAATCACCTACCCAGCAAAACTGAGTGTAGTCAATGAGGGGGGAAATTCACATTCATTGATGCAGAGAAATTTAATGCATTCTTGAGATTGTATCCAAGCTATCTAGAATAGAAAATTAAAAAAATAAATAACTGACTTTTACAAGATTCAAAAGAAGCATGAAAAGGTAAACAGGAAAGAGAAACCATAAGGGATTTATTAAAGATGAACCATCAACATTCCTACATGGAAAGATATTTGTATCTCATGAGACCTTCCTCAGTGTTAGGGTAGTTGGAGGGAATACACACACACACACACACACACAGAGGCACAGGGTAAGTTGAATATGAAGGGATGATATCTAAAAAATAAAATTGAGGGGTGAGAGAGGAATGTACTGTGAGAAGGAGAAAGGGAGAGGTAGAATGAGGGAAATTATCTCACATAAAAGAGCCAAGAAAAAGCTTTTACAGTGGCGGGGAAGAGGAGGGAGGTGAGAGGGAATGAGTGAACTTTACTCTCATCAGATTTGGCTTAAGGAGGAAATAATGTACACATTCAATTGGGTAAGAAAATCTATCTTACCCTGTGGGAAAGTAGTGGTGAAGGAGATGGGGGTGGGGGAATAATAGAAGGATGGGCAGATTGAAGTAGTCCAAACACTTTTGAGAAGGGGCAGGTTAAAAGGAGAGAATAGAATAAATGGGAGATGGGATAAGATGGAGGGAAATATAGCTAGTCTTTCACAATATGACAATTATGGAAGTGGCTTGCATGACTACACCTGTGTAATCTATATAGAACTGCTTGCCCTCTCAATGAGAATGGGTGAGGAGGGAGGAAGGGAGAGATTTGGACATCAAAGTTTTAAAAAACAAATGTTAAAAATTGTTTTTTACATGCAACTGGGAAATAAGATATAATGGGGTATACAAATCTAGTTTACCGTACAGGAAAATAGAAGGGGAAGGGGATAAGAGAAGTGGGTTGGTAGAAGGGAGAGCAGATTGTGGAAGGGGTAGTCAGAATGCATGCCATGAGGTGGCTGGGAGGGGAGATATGACAAGAAAATTTGGAACTCAAAATCTTGTGAAAATGAATGTTGAAAACTAAAATAAATAAATAATTTTTTTAAACAGTGCACAATACTGTCCATGTGACTTGCTTTCTTTTTCATTTTTCATAATCAACCTCATCCCTTCATCTCTCTGCAAAACCAAACTTCTACTCCACTTTGTGCTTACCACAGTCCAATCCAAAATCCTTTTGGGGGCAGCTAGGTGACGCAGTGAACCTAGCACCAGCCCTGGAGTTAGGAGGACCTGAGTTCAAATTTGACTTCAGACACTTAACCCTTACTAGCTATGCAACCTTGGGCAAGTCACTTAACTCAATTGCTCTGCCTTTCCCCTTCTAAGAAGGAAAAAAACCCTTTTGCTTGATGTCCATTGATGGTGGCCACAGCTACCTCTACAAACTAAAATCCCCTGATAGTGTTTGTTGTTAGCACAAATTTGGCAAACCAAATTTCAGTTTCGACCACCTCAACTCAACATTCCTTCACCTCTACCTTATTTTCCTGGTGCTCACTCTCTCAACTGGGATTTAAAAAAATTTCTGTCTAAACCAAGGAACATCAACCATTGTCTACAATTTCTCTGTGTTACAGAGGCCACTCAGATGATATTCCTCCTGGAGGCTTAAAATTTTGAAGTCCTTTGCAAAATCAGCTGCAACAACTAGAATTATAATCCAGTATATAATAAACATCATTCCTTAACATAATATGAAAGTTACCCAGTTTCCTCATCAGAGAGAACTAGGGAAGAACAGTGTCACAAAAGCTAGAGAAAAGAAGGCGTTAAAAAGCAAGAGGGTGACCAACAGCATTAAAGCCTATAGAGAGCCTTCGACAAGGCTCAAGGAGAAAGATTAAAAAGAGACCGTTAGATCTGACAGCTAAGAGATCTGGTAACTTCAGAGAGCAGTTTCAGTTGAGTAATGAAACTGGAAGACGAGAGTCAGAAGAAAGGAAGTAGAAACACAGATTGTAAATGGCCTTCTCAAGGAGATTAATCATGAAAGAGGGGAGAGATATAGGAGGATAACTAGTGAGTATAAATGGATTGAATAAAGTATTTATTCTTTATATACACGCATACACTTGTAGAAAATATGGAAACAAGATAAGTGAAAGAGTATGTTGGTAGAGGGGTCAGTCTAGTAAGGAGAACAGGTCAGAATGGGATCAAGGGTGCATGCAGAAGGGTGTATCAAAGAGTTGTCTTTCTGTAGTAAGGGCTTAGTTGAGATTATCAGATTTTTAGTGGACCCTGTCAGCATGATTTTATGATTTTCTCTACCTCTTTCAATTGCACGTGAATAGGGACAAAAGCAGTGGATAGTGGAGTAATTCAGGGTTTGGGTTTAATAAAACATGACTGGCAATAAAATAAGGGGACAAGGGACTTGATCATAGAGGAAACTTGAATTGGTAGAGTTGAACTGGTTCGCCAAAGAGTCAAGTTAATGAGAATATGGAACTGATGATGTATAATTTTCTTATTAGGGAAGCTAGGTGGCACCATGGATAGAGTGCCAGCCATGAAGTCAGTAGGATCTGGGTTCCAATCAGATCTCAGACACCTTGTAGCTGTTTGACCTTGGCCAAGTCACTTTACATGTTTGCCTCTGTTCCTTATCAATAAAATGTGCCAGAGAAGGAAATAACAAGCCACTCCAGTATCTTTGACAAGAAAATCCTAAATGGGGTTGTGGAGAGTCAGGTGCAACTGAAATGGCTCCACAATAGCAACACTTTTTTTTTTTGGTGGGGATGGGGTGGGGATAGGGCAGGGCATTTGGGGTTAAGTGACTTGCCCAAGGTCACATGGCTAATAAGTGTTAAGTGAGGCCAAATTTGAATGTGGGTCCTCCTGACTCCAGAGCCAGTGCTTGATTCACTGTGCCACCTAGCTGCCCCAAAATATTCTTATTGATACAATTTATAATTAACTGCTTTTATCCTATACCTGCTTAAGCCATGGTTGTAATTTATATTTCTCTTTATTAGTAGTCATAATAGCTTCCCTTTATTCATATTATAATTTATTATATTTATATTATTCATATTATAACTTATTATTCATATTATATTATAATTCATATTATAATTTATCTATTGGGAAAAGGCTCTTGTTCTATTTGATTTGAATTAATTCAAGGGCAAATGTGAAGGGGTATGTCTTATCAGTATCTTGGATATAAGAACTCTGTCATAGAATCTCGCTACAGATTTTCCCCTCTTAACTGTTTCCCTTATTCTAACTGTATTGATTTTACTTGGCCAGGGGATGGGAACCATGGGGTTGGGGGTGGGGAAGGAAACCTTTCTAATTTATACAATTAAACTTGTTAATTTTATCTTCTGTAATCATTTGTATTCTTTGTTTGGTCAAGAACTGCTCCCTCATTTATAGGTTTAAAAGGTATCTCCTTCCCTGTTCCTCTAGATTTAGGATCTGTATATATTTGGAGCTAATTTTGATATATAGGGCCACATGCTGTTCTAGATTCTCTAGTTTTACCAGCAATTTTTGTCAAAACCCTTTGGATTTATCAAACTATATTATTTTACATCTGTGTTTTGTCTAACTAATCTGCTCTGAATATAGTTTTTTAATTACTGTTTTGTATAATAGTTTGCAATGTGGCACTGTCGGATTCCATTTCTTTTCACTTTCCCCCCATTTCCCCACCATTGTTTCCCTTGAAATTCTTAATGTGGTTCAATTTTGTTTGTATTTTTCCTAACTGCATAAAGTATCATTTTGATACTCTGTTAAATAACTTAAGTATAGTCATTTTTATTATATTTAGCTCAATAAAGAACAATACTGGTCTATTTTTATTTCTATAAAGAGTCTTTCACAGTGACTGTGGCCACAAAAAAGCCACTGCTTTTTTTGCTGGCTAGGCTCTCAGAAATATGCAATCTATAGTTATGTTGACTATAACTTCCTTTTTCTCTTATCTGGGTTTGATTGGTAAGTATTTTATATCCTGCAATTTTACTACAGTTACTAATTGTTTTAATTTTTATTTACCTCACTATCATTCTCTAAGTAATCCATCACATCATCTGTCAAAAAGTAATAATTTTGTTTCTTCTTTTCCTATACTTATTAAATAAGTTTTCCTGTTTTATTGCTACAGTTGGAATTTGTAAAACTATAATACATAATAGTGGTAACAATTGACATCTTTGTTTTACCTCCAACCTTACTGGGAAGGCCTCTAGCATTTCTTGATTGCAGAAAATGGTGCTTCTCGGATTTAGATTGATATTATTTACCATATTAAGAAGCACTTGCCTATTCCTATGCTTTTTTAATTATTGATTTGTTTATTTACTTTTAGTTTACAACATTCAGTTCCACAGTCCCTTGAGTTTCAAATTTTCTTCCCCTCCTCCTGCCCCCCCC
>CM053598.1:211309545-211360589 GCA_028646575.1 Pseudocheirus occidentalis
AATACAAGGCTGAGGATGAAAAGCAGAGAGACAAGGTGTCTTCTAAGAATTCTCTTGAATCTTATGCTTTCAACATGAAAGCAACTGTAGAGGATAAGAAACTGCAAGGTAAAATTGGTGATGAAGATAAACAGAAGATCCTTGATAAATGTAATGAAATAATCAACTGGCTGGATAAAAACCAGACTGCTGAGAAGGAAGAATTTGAGCATTAGCAGAAAGAACTGGAGAAGGTCTGCAACCCCATCATTACTAAGCTGTACCAGAGTGCAGGGGGCATGCCAGGAGGCATGCCTGGTGGGTTTCCAGGGGGTGGAGCAGCCCCATTTGGAGGTGCTTCTTCTGGACCCACCATTGAAGAGGTCGACTAAACTCTCCAGAAGAAAGAGCATTCCACACAGCTTTCCAAAAATTGAAGGACTCAAATTTGTAGCCAAGGCAGTAGCAGTTTAAAAGTTTGAGCTACTGTGTAAATCTGGGCATTCTGAATACTTGAATGTGTGCAGAGGGAGAGAAGTAAACAGCATTGCACTTTATCAGTACTGTAAACAAGTGGAAATGCAATTGTCCTGGAGAATAAAATCTATTTAAAATTGGCACCATAAAAAAAAAGAAATTAATGGCTAACATTTATGTAATTTTTACTACATGCCAGGTACTACATTAAGAACTTTATCATTATGATTTTACTTGATTCTTACAAAGATACTATTATTGTCCCCATTTTCAGATGAAGAATCTGACGCAAACAGGGTTAAGTGACTTACCCAGGGTCACATAGCTAGAAGTGTCTGAGGCCACATTTGAACCCAGGTCTTCCTGACTTCAGGCCCCCAAACAGAGCCTTCTCTCTTAATGAATAAGTATGACCTAACAAAACGCCACAAAGGCTCTGTCTCAAAATGTGTTCCTCATTCTACACCAGCAGTCTACCTCCTCTAACTAAGATGTTTGAGGTGTGCTGCACCCGTTTCAATCAGAGTTCTGAAGCATCTCAGTTTTTTTCTTTTTTCTTTCTTTCTATTACTGTGTTCATCATTTCTCCCCAGGTTGCTCTCTGGACTTTAGTGAGCTGCAGAAACATTTTCATTCTGGAAGCTCACTTGAGCAGGAAAATTCATAAAGTGGAAGTACCTTCCATATCTATGGGACTCTCTGTCTCTCTTTCTTCCTCCTAGAATCTCCACTTAAGGAGGGCGCCCAGGCCAGATCTGTTTGCACTTCTTTACAGGCTCCACTATGAACTTTCTTTGCGTTCTTCTCTCCCTTTTCTTTTTCAGCTTCTTTTTTTGTGTTGTCTTCCTCTATTATAATGTAAGCTCCTTGAGGGCAGGGACTGTCTTTCTGCTTGTACTTGTATTTGTATTTTCAGTGCTTAGCACAGTGCTAAATGTTTAGTAAATGTTTCTTGGCAGACTGACTAACTCATTATGTATATTGTTCTCTTGGTTCTACTTCACTTTATATCGCTTTATTCATGTTTTCCCAAGTTTCTCTAAATTATTTATATATTCATTATTTCTGATAGCACGATTATATTCCATTATCTCTTCATATCAATTTGTCCAGTCATTCATTAATTGATGAGTTCCCATTTTTATCTAGTTCTTTGGTACTACAAAGTTATTATAAATTTTTTTGTATTATATGAAAGATGTTTACCTTGATGAATTTGCCTAGTAATATTTATAGCTGGATTGAAAAGTGTGTGCACATTGGTGACATTTTTTTTAGTATTACTCCAAATTGTTTCCTAGAATAGTTGTATTATTTTACACTTTATTAGCATTAGTGTGCCTGCCTCCCTACAATTTCTCTAACATAGTAAATGTGTGCAATACTTGTTCTGTATTGGAACACCAATCATTGTACCATGGGGCTCCTGTAATAATAATAAATGGGGCTGAAGGTGTTAGGAGGACACTTTCAGATGAGATAACTTCCTGATAGCCCAATGTCCCTCCATGTGAATTTGGTCAAGGAGAGGTTGGTTTAAAATAAATATTCTCCTTATGAGACTTATCCTGCTCAGGTTCTCATTTGCCTGAAGGGCTTATCTGCATTAGGTCTAGGTGGATATAAATTATGGTATATGATTATAAACTCTCCTGTTTATGGAAAACTTGTGTTTGCCTAGGGGTAAGATTATAGTGCATCTCACGCTTATGGGAAATCCCAGTGAGATCAGCTTCCACTCCTCCCCTTAAATCTCAGCTTGTATTGGAGCAGGGATAATATCTTCTTTCTGTCTCTTTGAGAGGATCAAAATCTATTCTCAGATTTCTCTGCACACTGACCTAAAACAAGGGTGGAGGCTGCTTCCAGAGTTTTTTGATTATAATTATACACAGGGATACACAAGATAATTTGAGGAGAAGCCTGATGGGAGGTAAATAACATAAATGGGCACTGGTTGCTTTTGGCTGGGAAGCTAGCAAGGTTAGACCTCTGTATCTCCTATGTTTTCCTCCCTAACTAAGAAGGAATTGGGGTGGGGTGGTAGTGAGCATCCCATTAGTTTTGATACCTACTCTCTTCCAATAGCAGAAGTTAGAATTAAGAACTAGGAGGAAGGAAAGTAGACATCTAGAAATCAAATGTACAATCTGACCTTGCTTGTCACGCTTCTTCCAGTGTGACTCATGATAAAATTGACCCTCTCTTTCAGCTTCTCTTTCTCACACGTCTCTAAATTGAAATAAAAAAGAAGACTGTCAATAAACTGGTGAAGTCTGGGACTGCCCATTCCTTAGTTCCAGAATCTGATGTCTTTATAGCAGTGTTCTCTGGGTTATAGCTAGAGCTGAGGATTATATGTGTTTATTTAGTGCCTAGAGACCAAAGGGAAGTGAGACAAATGGGAAGATTCAGAGTAAGAGGGTCAGGTCAGTAGGAAAGTAAAGGTTTGCGTTCTCTCTCTGAAGCTTCTTTTTAGCAACTGCTTGCTTTTCTTATTCCTGCACTAATCTCATGTACATGAATGAACTCAACTAAGTTGACTGTACCCCCATCCTTTCCTCCTCCTTCTTTCCCACCTCACCCATTCAGCTTTGCTACCATATCTATGAGGGCTCAGATAATGATCATCCACATTGCATCCACTGCATAACCCCCAAATTATTATGCATTGCTACATTTTCCTCTAAGCAAGCTACTTTAGAAGTGCCCATATTGGTTCCATTTGAAGAACTTCAAAAGCTTCATAGACCCTCTATGCCAGTGTCAACTCTTACACCCATGCTATTTGAGTAATGGGGAGATGGTTGATTGTGTGCGAGAGTAGGCGGGTGGAGAGTTGGGGGAGCAAGTCCTTGGGAGGCAGGATCACTTTGAAGAAATGACCCTCAGTTGAACGAATATTCATTGTGGGTGCTGCTCGAGGTCTGATTCAGAAGTCACCCTCTATAAACCTCAGGTTTGCAGGGGTACCCTCCATCTGTTACTTGAACTCCGACAATGATTCCTGTTTTTTATTTTGATTCATCCTTTCTCCTGTTCTTGGCTTGCCTTTTTGATTCTGTTCTTATTTTTTCTGGCTAGGTTCAGACTTCTTGGTTTCCCTCTTCCTCCCCTGTGTGGATATTTGTTTTTCCACTGTGAACTTTCCTTGAGTTCTCTTCTCATTTGTCTTTTTGCAAGAATCTTTTTTTTTTCTTTACCTGGGGGCTCTGGTCCTTTGCACGTCATGTCAACACTGCCTGCTGACTTTGGACCCCTGTTAGAGAGAGGGAGGTGAAGGGTGTGAGAAAGAAGGCTTTCAAAGGCCTTAGACAGAGGTTATTGAGAGACTGAAGTGGTTGGTTGCTTGGCTATGCATTTTTGCAAGCAGACATTTCAGTTTGTGGTCAGGAGTATGACACTTTCTTTCCCTCAGATCCTGAGGGTTTTTTGAATCTTTCTGCTCCTTGCTTTCTCTTCTGCTTGGGGGAGCTCATTTCCCTGCCTTCCCAACTCTGTTGTCTTACTTTCTCTCCAGCATGTTTTACCTATTTTCACTTGTCTCCAGCGTCTCCCTTTATGTGAAACATCCACTTGGAAGGAGATGATTGTTTTTCAGTGGGGGAGGTTATTACTGATACAATAAGAATAATGCTTACTTGTGTAGCATCAATAAGCTCCAACAGCATCAAGAGAAAGGCAACACGCAGGCATGACCCTGGTCTGTTGCTCTTTAGCGCCTATCTAGTTAGATCCCCTCTCTCCCCTATACTCTCCCCCAATTTTTCTTCCTCTTTCTCTCCCTTTCCCTTCTTTCCTCCTCTCTTTTACTGTCCAACCATACTTGCCTGGTCTTCTCATATTAATGATGGTCATAATAGTTGGTCTATCTAAAGAGAGTCCAAAGAGTCTGAAAGGTGGGAACAAACTCATAAAATTATGGAATGTCATAGCTGGGAGGGAACTTAAAAGAGTTGAGCTAGTCCAGTTTAAGGCAGAAGTGGGTGAAAATAGGAAAATGAAGCCAGGAAACATTTCTCTCACTATTTGCCTTTGTTGATATAGCTGTTAATTTTATGCCTTTCCCACCCTCATGAAGTACTCTGTGTCATGTGCATAATAGGTATTCAGCAAATGTTCCTGATTTACTACCTGCGTACAACTCTGAGGTTTGAGATGCAGTGTTGTTGGCTCTCTGGTTAAAGAAATTCACCTTTGGATGGTTTTATTTTGGTATTTATTCATGCCTTTACCAGACCTACAAGGCTCAAGTCATCAAATAAATCATCAGAATAGTTGTGTATTTCACATTGATCTAGAAAAGGTCATTGGGACAGGAATTTGATTTAATTCAGTCAGTGTTCGTTAAGAATCCACAGTGTGTAAGTCACAGGAAGGTAATCAATTTTAGAGGAAGAGAGTTCGCTCGCTCTCTCTCTCTGTCTCTCTCTCTGTCTCTGTCTCTCTGTCTCTCTCTCTGTCTCTGTCTCTCTCTCTGTCTCTCTCTCTGTCTCTCTGTCTTTTATTGACT
The DNA here is from genome assembly GCA_028646575.1 of Pseudocheirus occidentalis. Taxonomy (NCBI): domain Eukaryota; kingdom Metazoa; phylum Chordata; class Mammalia; order Diprotodontia; family Pseudocheiridae; genus Pseudocheirus; species Pseudocheirus occidentalis. The sequence goes on from CM053598.1 coordinate 211,314,515, forward strand.
ATTTTGTCAGAGAACCTGGACCAGTGGCAGACAATACATCTAGAGGACATCCCAAAGACAAACATGGATAAACAAAGAAATAGAATCTTCAAGGGGTGTCTATAACTCCTTGCTCTAGAAAAGAATGCTACTTATTGGACCAGGTATTTTCTACCAATATGCCTCACTATCATTGTTTTAAGCCTCCTCTTCTCCTGGACTCTGTATTTATTTGTGGGAGAGACTGTTTTAGACTTTCAGGGGGTTGTACCGTACCAACTATTCTTACTATACAACCTTAGTAAATATACTATTCAAAATCTAAATGATATGCGGCTGACTATTGTTGGAAAGCACACCAGTGGGGGCTTGTGTGCAGCATTACCAGTCTTCAGCCCTTCAGGGCTGCCCCTTATAATCTCAAGGGGAGAAGTGGTCAGTTGTCCTCTGGGAATTTGTTTCACTCATGTGAATAGCAGTTGGGGAAATGGCCCCAGAGAGAAAGCCCCCCCCCCACACATAGTATTTAATATACGGTATTTGCAACTTTCCCTCAAAGGAACAGCAAAGGGATTTTGATCCATTGTTATCTAAGTATGGTTCCTAAGATGAAGTTCCTAAGGGAGTGACAAATCATAGAAGTAAAACTGTAAAAAAGCTTCTTCAATGCAGAATGAGGTAGGCTGGTCAAAGCTCTTAAAGAAAATTTCCCAAACCCTAATTTTTCCCCTTTCCCTGCCACATATCATTTAGGCCAAGTCTGCAGTATTTCTATACTTAATTGTTCTCATTGGGACATAACTTATCCAGAGGCCAAAAGAAACTCAGGTAAATCATTTTGGATCAAAGCCAGAACGATGTTTAAAAGTTTTAGGAATTATTTATTGCCACCCAGGCACTAGCTCTACAATGCTAGAGAAACCACTTTGGCATGGAAGCTTCCTCCATCCATGGATGTCTCTCTGTTGCTGTGACTCCTGATTAACTCATTCCTCCCAGCACCCCTCTTTTAAGAAAGACTCAGGCCACGCATGTCTTCATTCCTGTCCGGGATACACTCCCAAGTGACCAGAATTTCTGTACCATGCCCCTGTGCTGGATACCTTCATCACCTTACCCATTTTTTTCAGTTTCTTTTTTATTTGTTGTCTTTCCACCATTAGAACGTAAACCCTCTGAGGGCAGGGACTCTCTGTTTTGTTTTCGTATTTCCAGGGATTATTAGTACAGTGTTAGATCTATTTTGTTGTTGTTAGTCATTTCTGACTCTTGGGGTTTTCTTGGCAAAGACACTAGAGTGATTTTTCATTTTCTTCTCCAGATTATTTATTAAATGAGGAAGCTGAGGCAAACAGGGTTAAATGACTTGCCCAAGGTCACACAGCTAGTAAATGTCTGAGGCCAGATTTGGACTCACATCCTCCTGACTCTAGGGCCAACGATCTATCCCCTGTGCCTCCTAGCTCCCTGATACAGAGTAGAAGCTTAATAAATGCTCATTTGCTTTGACATAGACAAGACAAGATGTTTGATTCTTCAACTTTACTTGCCTGAAATAACTCCAGGCCTGGTGCTCCATGCACTGAACTACTTGGCTGCTTTGAGTAAGTGTGAACATTCTTTTTTTCCGAGCTAGATCAGTTGTCCTCTGGAATTTCTGTAAATTTTTCCTAGTTTTGCTCTCAGAGGAGGGGGAGGTTGCCAAGGAAAACAAGTCTAATCATTTTTCTCCATAATAGTTCTTCAGAGACTCAAAGACAGCTCTGAGCTGTTCATCCCCTAAGTATTGATTGCCTTCTCCAGGCCAAACATCTGATATTCTTCCAAGTGATCTTCACATGTCTCCTCGTCATCTTGGTTGGGCCACTCTTGAACTTCCTCCAGCTTATCAATATCCTTCCCAAAATAAGACTTCCAAAACTGAACATAAGACTTCTGGTCTGCAGACTGCTCAGCAAAGACCTTTTTTTTGTCTCCTGGATACTACTAGGCTTCTCCGAATGCAACCTAAGGTTGTAATAACTTCTTTTGATCTCCATATTGTACAGTGGACTCTAATGAAGTGTACAATACATTAAAATACTGAGACCTTTTTCAGAAAAATTCTACTACCTGGATGATGTTCAACACATGCTTGCTTTTTCTCTCCTCTTCCGTACCCCATCTCTTTCCTATTCTCTGTCCCGCTTTTTCTTCTTCTTTCTCTCCCTTTCTCTTCTCTTGCCTGCCATACCTGCCTGGCCTTTTCATATTAATGATAGTCATAATATTTTTGATTTCTCTATTACTTTTATTCTGAAAAGTACTTTCACATGTATAATATTATTTGTTCTCAACACCTTCATTAGTGAGGTAAGGATGTACCTTATCTTCATTTTATTGATGCGTTACAGAGAAATCACTGAGTTAGTCTCTCAAATCCAGGACTGGAACACAGGCCTCTTGATTCCAATCCTAGAGAGTGGGATTTTTTGGAGGGTGGTGGTTAGGTGACTTGTTTTTTTTGGTCTAGATTAAAAGAGCCACTAGTTCATGTAAATTCTTGCCATCTCGCTGCCAGACTCTGTGACCTGTTCTCCAAAGGGAGTAAACACAGCTGTGAAGTTTTATTTCTGTTCTGTTGGAAAACTTTCCTGGCCCTAAGTCTAGGGGCAAGTGACAATTTTGGCAAATCTGCTGGTCTTAGTTCCCACACATTTAGGTACACAGAAGCAACAGAGAGCATGAGTTAGGCAGTACTCTTTATCTGGTTACCTGTACACTCAGAATTCTGACATTCTTTCCACTCCGGGTACATGATGAAACTGAGATTATCAAGAATAGTTTTGCCTTTTGAGCTCTGCAATCATGGAGTGACTTGGATTTTCATTCACGTTGATTTCTTTTGCAAAATGACCCCATCTGTCAGGTGTGGGGAGAAACGAGGATATGTCTGCAAAATCAACTGTAGTGTCACTAACAACAAACCCACCTTTTCTTTCCCCTACTTTTCATAATTGCCCAGGTGCATAAACAAATTTCTTTGGACCACAGGCATCACACCCAGGGATGTTGTGTGTGTGTGTCTGTGTGTGTGTGTGTGTGTGTGTGTGTGTGTGTGATTTTCTTTGTCTTCTTCTTTGTCTCTGTCTCTCTCGGATACTCACATGTTAAATCTAATACACAGTTAAACCCCAAATAAATGAATGAATACAACTGTAATAATATTATTAATAAAACATTATATCAATATAGTATTTTCATAAAATATTAACTAATACTAATAAAACAATAATACAATTAATTAAAATTAATGTACAATTAATCCCAAATTGCATATAATAGAAGTTCATGGCTATGTATACAACCTTCCCTTCTCTTTTCCTTCATATGTTGAAATGTTCATGTTTGTTGATGTTCAAGTTATTATGGTGAGGGTTCAATTGAGATTAGACTATATACATATATATATAGTATGTGTGTATATACACACATGTACATATATGCATGCATATATGTGTATACATGTATATATGTGTATATATATGTATATGTATGTATGTAATAGATACAGCCAGCATGATTTCTTGACTTCTTCTAGCTCTGCTCAGCAGCATATGAGTAGGCATGGAGAAGGCAGATGGTCAAAGTAACCCAAGGTTGGGGTTTGCCTAGGCATGAATGGTAATATGACAAAGAAGCAAGGAATTTAGGTATCAGGTAGTATAGAATTGAACTGGTTCACTGAAAGTTTAAGATTGGAAAGGGAGGAGAATGTTGCCAAAGCAATGTTGATTGCCTATCAAAGTACTGAGGGGTAGAAGGAGTGTAGGTCCTAGTGAGGACACAGAGTAAGTTTGGGGAAGATGGAATGATAGGAATTGTGATATTGATAATCCCATCAGCTTCCATGGGCTCAATTATCATCTCTATGCAAATGACTGACATATATAATCTTATTTGTCTCTGTCTCTATCTCTGTGTCTCTGTCTCTGCCTCTCTATCTCTCTCTGTCTCTGTGTCTCCAGCTCTCTCTGTTTCTCCTTGTCTTTGTCTCTCTGTGTTTCCGTTTTTCCAGGACCAAAACATGCCAGACCAATCTCTTTTCTTATTTTCACAGGGCGAACAGACTCAGAAGTCAGGGAATGCTGTAGATATGGTTTACCTAGGTTTTAGAGGAGCACTTAACAAAGACTTTAATGTTATTCTTGTGGGTAAGATGCTGAGATGTGGACTAGATAATAATATAGTTGTGTATTCAGAACTGATGGAATAGCTGAGCCCTAAAAATCATTGTTAATTATCTGACTTTGGTAGGAGATCTCTAGTGGGGAACCCTCAAAGTATTATGCTTGACCCTCCACTATTTAATCAGTGACCTCAAGATGGGCATGAATAGAGAGGCGTGAAAAATGTCTGGAGGTTTTAGTAGACTGCAAGCTCAATTATGTGATTTGGCAGCCAAAAAATCCACAGTATTAGACTATCTTAAGAGGTAGTTTCCCAAAGTGGAGAGGTGAAGCCTGCTTTTCTCCTCCAGTTCAGATTACATCTAGAGAATTGTGTTCAGTTTAGCATTTTAGAAACTACAAAAACTGGATGGTATCCCAAAAAAGTAGCAACAATGGTGATAGATCTAGAGAAAACCACATAAAGACTATTTGAAGGAACTGGGGATGATGAACCCAGAGGAGAGAAGTTAGGATAGCTGTTTTAAAGTATTTTAAGGACTATGACACCTGTAATATACTCCCCTCTCATCTTCATCTCTTAAAATACCTTGTTTCCTTGAAGATTTGGTTCGAACACCATCTTCTGGTCATTGCAATGAACATAGTACTTAAATCTTTCCATTGTTTTTCTTTGCCGTGTTGTAGTTATTATATAAATTGTTCTGCTTACTTTATTCTGCATCACTTCAAACAAATATTTCCAGGTTTCTCTGAATTTTGTATTTCTTAGTGAAATTATATTCAATCACGTTAATATAAATAATTTGCTCAGTAATACCTCACTTGATATTTTTGGCTATTTCCTATAACAGTGTTGCTATAAATATTTTTTACATATGCATCTCTTCCTTCTACCATTGAATTTTTAAGGGCCTATCCTAGTGGGACTATTGGTGAGGGAAAGGGGTTTCCCTAGTTGGGTGAATTTTTGGCTATAGTTCCAAAGTGCTTTCTAGAACAACTGAACAAATTCACAGCTCTCCTAACAGAGCATTAGTGTGCCTGTCTTCTCACAGTGCCTCCTACAACAGTCATTTTTAACAATCTGATGAATATGAGGTAGAACCTCAGAATTCTTTTGATTTGTGGTTTTTTAAATTGTTATGGACTTGGAGCATTTTTAATAAAATTGCTGATAGCTAGCCTTTCTTCTCTGGAGAACTTCCTGTTTACATGTTTAGGGAGTGAGAGTCATTTCCCACTTTTATCTATTGGGGAATAGCTCTTGTTCTTATAATTTATATAAATTTCTTATATATCTAATCTGTTTTTCTTTAATGGATTATACCTATCATACTTTATAAAACTGTAAAAATAGCTATAGAAATGTTATTATTATCTTCCATTTATAGAACTGAATTTAGTTTTTAGGTACCTATTCATACATTTGAAATCTGACATTTGAAAAATCAAAAGCAACATTTTTTAGGGAATTTGTTTTCCAACTCTAATAAAGCTCGTCTTTTTAGACCTTTTAAGCATCTACAAAGCTCTTTCTTTTTGTGCTACACTACTTGGAAAATTGGAGGCTTTAAATACATTTTTCCAGAAGTGCTTGGATTCTGTTTTGACTTGCTGTTAATCACCATGTAATTCTTTAAACTTTTGTAGGATATGGCATTTTGCAGATTTGTTTTTAAAATTGCAGCATGCTTTACAATGGGAAAATAAATCAGCTAATCAAAGAACAAAAGTGATTTCTGTTGCTGGGATGGACAATAACGAGGCACACACTTCGGGAAATTACACAATGCTTTTAACAACTCCAAGCATCTCTCCAGAACAAAGACTTAGCTTATTCTTATTATGAATATAAAAAATATCAACAATTTTTATTCAAAGAGTAGGAAAAAAGATTGTATACGGTATTGTAAATCTCTGTTATATTTATGTATCTATAACAGAGATTTACAATACCATATACAATCTTTTTTCCTACTCTTTGAATATATTCACTATATTTCCTTAATCAAACTATATCTATCTATCTATCTATCTATCTATCTATCTGTCTGTCTGTCTGTCTGTCTGTCTGTCTGTCTGTCTGTCTATCTATCTGTCTATCTATCTATGTATTTATCTATGTATCTGTCTGTCTGTCTATCTGTCTGTCTGTCTGTCTGTCTATCTATCTATCTAGATATAGTTTGATTAAGGAAATACATTGAATTTAACATGATAATACTAATTCCGCTCTGCTATTATACCATCATTTTGTGTCAATTCATACAAGTCTCCCAAAATTTCTCTGAACCTGTGTCTTATATAATTTCTTATGGCATAATAGTAGCCTGTTATGTTCATAAACTATGTATATTTTTAATCATTCTCCAATCGATGGGTATTCACTTGGTTTCCAGTTCTTTGCTGCAACCAAAATGTTGTTATAGTATTTTTACATCCTTTTTCTCTATTTTTGACCTTTTCAGGGTATATTCCTAGTAAAGGGCCAAAAGTGTATATATACTTTGAGGGAACTGAAAGATGGCCGTGGCTTGATGATCACTTCCTCAACACAAGTTAGTGGTCTTTTGGATTTTAGTTTCATATGACTGAACCAGTACCTAATTACACTAACAGGGATTACTACACTTGTTCTCTGACCTAGTCAATCTGACACCTGAGGCCGATCTTTAAAAAAGAAACAAACCAATATTCTTTAAGTGATGATTTGTGACTACAAAGCATGAATATAACATTTTCAGAAGAATTACATTTTAGATCACTCAAAGGGTCATGGAGATATTTCCAGCAAAGAATTGGTTGGGAAAAGTGGCATAAATGTTACCATCAATGAAATATATCACTAGAAAAGAAGGTGGCATGGTCATGTGGTGAGAGCAAGGGAGAACTGATGGACAGCCCACATGCTCCATTAATACCCACTTATTGTCAAGAGATCCAGAAGAAAACCCTTGGAATGCTGGTCAGCAAAAATAGAACCCAGTCAAAGGGACTGAGCTGTCTTTTATTATCGCTATGGGAACATCTGATGAGTGCATTTGGGAGGATAATCCAGGATTAATTTGCCAGATCCTGAAATCCATTGCTCTAGTTTCAGGAAACAGAGATAAGGTTGAAGTTGGAGGTCACTTAGGCCCTGATGATGGTAATAAAAGCTCTGACAACTGTTCCTGAGTCCCTTCCATGCGTACCCAGGATTCTGTGCAGCTGTGATAGTGCTGCTTAGAGACTGAAATTTTGCCTCGAACATTTGCTGACCACAAGAAAGTCACCCAATTACTCAGGGTATCAGACTCCTTACCTTGAAATTGGTGGGGAACTGGACTCCATGGACCCTGAGCTTCCTTTCAGCTATTAATTTATAATCCTGTAATAGAGTATCCTTCTGTGCTGGACAATGTATCCTTAGTGGTAATTATATTATTGTTATTCTATAAATAACATTTATATCATGACCCTTGAGAGTACATGCAGTATCTATGTCTTTGTGGACTGAGTGAGGACTACCTATATTTGGGTTATTCATAGTGAATTTGGAGTTTACCAAGGAAGGTAAATGTATTAATGAGGTGGGCCTTATGACTTTTGCTTGCATAAATATTTTTAGAGTTTCAGCAGTGATTGGGGCCAATTCTAGCCTGTTCAAAATACTGGTAGAACAATACTACTGACAGTGAGCTGAAGTTGAGCACTTAAACTTTGTGAACTTATTCATTCTCATTTATTCATTCATTTATCTATTTATTTGTTAAGTCATTCATTTACTTAATCATCCATCCATCCATCTGTCCATCTGTCCATCCGTCCATCCATCCATCCATCCATCCATCCATCCATCCATCCATCCATCCATCTATTCATCCGTCCGTCCGTCCATCCATCCATCCATCCATCCATCCATCCATCCATCCGTCCGTCCATCCGTCCATCCGTCTGTCTATCTATCTATCTAGACTGATGCCAGTTCTGACCCTGAACATTGACAAAGCACCAAATTGTACAACTCAAAAGTGGTTCTAGAGAAGTTTGAATCTGAAGACACCTCAATGACTAGGGAAGAAATTTCTCAAGTTTTGGAATATTCAGAGATGGAGAATAGTTAGAGATAGAAAGCCTCAACAACCAACTAAAATTTAGTAAAAATCATCCCAACAGAGTCCCAAAGTCTTACTCACACTTGTATGAATGAAGAGCAGAGACAACTCTAGAGTATGTGTTCATTTTCTGACTGAATAAAAGAGTTCAGGTAGACCAGCACACCATAAAATGATTCAGACTGTCCAGAGCTGTCTGCCGGGCAGACTGGTTTTCAATTTAGGACCTTGTAGTGATTGTTCTAAGAGCTTTAGGATGGAGGAAGATGTTAATAGGAGGGATTTATGCATGCCACTTACATTTTCTAAGATTTTAAATTTAATTTAATTTTGTCTTTTACATTTTTTTTCAGTTATCAAGCATTTATCCCTTGTTATTCTACCTCTCCAATCACCAACACCTGATGGGGAAAAACCCTTGCAAAAGATTAGCATCATCAAGCAAGACAAATTCCTACGTAGGCCATTATTAAAAAAAAGTCTCATTTTGCATATTAGTCCATTACCTCTCAGTCAGGAGGTGGGTATTCTTCTTAATTATTGGTTCTCTGGAATTGTGCTGGCCATTTTGGTTCCAGTACTTTTCTGTGACTCATGGAAAAAGTGGTTGCTGGCATGAACTACTTGGAGATGTTATATTTTGTTTTTTTGGGTTTTGGGGGGATGATACCTTATTTGGAAAAATGTTGGAAGAATATAAGGGAAAAAAATCTTTTGGATGTCAACGAGATGCTTCCTGCTTCCTGTCCCAGAGAGGACTGTCCTATGGAATCTATTTGCCATAAAGGTTGTGGTCTCAATCTTATTTACATGCTATACTTTATCCTCTTCCTCCTTTCCATCTCCATTTCTATCCTCTAGAAGTTTCTCAGATCACCAAGAGTCTCATCTCCCAGTGAGCAGGCAGCATCACAGTAGTGTCCTTCAGATGACTATCAGATCTGCTTAGGGTTGGGGTTACATAGCAGAGGGGGTATGATGTCTGATGAGTACTGACATACCTCCAACTATTGCATAAAGGAGGATTATTTTTTGCTCTTTGGAGGGGGGAAGGCAGGACAATTGGAGTTAAGTGACTTGCCCAAGGTCACATGACTAGTAAGTGTTAAGTGTCTGAGGTCAGATTTGAACTCGGGTCCTCCTGACTCCAGGGCTGGTACTCTATTCACTGCAGCACCTAGCCACCCCTAAAGGAGGATTTTTTGAGAGGGAGGGAAAGTTATACTGCAATTTTTATTTAGAGTTCATCAGTTCTCTCTCTGGGTGTGAATAGCAAATATTTCCAATATTAGCCATGTTGCAAAAGGTAACACAAACCAACAAAAAGCAACAGAAAAAAAGTAAAAAAAAGGATGCTTCAATATGCATTCAGACTCCATCAGTTCTTTCTCTGGAGATGGGAAGCATTTTTCATCATGGGTCCTTTGGGATTGTCTTGGATCATTTTATTTTCAGAGCAGTTGAGTTTGTCATAATTTACCATCATTACAATATTGTTACTGTATACAAGGATCTCTTGATTCTACTTACTTCACTTTGCATCAGTTCACATGGGTCTTCCCAGGTTTTTCTGAAACTATCTCCCTTGTCATTTCTTATGACAATAACAATAGTATTCCATCACAATCATACCACAACTTGTTCAGCCATTTCCCAGTTGTTGGTCATCCCTAAAAGAGGCTTTTATCCAAATTTCTCCATTGGTCCTGAGCCCAAAGTTGGGCTTTAATTTTTCAGTCCTGTTTTTTCCATGCCCCAGACCATTTTGTCTAACTCATGGTTACCACCCTAAAATCAATGTAGATGGCAATCTTGTCTAGCTTCCTCAAGGCTATATAGCTATATAGATCACAGTTCATCCTGCTGGAGTACTTGCCAATATTCCCATCATTTAAGGTGCCCCCAGTTACCTGATTGATGGTTATAGGCTCCAGCTGTACTGGCCTCTCTCACAGAAAGGAGAACTGTCAGTGAAAGGTCAAAGAAGAGATCCTCAGGAGCCAGGTCCTCACAGGCCCTCATTGGACCAGTTGAGAATGAACAGTGTTAGAGCTCAGACTTGAAGCCTCTGACTCTGGCAGATTTTTTAACCTTTTTGTGAACACTGCCAGACGCACTGCTCGCTGTCAGTGCCCATGAAGCAGCCTTCTCTGCTGGGACCTAAACAGGTAAAATAAAATTGTTTCTGGTTGGTCTCAGTCAGAGGAATAGAGAAAATGGTACCATTAAGGTTGACAGCCCCTTACCAGGGACCTGGGAGACCCAGTCTACCATATTGACGAGGTCAGGGATGTCCATAGAGATTGATGTGACAGCTTTGTTTAGATGCTTAGAAGCCGGTGTAATCTATGTACCTTCTTCACTGGTCAGACTGGGTTGTTGTAAGAGGAGATGGTAGTATAGGGAAATACTTTGGCCTCCCTCATCTTTATCACTAGGAACAAAGTAGCTTTCACCCCTTCTAGGATCCAGTATTGTTTAGTGTTAACTACATACAATGGCTCAGGTGACCCCAGCAAGTTTCCATTTGACCCTGCCCAAAATAGCTGACTGAGAGGTTGCACTAAATGCATTGGCACTATTGTATTGTATTGACAAGTATTAACTTTTAGAAGCTCATGATACGCCTTCTCTTGGTGGCATGCTGTCAGAAAAACACCATGGGTGGCCCAGAGGATCCTGGGGGGGGGTCCTAGTATAGCAGTAACCTGGTTGCCAGTATTTAGCCACCCTTGATTTCCAAGTGTGTCATGTACCCTATGGGGCTTAGATGCAGCTGAAAGACCCTTCCTGTTCTGGGACGGGATGTCTGGGCATAGTTTTATTAGCACCCTTATAGTCTGGCTATTGATTTGCTCTTAATTCACTCTGTTTCAGGAACCACATCCATAGCTTACAGGAAGGAGGGAAGGTAAAAAGTATTTAATAAACATCTACTATCTCATTTGACCTTCATAACAATTTTTTTTTTGCTCTTTGGAGGGCAATTGGGGTTAAGTGACTTGCCCAAGGTCACACAGCTAGTAAGTATTATGTCTGAGGCTGGATTTCAACTCAGGTCCTCCTGACTCCAAGGCCAGTGCTCTATTCACTGTGCCATCTAGCCACCCCACAATTCTTTTTTAAAAAATTTATTTATTTTTAGTTTTCGACATTTACCTCCATAAGTTCTAAATGTTCTCCCCCTTCTCTCCTTTCCCTCCCCAAGACAGCATGAAATCCAATATAGGCTCTATGTATTCCTATTAAATATAATACATTCCTATTAAATAATACATTCCTATTAAATATCCCCATTTTCACATTAGTCATGTTATATAGAAGAATTATAATGAATGGGAGAAACCCTGAGACAGAAAAAATGAAACAAAACAAAACAAAAATATTAGTCTGCTTAGCTCTACATTCTGACTTCATGGTTCTTTCTCTGGATGTGGATGGCATTTTCCTTCGTGGGTCCTCTGGAATTGTTTTAGGTCCTTGCATAGCTGAAAAGGGCTAAGTCTATCAAAGTTAGTCGTTGCCCATTGTGGTTGTTACTGCATACGATGTTCTCTTGGTTTTGCTCACTTCACTCAGCATCAGTTCATATGAGTCTTTCCAGGTTTTTCGGAAGTCCGCCTGCTCATCATTTCTTATAGCACAATAGTATCCCATTACATTCATATACCACAACTTGTTCAGCCATTCCCCAATGGATGGGCATCCCCTCAACTTCCAGTTCTTGGCCACTGCAAAAAGAGCTGCTCTCAATATTTCTGTATGTGCAGAACCTTTCCTCATAACAATTCTTTAGGAAGGTGCTATTATTATCCCATTTTACAGGTAAGGAAATTGAGGCAGATAGAAGTTAAGTGACTAGCCCAGAGTCACACAGCAATAAGTGTCCGAGGCCAGATTTGAACTCAGGTCTTCCTGATTCCATCCCTGGCACTCCATCAGTGGATAAGCACCACCTCCTAGATCTAGGTGACAAATGTATTCAGCCTCCTCCCTACCAAAAGGGGCTGTTATGGTGCATTAGTATTTTTTCCCATTTGTATCCTATAATTTGTTCAATCATTCCTTAGCCCACAGGCAATCATCTTCTTCCCAACTCTTCATAAACCAGAGAGAGCCCGGTCCAATTTGCCTTGGGGATAGTTAACACATTTTCATCTCTGTCAATCAGCTATGTTGTTGGGCACTGCCCAGAAGGCTCCACAAACTATTTGTATTTATGTCTCCTAGGAGAGTGCAATTTATTTGGAGAGAGGAGCCTTCGTTTAGTAATTTCTTTATTTCTTTCCATGGTTTACACACTTCAGGTCTTATAGAGTGTACTGAAAAAAGTACAGGCGGGATTCCTGGGAGGTGGATCTGCCTCCTATCCCCATCTCCCACCTCTATTAAGTGAATTATGAGAAAAGCAGAGGTAGGCATAAAAGCAAAGAAGAAAGCAGTACATTCTTTGTCTGGTCTTTAAAAGCTAGAAACTCCCTTTAGATCTTTCTAAACTCAAGTTCCATTTTTTCTTCATACTTGTGAGTATATGGATTACAATTTCTTTTAAGGAAGTTTCACAAGATTTTGTAGATCATGGACTGGGAGAAGCTTTAGGGACCATCTAGTCTAATCCCACTGATTTTACAGAGAACATTTAACTCCAAAAAAATTAAGTTACTTAACCACGGCCACATATGTAATAAATACTCAAGCCTAGATTCAAAACCTCTGATTCCAAACTCACTAGTATTTTCAACCGTAGCACACTAAGAGAGAGCTGGTAACATGGTGAAAATTCATCTGGGAGGATGTGGTATGTTTCTACTATACATGGTGAGTGCATTTGGGAAACAATTATCTCTTTATGAGAGTTAATTTTGGTAACTCTAATACTGACACAAGCTGGCTGTGTGACCTTGGGCAAATCAATTAACCTCTCAGTTCCTCTAGGCAACTCTCTAAGACTGTAATTTGCTTATCTGAGTTGATGGAGCAAGTTTCCCCTTTGGGAGTTACCTACATAGAAAAAAAAAAAACACTGGTCCAGAACAGCCGAAAAAAAAAGAAAAAGGATGGTCAGAAAGCATGCAATGGTAAAAATGTGGTCAAACAACTGGTCATTCAAGACTTCCAGGGTGGAGGAATCTACTACCTCCTGAGGCAGCCCATACCGCTGTTGAATAATGCTAATTATTAGTAATGTATACCTTACTGAAGCCTACATTGTCTCTTTGCATCTCCCACCCATTGTTCTTGGTTCTGTCTTATGGGACCAAACAGAAAAAGTTTAATTCTCTTACATATTACAGCCCTTCAAATACTTGTGGTGTCTCCAGTTCTCCATTTCTCCCTACCCTTAGTCTTCTCTTCTCTAGGCTAAATAACCCCAGTCCCATCAACCAATCTTCAATTAGTTCTTCAATCTAGTTGTTAAAGGGATGAACCTCCATTAAATCCAAATCTGTGGGTTGGTCACATGAAACCAAGACTATAGCGCATATGAACTGTTTTAGGCTAATTCAATAAATCAGATAAAATCAAATCAACAAATATTTGCTGTGGGTAAATCGTATGCAAGGTTATCATTTTTGTATTTATTTGTCAAATTTATTAGAAGTCATATTTCAAATAGAAGTATACATTGGAAGTATGCAGCAATTAGCAATGTTTGTAGTAATTTTCCCTCTCTATGATATGCCTCCAAGTAAAACTGTGTGTGTGTGTGTGTGTGTGTGTGTGTGTGTGTGTGTGTGTGTAAAATGCTAAAGCAACTCCTTGTCTTCAGCAATAATAACTTCTCCATATTTCTAATGCTTGGAAGAATTCATAAAATTATTTCTCCAGACTTCAAATGCCCTGTTTTCTTTCCTGAGAATGGGCAACAAAAAATTAATCTTGAGTAATTTTTCATATAAAAAACTTTCAGGAAGACAAATATTGTACACCCCATGCATTCCAAGCATGATCTTTGTTATAAGATTTACTTTTCACACATGATGCATAGCATATGCGTGAAATTATGGTACCCTTCTTGGGACACTGAGTGCTTGGCTTTCTTCTGTGTTCTTTGTTGCCAACTATTGGATTAAGAAACTTTAAAAAGTTAACTTTAGGTTTGGGGGAATACTGTAATATTTAATCAGGATTAAAAGAAGCTGGATAGAATAAATTGGAATTTACAATTGTATTTCAATTTAAAGGGGTTTTTTTTGGTTAAAGCTCTCATCATAGTAAAAGCACGTTGTATGGATTATCAAGGGAGCAATATTCCATTCTGTATACTCCCTTCCCCACTCACACCCCTCCCCATATGCCAGTCATATGACTTTATTATAACAAGCTTTCTTTTTTGACCCTTATTTTTTTCTCTTTTCAATTCAAAAGGAAATAATTTCTTTTCCACTGTAGTTTTCTTAAGGTGAAAGGGTGAAAAGATCTATTAAAATATTTATTTTATTGAAAACATCAAGATTATATTAAAAAATAACTAAAAATTATTTTATTGAAAACATCAAGATTATATTAAAAATGAGCAAGTTACAAGATAAATATCTTTCATTTTACATTGACCAGACCTGTATTATATCTGTGGAGGAAGCTCCTAGTAAGGCACTTCCTTTGCCAATGAACCTCTTCTCTACAATTTAGAGTTGCCTCGGAGCAGTAGGAGGTTATGACATGCAACCAGTATGTGGCAGAATTAAAATCTGAACCTCAGTTGTTGTGACTTTGAGGCAGGCTCTCCATATCGTATGTAAATAATTTAAAGCATTCTACATTACTTTGTTGTTGGATTTTAAGATGATGCCTGATGCTGTGATGAGATGCTAAACTGATTTTTTATTATTTAATTTTCTCCCTAGCAATTGGTTTTTATAAAAAGCACTCTTTAGGGAATGGGGACCCTAGAGATCACCTAATTGTCAGAAACTTAGCACTGGGGCATTACATGGCTATAAACCACAGTGTTTTCAGAGCTAAACTACCGGTTCTTTTGCAATTTTTTTCTCTTATGCAAACAAGATATGAAAAGTCTTGGGTCTGCTTTTCCCAAAGCTCTTTTTGATGCAAGAACACTCTGATCTACTTTGCATTTAAGTGAAATATTTGCTTTTTATGAATGTAGAGACTTTCAAGAAGATGATTTGGTTTTCAACATGCCCGCAGTTTCTGGGGCCAACAGACTGAATGAGTTGAGAGAAAGCTGTCCTGAGTGAGTGGCAGGGGGATTTAGCAGCTATCCACTGATTATGCAACAACCCAGCTTTGGTTTCCAAAGAAAATATGAACAATCTGCAGTGCATTTCAAACTGCTTTTTACCAGACACAGGAGGGACGGCATAATTCTTTTGTTAATAACAAACCTAGAATATTTAGAAAGGAATGGGTTATTGGCCTGTATCTGCTCAAAGAAAACATCCAGGGTCTTTACATTTGTGCATAGAATATATTCCAATTTAAAATAATTTGACCTTTCAAGCAACAACATATTTAGGTATTATAATAATATTTTCCTCTGGCCCTGTTACAATATTTTTAGTGAATTTATTTTGCAGTTAAATCTATTTTAAGAAACAATCATTGGAATGGGAATAAAAGTCCCAAGGTCTAAATTAAATTTAGAAGTCATTTGATCTTTTTACATTTTTATCTTTTATTTTATTTTATTTAAGTCTGTTGGACTCTGACAGGCATCTAGGTTTGCTGGTGTTGGAGAAAGTACCAGAAAATGGACCTTGTATGTTGTAGGGAAAAATAACACAGTAGAGTTGTTTTTTTGTTTGTGTGTTTGTAACCACTAGGCAACCAGGTTTCTTAAGCTGAAAGTCGGGACAATGATATACATTTAGCAAGAATCCGATCTCTGGATGAGAGATACCGTAAAAGTACAAATGAGTACTTTCATGTGAGTTTCTTTCCCAATGAAGCACAGGGACAAATCTGTCTCTAATTATATGTTGCTTGGCTATGGCACTTTTCATCAGAGGACCTCAAAGTACTTTGCAAACATTAATTAGGCTGCCCAGTATCCCCGTGGAGCAGATGTGAGACTTTTCACCGATTTACAGGACAACAAACTGAGACACAATGCAGTTCAGAAGCTACCCAAGATCATCCTGTGAAAACCACACGTTGGCTGCTTGCTAATAGTGACTTGCTGTAATCCCTGTCACTTCTTTCCCCATTTACAGTTGCCTGTCCTAAGCAAAAAAAAAAAAAACAACAACAACAACAACAACAACAAAAAAACATAGAACCTCAGACAGCAAAAGAGTCAGCACTTATGCATCAGACTGAAGTCCTACTATGTGAAAGCCTTCTTAGCAAAGACTGGGTCTGGCTCCACCCAAGAACAATCAAAAGACCTGTACAGGTTCTTCTTTCTCTGCCAAGCATGTTGGGCAAATGCTGAACTTTTTGGTGGTGTTGCAAAAAAAATGACATTTCACGGATGTCAAGCGACGTTGCTGGAAACAGGGCTGGCAGTAGGCTACAGTCTTCATATACTTCAGTCCTAATCCAATCCTTCAAAGCCCTGTGATTTTCTGTTGGTGGACATGCAGGGGTATGCTTATAAATGCTTAAGAGTTGGCTCTTTGGGAAACAAAATTTGCACAACAGATTTTAAAATTTAATCTGAATTATTAACATTTTCTCCATCACTTTTTAAAGTCTAGTCCAGGAGTCTTCAACCTCATGTGGCCTTCTAGGTCCTTGGGTGTGGCTTTTTGATTGAGTCCAAGTTTTACAAAGCAAGTCCTTTTCTTAAGGGGATTTGTTCTGTGAAATTTGCATTCAATCCTCTGAGGGACTTGAGGCCTTCAAGGACCACACTTGAAGACTACATGTAGAGGAGCATGTGTGGCCTCCAGGACGAAGGTTCCCCACCCCCGTCTAGACTGTAAACAAAACAATAAATCAAACCCTACTTTGTAGTATTTGCTGATTTCTAGGGTATAGATAAGGGGCAGTTAGGTGGAGTAGTGGAGAAAGTGCTAGGGTTGGAGTCAGTCCTGGGTTCAAAGCTGGTCTCAGATACTGACTAGCTATGTGACCCTGGGCAAGTCCAAACCTTTTTTGGCTCAGTTTCCTAATCTGTAAAATGGTTAGAGAAGGAAATGGTCAACCACTCTAGTATGTTTGCAAAGAAAACTTCAAACGAGGTCCTGAAGTATTGGACGCAACTAAACTGACTGAACAACAAGAAGAAAGTATAAGTGTTCACACGAAACATTTAACAATTGGCTGTTGTGAGCCAGTTCAAGCAGGTTCCAGCTCACCCCTGTTGTGTTCTCCTGTTTCTGATGTAGATGCCCACCAGAGAACACGACTTCAAGAGTGGGAATGGTTTGGGAAGACTTATATGAACTGATGCCGAACGCCATAAGCAGAACGGGGAATATACGATACAAAACTGGAAAGAATAAAAGTAATGTGAAACTAAGAGGCAGAAGTGTAACCCTAGAGGATTAAGGAGATGCTCTTCTCTCCCCTTCTTTGTAGAGGCGGAGGCCTATGGATATGAAATAGTGTCTACACTCTCAGAATTGGCTGAGGTACGGTTGATTTCATTGAATTGCTTTCTTATTTCTTACAAGTGGGGGAGAGGTGAGGGATATATTTGGAAAAGTGGGTGATTTTGAGGATGAGTTTCTTGGAACCGAGTTAGACTGATTCTCAGAAAATAGTCTATCGCTGAATCCCTCCCTACTTACAATCTTTTCTAATTGGGAAGACCCATAGCCTGTATTTAGTTGGCATAGTCTTTTGGAACACAGGGTCACCTACATTTTCTCTAAAGCACCTCCAAGCTCTGAAATTCTATAATGCAAGATGATGAATTATAGCCTACGATCTGCATTGTATAATTAATGTCTTCTTGTAGGTTCTCCTATTTTTTATTTTTAAGAAGTCATCACCATAATTGGACATTTATCTGTCTTCTATTATATGTAAGACATTTTTGACCAGTGTGCATTATTTTAAAATGTCTGTGCATATTCAAGCACATATGTAGATGACATGTAAGGCGCCTTCAAGTTCTGAGATTCTGCGATTTAGCATTTATTTATTTACTCAAATGTATGTTTAGATGTTCATTTATTTATCTATCTTTCTATTAACTTATTTATCTATGTATTATAATCTTGTCCTGAGATTCCTCATGTAAGGGTGAGGATAAATCAAATTGAGTAAATCAATCAAGTCACCCCACTTCATTTGAATCATGTGATGATATGCTAGGCCTCATATCTTAACCAAATGAGAATATGTTACAATCAATCATAGGCTAAATGTGAAAAAGTCTTTGATCAACTGGACTGATGTCAGCTCTAGAAGAGTGTTAGCATTGGCTGAGGAAACTTGGGAATACACTGTGGGGCCTGAATAAAACCAAGGAGTTAGTTCAGAACCCAAGAAAGAACTAAGCTCTCAGGGAGGAAATAGTAATTCAGCTAAAACCCTGAGAAGGAGCTGATGAGGAGGTGGGAGTGGGTGAGGAACAGAGTCCTTGGCCTTGGTTTCAGTCTTGGGCCCACAACTCAACAAATTGGCTGAAAGAAAAGCTACATTATATCTAAAGATCATGCCTTGAAAATTCTAGCAAAAAGACTTCTAGGATCAGAGTCGTTGAGTCACATCTTTGGCACGTTTCCTAGGTTTTAGTTCACTTTCCTATAGGCTCTGTATATATTGATGTGAGAGTGTTATAGTTTTAGGGGAATGTTTGTTCCAATTCTACAGCAGTAAAATATCCTTTTTTACAAAAGATAATTGGCTAACTAGTAATCAAGACAGGAAATACATCTGTGGGGGCTCAAGAGGTATATAGCACAGGACTTCCCCTCAAACCCGTAAAGGTAATACTTTACATACACACACATATTGGTATTTATACACATAAACCTATCGGAGTCACAGCTACCTTAAATTGCCTTGGGCACTGATACAGAGAATCTCGTGAATTCTCAGAATTCACAGAAAGAATGGATGGCCTATACCCCCAGGAAAAAAAGACAAGGGAATTTGTACCCTGGACCTATAGAGCACTGTTGGGTTAAGGTGACCACACTTGCTTGTGTGGTTGCTGAGTAGGAGGCAGACCTCCCCAGGTGTCACTGTCCTGGCCAAACCCTTAAGTGCCTTTGCTGGTTATGACCTTGACATATGTGCACACATAGCAACACCTCACCTGTCTGGTCATTCAGCTATATTATGACTAAATGCTCTCTTGCTCATTCGCTTTTTCATATTTGCATGCAGTTTTCCACCAACTAGATGACAAATTGCCTTTGTGTCTTATATTTACCATTTTTTTGTACACCAAAGTTCTTAGCACGGAGCTGGATCCATAGTGTTACCTGTTGTGATCCCACCTCCGCCAAAGTCTTATTCTGCTCCAAGTCCTGGCAAATCTTGTTGATTCTACCTCCACAAGGCCTCTCACTTCTCTGCTCACACAGTCACCATCCTAATTCAGGCCTTCATCACTTCTCACTTGGCCTCTCTGCCCTTAGTCTCTCCCGTTTTTCTTCCACATAGCTTCCAAAATGATACTTCTAAAGCAGAAGTCTGGTGTACTGCTCCTCTACTCAAAATATCTAAGGCAGTGGTTCTCAACCTTCCTACTGCCGTGACCCTTTAATACAGTTCCTCGTGTTGTGGTGGCCCCTAGCCATAAAATTATTTTCATGGCTACTTCATAACTGTAATTTTGCTACTGTTATGAATTGTAATGTAAGTATCTGAGATGCAGGATGTATTTAAATTGAACGTAACCCACAGGTTGAGAACCACCAATCTAAGGGCTCCCCAATATCTCTAGAATTAAATACCAACTCTTCTTTTTGGCCTTTCACAATCTGGCTCTAGTTTACCTTTCTAGGCTTATTGGTCACCTTCACAAATTCCACAGTCCAGCCAGACTGCCCCTTTTGTTGTTCTTCATATTAAACCTTCCCTCCCATCTCTATTCTTTTTCTCAGGCTCTACCCCATTCCTGGAAGGCACTCTTTGACTCCTAGAATTCTAGGTTTCTTTCAAAGCTCAGCACCACCTTCTACCAGAGGCCATCACTGGTTTCTCCACACATTCATGCCTCTCTACCCCTCTCCATGCTTACATTTATTTTGTATACACACACACATATTACATATGTACATCTGGGTCCCTATTAGCGATAACAAAGAATCCCATGAAGGGGTTGATGTATTGCACTAATTGAAGTTATACTTATATAAACTATGGTAGTTGGTTCCAGTCCAATGGAAATACGGAAGGCTAATTCAAATAATGTGATCACTTGACAGGATTCATATCTGCACTGATTGGGACCTGACAGAATATAAGCTCCTCAATGTAAGAGACTGTTTCATTTTTGTCTTTGCATACTAAGCACCTAGTCCAGCTCCTGGCACCTAGCAGATAATTAGCAATCATTTCTCGATCGATTGATTATGTGAAGATGCTCCTGGATTCTTGTAGGCTATGCCAGTAGATTGTAAATTTTCACAGTTCTTTCCAGGTTGGAAAGGTTTCAAACGTATGTTTCCAAATGGGTCACAGTAGGTAAATTTGGAGAAATCTCCTCACCAGAATGTTGGCAAGCAGACGATGAGTTCTTCTGGCCAAAACAACCTTCAAAGTAGCATCTACTAAGACCTGGATGGGGCTCCAATGCGCATGGGTGGAAAGAGCATCTTAATAAAGTCGCAGATATTCGGAAGAACTAAAACAAGATAAAAACTTAGCTCTCATAAATTCCAATTTCGTCTCTGTCTTGTGTCATCTAGACCGAGATTTTCTGAATTCAATTTCTTCTTTTTTTAGTCTGAAAAATGGGGATAGTTATATAAACGGACTTCTTGGGGATGTTGTCAAGAATAACAAAATAAAACAAAATCACGCAGCATTTCGACATCTAGAGATTGCTTTAAATTTGTCCGTGGAATTCTAAGACAGACATTCAAAGAAATGCAAAGGTAGTCCAGAATCGGTGCTGTTATAAAGAGCATTTTTTTTACACGATATAAAAAAAGCTCTGTGTATGCTGACAAATGTAGTGAGTACTGCCAAGTTCAGCGTGTCTTAATACAGCCTTCTATCATGCATAATTGTGGATGTTCTTTTAAAAAGCCAACAGCACTGAATGCCTGACAACAAGGAGAATGAGGCCTTGCAGACACAGCTGCATTCAAAGCCTTAATGCTGGCCTTTTATTTCCTCCTTTTGAAATTCCCCAAAGAATCTAGTCTGCTCTGTAAGCTTTTAATTGGCACCTTTAAGAACAAAAATTATCCTGCATTACAGAAGCATAGAAGACCATACAACTAACTCTGATTCAGTGTTCAGTTGTAAGGTGCGTGCAATAAATGAAGTTCCTGATTGTCTCTGAGGGGGAAATATATGAATTATATTTCAGCTTCAGGCTAGTTTTTACATTCTACGAAATGGTGAGCTCTTTAAGGGAAGGTGTCTAAATTCTGATCAAGACCAGAATCGCCACGCAGGTAGTTTTTGGCATTTCTTAGCACTGCAGATAATTTGTATCTTCCAGGTAACTAATTATCAATCACCATTCTGTGCCACTCCAGGGAATAACATAGGAAATTGCTAGGAGGAATAATTAATAATGACTATAATGTTAGCTTAACATTTCTAGTAGTGAAGTAACAAGCACAATATTAATTATTTTATATATTTCACTTGATCCTTACAACCACCCTGGGAGGTGGGCGCTATTATTATTCTCCATTTTACAGATGAGGAAACTGAGGTAAACAAAGCTTCAGTTGAAAAAAAAAGGTTAAGTTGACTCACCCAGGGTCCTATCAGTGACTAAGGCTGGATTTGAACTCAGATCTTCTTGCCTTCAGGCCCAGCACTAACCACTGTATCACAGCTGCGTAGGAACATTAAGCCTTCCCATAAGCTTCCATTATCTTTCCTCCTCTTCCTATGACTTCATTATCTTCTTCCCTCTTCATTTTCTCTTTACTCAAATAAGAAAAAAAAATCCCCAAATTTATATTTTCCACCATCTCTTCTCTTTTCACACACTCTCCTAGTGATCTCATTAGTTCATATAGGTTTAATTATCAACCTTATTTTCATGACTCCTAGATCTATATATACAGTTCTGCTCTCTCTCCCAAGCTATAGTACCATATTACTAAATCCCTACTGGACATTTTGAAATGGATGTTCCATAGATGTAACGTGTCCCAAACTGAACTCATATTTTCCTGCAAACTCACCCTGTACTAAATTTCCTTATTCCTATCAAACATACTTCTATGTTTCCAGTCATTCAGGTTTGCAACCTTGGTTTCATCACTGAAACCAATGATGGTTTCAATTCATCCCACATGTCCAGTCTATTACTTTCATCCATCCCACAGTCCAATCTGTTGCCAAATCTCCATTTCTACCTTCTTCCACAGCATCTCTCTTATTTGTCCTCTAAATACTCACACAGCCATCAACCTAATTTAGTCCCTTGTTACTTCTTGGCTAAACTGTTGGGTCTCAGCCCCTTGAGCTTCTCTCCCATCTGATCCATCCTTCATACAGCTTGTTAAAGTGATTTTTTTTTCTAATGCACAGGATTGATCGTCTCACCACCTTCTTCAATAAGTGACAGACTTCCTTTTACTTCTGGTATCAAATTTGGTATTTTATTGGTTTTTTGGCCATTGAGGACCTTCGCAACTTGACCTCAACTTACCTCTTAGCCTTCACTCCTTACTCCCAAGGACACTGTGGTCCAGCCAAGATGGCCTTCCCTCTAATGCTCATATGTGGCCTTCTACCTTGCACCTCCATGCTGTGGCATTGGTCGTCTTCCTTACCTCTCTTTCAGAATTCCTAGTTTTCTTCAAGACTTATCTCAAGTGTTATCTTCTCTACAAGGTCATTACTGATCGACTCAGTTGTGGGTATCTCCCCTTTCCCGATACCAACACCCATCTATTACATATTAATTTTGTATATACCTCTATAACATGGTTGACTCTAGAACCACTCTCTCAAATTCAGGCATGTTCAATTTGGACTCTAAAAGAACTTGAAGAGATCTTTCTCTTTTCTGCCAAACATCATGAACCCCAACCAGCCATGTCCCGACCTCTACCAATTCCATTTAGCTATTTACCATTTAGCTTTTACAAAGAAATATTTACTTCCAAGATAAAACAAAGACAAACATACAAACATACAAACATTTCACCCCAATAGCCTCAGTACCCTCTTGGTCTCTGGGTAGGGAGGGGAAAGAGCTTTACAACTGCTCAGTTCCTACATAACATTAAAGCTGACGTTGTTGCCAGCTTCTGTTAGGCTGGAATCTTGGAACTGTGTTCTAATAGTTCCTGGGTATGCCTTGGCCTGTAGCCTTCCAAGTGTTTTATACTGTCTTCAGTTATTTTAAATGGAATTTCTCTCGGGTTGGAGTCTGGAGATCTTTGCTCCTCAGGGTCTTGCTGCTGAACTGGCTACAACATCTAGCTTGGTTTCTTCAACTCCCAGGTACCTGGGCTTGAGCCCTTAGGTTTGACTGGGGACTACTCCGTGCATCTAGAATGGAAAAGAATGAACAAAAAGGTCAAAGATCAGACCTGCTTCTCAGGGGCCACATGGCCTCAGGTGGGGAATAAAGACACCCGACCCTTTACCATATTGGATAGTGAAGGAGCTGTCTGCCTCAGTCTTAAATCCTGCAAAAATCTACCTGGTGCTGAGTCAGGTAATTTTGAAGACCACAATAATCCTGGTTATGCAATTAATGGAAAAAACAATTTCTTCCAACTAGATGGTAGACCAAGTCAGAATGTCCATGCATGCTCCAGTCCTCTAGTCTCCTAGAAGCAAGATCCTTGCATCTTCTACTTGGATGGACACCATCTTAGGAAACTGAGAGTATCCACAGTTGAACTTGACCCCCCTCATACCTGTATAAATCCTCATTGCTTCCCCACAGTTTCTTTCCCATAAGTTTCTTCAAAGGTGGGTTTTGCTTTAAATCTTGTTCTTGTATGCCAAGTGTCTAGTACAGTGCCCAGCAC
This sequence comes from Pseudocheirus occidentalis, assembly GCA_028646575.1. Classification (NCBI taxonomy): domain Eukaryota; kingdom Metazoa; phylum Chordata; class Mammalia; order Diprotodontia; family Pseudocheiridae; genus Pseudocheirus; species Pseudocheirus occidentalis. The sequence continues at coordinate 211,338,812 of CM053598.1, forward strand.
AAAGTAGGAGCTCACTTAATGCTTGTTGATGGATTTTTATTTCTACTTATTAATACATTGCTTTATGCAACTGGCCTCAGCTAGAGCTAGAATTAGTTATACTATTCTCAGTCCTTGGAATTAGTAAAAATTTTGTATGAAGAGAATCTTTCTTGGAAGTCGAGGCCTGTGTAATCTTATTAAAATATATTGGCTCTATGATCTCACTGCTGTTCAGTTACTGCCAAATTAAGGGTGTATATAAGTTTACTATAATTTCTTTGTTAGATGAAGCAAAGCTCCATATGAGGTGGCTTTTATTAAAGACTTTTTATTATTTGTCGTACCACTGCTTTGGGCTCCTGAAAAGGGGTTCGTTTTATATGGGCAATAAAAGCCTATTTCCTTGGGTAGTTAGCATTTCATTACACAATCATTAATACCATCGAAGCACAAGTGATATGCTATTTGAAATCCAAGAAGAGTTTCTGAATGACCTGCTTGGTAATTTATAGTTGGTAGATTGCCTTAATTCTTAACCACACTGCTGTGTTTAAGGCCTATGACTGTTTACAGCACGATTTCTTGAAAATCACAGTAATTTTATTTTATTTGAGGGTGGTGTCGGTGGTTGGGGTTTAACCGTGGCATTTAAGTAATTTATGAAAAGACTGTTAGAGCTTGAAAATACTGAGATATTCTCTAGTCCAAATTACCTAGAAGAAAAACCAGTCTTGGATAGGTGAAATGACTTGCTCACGGTCACACAAGAAATTAGTGGCAGAGCCAAGGTTGCTTGATACTTAGGTCAATGATCTTTCCACTACTTCATGTGTCTTTCAGCAAAGCTGATTATGCAAATTAGGAATCTATTTTCCCTTTCAAGAAATTATAACATCAGACTCAATTTTACAGCAGCTTCTAAATCACGTCATTAGAAACCTTTGCCGATGGTTGTAACCCTCAGTCCCGTCAATGATTTAAACATTATTACAATGACTTAGGACAATGGCTTAGAATACTAGTTATAAGGTGGTTTGATTTATTGAATCTGATCAAGTCCTAAGTTTGTAGGTTTTCCAGGTAAGAGATAATTTGTTTTCCCATACATTCCTGATACTATATTATGGTCCCCCTGTTTATCCAAATAAAAAATTAAATCTCAGATTAATTTTTCTCAGTTTTATTTTTAGTACTGGAGGAGACTTAAATAAACGTATTTGAGCTTTTGGAAATAGGTGGCTATGGAAATGGGAAAATAAATGGTTTTTCTCTTTCTATATCACAGACTACAAGATAAAGCCTTTACACACAAGGTGGCGCTATTGTTCTGTTGTTGGAATAAGGTCTCTCAGGACGTGAACTGGAACCTGCAAACCTTTGTGATGAAAAACTGAATCCACAGCCCCTCTCCTTATTTATCCATTTATCCATCTGTTCATTCATAAGTTCCTTTGACTTCTCACGGAAAATACTACCTAGATTTATTTGCATGTGTGGTTGAGCTTCCCTCTCACAAATAACTTCTCTTTCCTCCTTTACTTTCACTTTTTGTTGTTAAAAATTTTATTAGTAGAAAAACAAAGGTTTAATAAGAAATAGAGAATTTGCCAACCAAATGCACTGTTAATGAGAAATGCAGTATTTGCCAACTGAATGCACTGTCTGTTTTTGAAAACAGAGCCAAAAAATCTTGGCAGCCAAGAATTTTGATTGACTTGACACACTTTTTGGAATGGCCCCAGCTGTTAAAGAGCTTTGTGGGGAGTTGGGGTGTAGGGGAGAAAGAAGACCTGAGTGCAGAATTGTGTTCGAGCTGTTTTACGATGGCTGCAGTATTTCTGGTAAGAAAAGTTATTAGGTGTTTATGAGCATTTCAAAAGACCCAGCAAAAAAACCCCAGATTCCATGTAAAAATATCCACGTTGGGACCCTTAACACTAAGAACAGAACTTCAGTTGGGGAGGTAGAGGGGTGTGATCAGTGTAAAGCAGTGGTTGTTCATTGCAAAAAGGGTTTATTGGGGGAATTCCAAGAGAATGAAGGCGTTGCCAGGTTTGGGAAGGAAGGGAGGGCAAGTTGTTGTGGTTGGGTAGAGGAGGAGGATTGGGCTTCCTCTTGCTGCTGTGCTTCTGGATCACGTCTCTCCCATACCCAAATAAAGGAAGCTCATTATGATTTAGTGGAAGGATCTTTCTTTACCAAGTTCCTCTATAAGGATTCTTAAGCTGGGGTTTGTGGACCCCACGGTCTGTGGATAGATTTCAAATGAACTTGATTGGGAAAAAAATATATATATCTTTATTTCAACATAATCACTTTCCTATGTCTGTAATTTCAGATATTTTAAAATGTTATTCTGAAAGGTGTTTAAAATAATCTGATAGCCAAAGGGGCCCATGACACAAAAAAGGTTAAGAATTTATTTGCATGTTGTTCTGTTGTTGGAACTCTAGGAATTGTGGAAACTGGCACATGGGACAGTCATGAGTATTTACTGAGCTTCCAATGAATTGGATGTGCCAAAAGAAGTAATAATTTAAATACCATTTTGACGGTTCTCCAGTATCATCTTTCTGCTACTATTACATAAAACCTTTTTCTTTGTAGGTGATGCATGGCACTAGAAGGACACATAATTTAAGTAGTTTTTCTGTCACTCTTGATTCATTTCCCTAGATCAGCAGCAAGTTTTTTATCTAGGCCTCTTTGTGATTTATAACATATTTGTGAGAATGAGAGCTGAGATTTGAGGTTCAAACTCTGGCTCTGAAATGAAATGAAGGTACATATTGGATTAAAACTTTATATTTTAATACTAGGATTCCATATTCCATAGGAAAAATATTACTTTTTCAAAAGAATACAAAACAATCTCGATATTTTTATGTTATTTAAAAAAAATGTAAACTCTTCCATGAAATGGACCCTTAGAAAGAAGTAACCAACGGGAAAAGGGGCAGATTTTATGGAGGAATAGTCCAGGTTGAGAAAGACATGCATCTATATACATGTATATGCGTATGTATACGCCTGTTCCAGGGCAAGTGGTTCCCAGGTGCTGAGGGAAGTTACAGGATGAGAGTGGCAGAGACATGGTTTTAGAGTCTGGAAGCCAGGAGTAGTGCTGAGAGGGAAATAAAAGCCCTTGTTTATCATTTAGTTCCACTCAATTCTTCAAATTTATTTACCTGTCTAGGTTCTAGATTCCACCTTTTCTGTATTTATGTTTCAAAGATTCTCCCTCGCTCTAGTTTTTTTTTTAAATCAGGAATGCATGAAAATCCTGTATTCTATTAAAGATTCATTTTTTCCCCTTCTAGGATTATTTTTGGTTGGGCAGGATAAGTCATTCTTGATTGTAACTTTTACTTTTTGCCTTCCAACTACCTTTTCTTCATAGTAATCACAGCATTGTCTTGTCCAATCAGAACTGTGGTTCCTTGGCACTTGAACTCTTTGGTGACTTGGAACATTTTTCTTATTTGACTTAGAAGCTCTGGATTTTAACTATAACATTCTGGTGATGAGTGAATTCTTTCTATTTTTACTTTGTCCTCTACCTGTAATGGATCTAGTCCATTTTATTTTATGATTTCTTGAAATACAGCATTCAGGTTTTTGTTTGTTCATCAGTTTCAGGCAATCAGATGATTCTTCAATTATGTCTCATTGACCCCTGCCCCCCCATCAGTTGTTTTTAATAGTAGAAAATTCACATGGTCTTCTACTTTTTCAGTCTTTTGAGTTTGTGCTAATATTTTCGGTTGACTTATTGAATCAAGTTCTCTGTTCAATTTTTTGCTCCATTCAATTTTTGATCCTTGCAAATGTTCAAGAAGTCATCTATATACCTTCTGCTTTGTATCTTCTGTTCCAGGTTGTTCATTTTCCTTCCAACGTTTTTCCTCAAGAGCACTCATTTTATTTTTGTAATATCTTGCTTCATTTTTTCTATCTGCTCTTGAAGTCTTTGTGGTCAAACTCCTCTTTCTCCTTTTCCATTAAACATAACAAAGCTGTTCTATTCTGGGTTTAGCTCTTAGGCTTGTCTTGATGGACAGAATTTCATCTTTCTCCCTCTCCCACCCCTTTACTTTACAAAGATACTAGACTATGAATGTGCTACCCTGAATGGTATATCAGATGTAGTAGATGAAATCGTTCATTTTGCTGAACTCTTTCCCCCACTCTTTTTTATTTTTGTTATAAGGGATGGCTCTATGGGGAAGAGGAGGGGAAAATAAAACAGAAGATATTTTAAGAAATGATAATAAATATCCACAGCAGTTCTTCATTGTATTTGAGTATTCTTTCATTTATTCATGTCTTTGGCCTCGGTTCTCAGATGGGAGGTTTGTGCCAGGGCAGAATTCGACTCCATTTTGCTCTCTTGAATGGGGTGACTAAGCCCTGATTCTGTCCCCCTTGCTCTCTGGATGCCATTGCTGTTGCCCTGTCGTAGTTCTGAAGGAGGCGGCTAGGTCTTGGTCCCTTCCCCTCCTCTCTTCTGTAATCCCTGCTCATGGATCTGGGTTGTGAGTTGGGATCAGGCTCTGCCCTCTGCCTGAATCCTTCATTTCCATCTCCTTTTTAGGGGATTTCGATGCAGGTTTCCAGCCTCAGCCTCCTTCGTGTCTCCTTCTTGAGTAGTGATCAACTGGAAGTTGGATTTGTTCCTTCCTGTGGTCTTGACAGGATCCGACCAGATATACATCATCATGCAGACCCAAGGCCTAAGCATAGGGCCATGGCACAGGCTGCTGCCACAGTACCTCTGTCCCATCTCCTTCAAACCCTGGGGTGTCCACTGAAGATCACAATGGTTTCAGGCTTCTTGTCTGCCTCCCTCCCCCAGCAGAGTACTTATTGTAATGATTAATTTAATCATGCAAATGTAATGATTAATTTTGCTGAACTCTTTCCTCTCTTTTTTTACTCTTTGTTATAAGGGATGGCTGGGAATGGAGTGACACAGAATACTGGGAAATAAAAAACAAGAGATATTAACAGAATGAAAAATCCACAGCACTTCTTTGTATGAGTTTTCTTACACTCACTCATGTCTTTAGCTTCAGTCCTTGGATTGAGGCTTTGTGTCAGGGCCCTTCTTTACCCTATCTTACACTCTCACATGGGGTACCTGGCCTTGGCCTTACTCTTTTCTGGATGCCACTGCTCTTATCCCCATATAATTCTGAATGAGATACCTGGGTCTTGGTCTCCCTCCCTGATCTCTTCTACAATCTCAGTTCAGCATAGGGAGATAGGCTTTGGTACCTCTACCATATTACTATGTTCTTGAATATCACCTTAGCTCCTACCAGGAGTTGGCTTTGCTCTGGAATAGTCTGGAAGGTCAGTTGAAATTGGATATAACTTTTCACATCTTTGTTGGAATTCGAATCCCTTCATTTTGGAAATAAGCTGAGAACCAAAGATGTTACTAAATAGCAGGACCCAGCCCCTTTGACTCCATATTCAGTTGGTTTTATATTATTACACAATTCTGACCTTCCCAACCACCCAAACCACCACCAAAAAACTCATTCCTTCAAGAAGTAGCTCTCAGATAGTAAAAAGAAGGGAATCTGACTCAATATTTTCATTTTTGAAGCAAATTGCTCTAACTCTCTCAGAGGCTTTTAAGCTAGTTACTAGCTAGCCCAAATAATAATTCAATAATAATAATAAACATTTTAATGGCTAGGATATCAGGTGTTACACTAGACTGGTGTGGGTAAGATCAATCAATCAATTATCAATGAGCGTTTAGATAGCACTTATTACATGCTAAGAGCTAAGGAAGTAGACAAAACTGAATAGTTCCTGCTCTCAAGGACCTTACGTTCGAATGGAGGAGAAAACATGCACATGTGTAAGGATATTTTATATACATACATATGCACATATATACATACATGCATGTGTGTATTATATAAAAACAAAAAGTAGTTTGGGGGGGAGCTCACTAGCAGCTGGGAGGATCAGAAAATGTATCAGTGAATGTAGAGGCCTAGGGATTGGACAGGGGGAGTCATGTATGTGACAGTATGTCTGGATCTTCAAACGCATAGAGGAGGGTAATATAAAAGGACTGGGGAGGCAGGACCAGTCAGTAAAGGGCTTTAAACACCGAAAGAAGGATTTTATACTTGACCCTGGAGATAACAGGGAATGACTGGAGTTTTTTAGTAGACGATGACACGGTCGGAACATTATTTTAGAAAATCATTTCGGCAGCTGAGTGGCAGTTGTGCTTATGTTGGGAGAGTCTTGGGGTAGAGAGGTCAAACAGCAGAGCATCGCTAGAGGTCAGCATAAATATGGTAAGGACTCAGCTGAGGACAGTGACCGTGTGAAGGGGAATGCAATATGTGTTGTGAAAATATTTTTGGGAAAAGGAGGCAATCTTGCTTAGGAATATGTTCCCTTGGGTCAAATTTCCTTAAGTCATTCATTATTTCCACAGTATCTTCCCTTCCTTTAGCATTCAATGAGATAATATTTGTACTTACGCACCATACTCAGTGTTCCTGACACAGAGTAGGAGCTTAATAAATCCTTGTTTTCTTTCTCTTCCCTTCCTTTAGTTTTGAATCCTTGAGGTAGAAAGAGTGATTGGGGAGCAATGACTATGACCTAGGAGGGAGGTAACGAGCACCTGAACCAAAGGGATGATTGTGCGAGTAGAATGGAAGAAGAGAGTGGGGGTAGAAATGACACAGCGGCAAGTGTCTCGTCCTGGTGCATGAGGGAGAGTGGAAGACAACCACGAATAAGATCAAGAACCTGAGAGAAGGAAGTGTCGTGCCTTTCACAGAGAGAAGGAAGCTTGGAAGATGGGAGAGTTTGGGATAAAAGACAGTAGGTTTGGTTCTGGACTTGGGGACTTTGAGATATCCCTGAGACATCCATTTTAATATGTCCAATAGGCAATTGGTGACACAGGCCTGAAGTTGAAGGAAGAGAGAACTGGGGCTCAGTAACTAGATCTATGAGCCATCTCCATAGAAATGACCATTAAATCCATGGGAAGGAGGTGGTGAGAGGAAAAGGGAGGGAGGGGAGGAGGGAGAGAGAGATAGGGAGAGGGAGAGGGAGGGGAGGAAGAGAGAGAGGGAGGGGAGAGAAAGAGAGAGGGAGAGAGAGAGGGAGGGAGGGAAAGAGAGACAGACAGAGAGAGAGACAGAGAAGAGAGAGAGGACACACAGAGAAACAGAGACAGAGAGAGAAACAGAGATAGACAAACAGAGACAGAGATAGAGACAGACAAAAAGAGAGAAATCAAGCTTGAGTATGAATCCCAACTCTGTAACTTACTACCCATGAGACTTCAGGAAAATCATTTAACTTCTCTGGGTCCCAGTTCCTTCATCTATAAAGTAAAAGGGGTTGGGTTAGATGATCTTTAGAGTTCTCTTCAGCTGCATATCTATGATCCAGTGGTTTCTTTAGAATCTGTTCATTTTATGTTTTACTTTCTGTTCAATTTAGATGTTTTACTTTGACCACCAGAGGGCTCCCATACACATGATATTCTACTAAAATTCCCAAATGATAAAGACAAATGCAATCAATTTGTAACCCGAATAAAGCTAAAAGTTGAGCATCTGAAAACATTTTCCATGGAGGGAATTTCTTTACAATCAAGGCAATGTAAGGCATTTGCACATTTATGATAAATTTACCATAATTATACATTTACATAGATTATCTATTATTTGTTAATAATTTGTGTTCATATCACATCTAATTAGATATGATAAATTATGATGATCAGTTTATTGGAAAATGTAGAAGTACAATTTGTCAAATGAGTGAAGAAGTGGACATATAAATCCTCACTACTGACCTTGGAGAGTAAATCTGGTAGCTCGACAGTTGCCGGATGTGCGGGAGTAAGGATGTGAAAATTAATGAGAATATATCAGAACTGCTAGGATGTACTGATTTAGTCACATCCATGTTCCACAGCAAGAAACAAAGAAGGAAAACTTTCCAGAAATCTTAAGATTCAAAGCAGAAAACAAAACCAAAGCAAAACCAATCATGCTATAGATACCAAAATATTCATGACGATACTCTTTGGTGTAGGAAAGAGCTTGAATCAAAGTAGGTGCCCATAATTTGAAGAATATTTAAGTAAACTGTGCTTTGTCAATATACTGGAATGTTATTTAGTAAGCAACGATGATGTATGAATATGAGGAATTCATGGAAACATGGGAAGACAGATGAACTGATGTTGAGTGAAAGTGTGAACCAAGATATCATTATTTACAATTATAACAACATAAGGGAAAAGATGCCTAAAAGGAAGCTGAATTCTTAATGACTGAAAAATCAATAATGGTTGTGTAACAGGTAACAGATAATTAACATTAATAGATAAATGAAACATCCCCCCATCTGCTCAACAGTAAGGTGAGGGACTGCTAGGGCAGAAAGACATATGTACTGCCAGTTGGAGTCACTGTGTAGGGGCATTTTTACTTAGCCACTTTTCTTTATATAAGAGAAAGTTCAATTTTAGGTACTTGAATTAACATCCCCCCAATCTCTGAAATAAAAAACTTTCATTTCACAGATGAAGAAATTAAGGTACAAAAAGATTATGTCACTTATGAGGTCCTTGAGGACAGGGTCTGTCTTTGGTTCCCCAGTGCTTATGACAGTGCTACGCAGGTAGAAAGTGCTTAATAAATGCTCTTTGACTGAAAGGTGGGATCTGAATCCAGTTTATTTGACTGTGGATCTAGCTTTTTTTTCTATGACATCGTAATGCTTCCTAAGTTGTAGACAGGAGGTAAAAAGAAAGTAAGCTTCTTATAACCTTCCTGAGTTTAAATTTCACTCTAACAGAGGAAATTTTTTAGGAATGAGAGTGAGGAAAGCTATGAAATATAAAGATATTCTTTTGCATGTCATAGTGAAGGTAAGTCAACCCACCAACACATACACAATATTGGATAAGGATTTGGCTATTGTCAAGGTAAAAGAGACACAGTGAGGTACAGGTTGGATTGGAATGAATGTTAAGCAAAGAATGAAATGGCAACATTGGCTCCTAGAATTATATTTGACCTTACCGTTAGAGGCTAACGCTCTTTCCTCTGAATAGTCTTAAACCACTTTGCTTTCTTTATTCTGTCTCTGTGAAGTGTTACAAGAACATTCGATGGGCATTTCATTGTATGAAAGTTAAGGCCTAAAGATGCAATATATTTTATTATGATTGCTCTGGTCATTATTTTGATCTGGGAAAGACAGATTGAAAAACAGTCTTTATTAAATTTGAATCTAATTACCCTCTCTTTTTTCCTTTTCAAAACGACAAATTAACTTACTTTGAAAAAAACAAATTCTCAGACCTCCAGTGGGATCCCAAACTGAAGAGGGACAAGGAGCAGATTTTCCCCTTCTTTGCCTTTGGCTGAGTATTTGCTGCTCTCTGTCCTCCTGCCGCCCACTGACTGGGCCTGCATTCGGTTTCATTGAGCTGCCCTTTTCTGTCTAATGGTGACTCACACACACTAATTGTTTCTTCCTCACTAGTCACCTGTGGGCTCTGGCAGTAATCTAGAAGCATCTGTTCTAAATCCTTCTGGATTACAGGAATTAAAGGCCCCAATTAGAGACCTGGGGTCCTGTAAGTGTAAATCCATTTAACCTTAATTCACTGGGGGCCCTTGTCCAGAAAAGAGGCTGTTTTTCTGACCTCTACCTTCCCTGCTTCCTAGAAATGTGGCATAAATAAATATGGTTTCCTGTCCTTAAGCCTCTCTCCTACAATTTTATACACATGCACATATATGCACACATGTGTATGTGTACATATGCATATAGTTAGACATGTATGCACATATACCTGCACACATGTGATTTTTAAAAAGTGATTCCAATCTTGGATAATTTAATGTAAAAAAATGTCATTAGATTATTTTCTAGTCTTTACAATATAAGAACCCTAATAATAATCTGTAAAATGAGCTGGAGAAGGAAATGGCAACCACTCCGGCATCTTTGCCAAGAAAATCTCAATGGGACCACAAAGACTGGACAACAAACATAATAAATAATAAACATAATAAAAATATTAAACATAATAAAAATACTCAAATGCACATAATACTTTAATATTTGCTAAGCATATTTCTCAAAACAATTCTACAAGGTAATTTTTGCAAGTGTTGTTCCCAATTAACAGATGAAGAAACTGAGATTTAGAGAAATTAAGTGACTTCCTCAAATCACCTTAAGATGAACATTAAAAGAATTCTTATCCTTATTTTACACATAAACATGAATCTTAGAAGTTTTAAGCGGCTAACGTGTGTCACCTACATTCAGTATTTCTGATCATAAATCCAAAGGAGCTGAGTTACATGGAACTTGGATCTTGGGACCCAGGAATGCAGACTCACCTTAGACTGGAATTTCTAAAAGTCCTTTTAGAGACTGATGACAGAGAAGACAACCAGCGGATCAGCTGTTTTTTTTTAAACCAGTGATGTTTCTTTAAATGGCATTTGCTGTAACTAACATGAACAAGCAAATCTTATTAAAATATCTTACCGAAAGCCTGAAAATATTTCAGGACCTGTATGCCAATGGGGGGAAGGGAAAAGCATTTCTATAGCAAATACCATGAGCTAGGAACCATGCTAAGAGCTTTACATACATCTCATGTGATCTTTACAATAATCCTGCAAAGGAGGCGCTGTTATTATCCCCATTTTATAGCAGAGAAAACTGAGGCAAACAGGTTAAGTGACTTCCTCAGGGTCACACAGCTAGTAAGAGTCTGAGACCAGATTTGAACTCAGGTCTTCCTGACTCCAGACCTAGCACTCCACCCACTGTGACAGCTTCTCTGTTCATTGCTATGATAGGCACCATACTAGAGAATGTGGTACTATCAAGGAATGTTCTTAAGGATAGGTGCCAAGCACCACCATGTCAGTAACAGAGAAATTTACTGCAAAAAAGTTCCCAGTTTACTCTTTCCCTTCTGATTTTAATTGTGTTTATTTTGTATGGTTTCACTTTTATGTAATCAAAACTTTTATCTTCCGCAATCCTCTCTATGCCTTGTCTGTTCTCTGCATAACTATACGTGATATTTTGTTTCTTGCTCCTCTTCTTTTTTTTTTTTTAGGGTTTTTCTTTTGCTTTTTGGAGGGCAATTGGGGTTAAGTGACTTGCCCAAAGTCACATGAATAGTAAGTGTGTCAAGTGTCTGAGGCCAGATTTGAACTCAGGTCCTCCTGACTCCAGGGCCGGTACTCTATTCACTGCACCACCTAGCTGCCCCTCCTCTTATTTCTTTATTGATGATGTAACCTGTCATTGATCCTTTTGGAGTTTATTGTGGTAGAAGACGTGAGATAATGGCATAAAACTAACATCTCCCAGAAAGCTATCTACTTTTCTTAGCACTTTTTTGTTCCATAGGGAGACCTTATCCGAGCAGTTTCTGTCTTTGGGTTCAAGAAGATGCTGCTATTTTATATTTCCTTGTGTACCTAATCTGTCACACTGTTTGACCTTTCTATTTTTAATCAGTATTAAATGCTTCTGATGGCTACTTAATGCAGTGTAGGTGGAGATCTGGTATTGCCAGACCCCCTTCCCTTCTGCTTTTTTTTTTTCATTTCTCCCCTTGAGGATCTTTGATTCTCTAGTTGAATTTTGTTATTACTTTTTCTAGCTCAGCAAAGTGATTCTGTGGTAGTTTGATTGTGATGACACTGAATATATTAATTCAGATAGTATTGTCATTTTTATTGTATTGGCATGGCCTAACCATGAACAATGACTATTTCTCAAATTATTTAAGGATATTTCTCTGAAGAGTGTTTTGTAGTTGTATTCCTATGGTTCCTGTGTGTGTCTTGGCACATAGACAATCAAATATTTACTAGCTGAAGTGGCTTGGATGCTGGACCTGGGGTCAGCAAGATCTTAATTCAAATATTGCCGTAGATACTTATTGTTTGTGCGACCCTGTAGGAGTAACTTAGTTTCTATATCCCTCAGTCTTTCCATCTTCAGAATAAGGAAACCGACAGCATTTACTTTCCAATGTTGTAAGAATCAAATGAGTATTTGTGAAAGTGCTTTGTAACCCTTTTAAAGTGCTATGTTGGTTAATATCATAATGATAATAATTATATTTTCCAATTATTTTTAATGAAATATTTCTTTCTCTTTCTTCTGGGTTTAAATTATAACATAGAGAAGAGTTGATGATTTATGTGGGTTTATTTCATATCCTGCTACTTTGCTGAAGTTAATTATTTTAATTAACTTTTAATTCACTCTTTAGATTTCTCTAGATAGATCATTATATTACCTGCAGAAAGTAATTGGTTTTTTCACTTTTTGTCTGTTCATTCCTTTATTTTTTTGTCTTATTTTAGAGTAAGTATGTCTAGTTCTATATAAAATAACAGTGTTGATAATAAACAACCTTAATTAGTCCCTGGTCTTACTGGTAAGGTCTCTAGCTATTCTCCATTACTTGGAATATTGCTTATGGGTTTTAGATAGGCTATTCAATATGTTAATGACATGTCCCATGGTTTCTATTGTTGTTTTTAACAGAAACAGGTGTTGAATTTTGTAAAGAAGCCTTTTCAGCATCTATTGATAGAATGTTATTATTTTTGTTATCAACATGTCATATTTATGTTTTTCTTATATTTGACCAAATTCACATTTATGATATAAATTCAAACCGTCCATAGCGTATAGTCTACCAGGAGAAAAAGTTGTAGGCCAAGGAGTATTTGCCTGGAAAGAATGTTTTACCTAGAACTCAGCTATCTTTTTCTTATCTCGATATAGGGAAACTCCCATTTTCTAATCATTTATTATCCAAATTAGAGAAAGAATGTCTATGTTAAGTAATAACACTAACTATTCCCATTTAAAAATAGTTCTATTTATGTGCATACTTAGGATAATAAGGAAGTCAGCAGATAGCTTTCTTTCTTTGATCAGTTCAAATAAGAAAAGGAATTGGAAGAAGCTAGTACTTGGATCAGGAAGTGATAACTGGAAAGCAACGAAGACTGACTAATAGATTTCAGGGGTTTGTACATTGTTTTGTCCACTAATTGATTTTTTTAAAAATTAACTTTTGTTTATTTTTAGTTTACATCATTCATTTCCATGAGATTTTGAGTTACAAATTTTCTCCCCATCTTCCCTCTACCCACCATCCCAAAATGGCAATGTCATGTATCCCCCTCTCCCAATCTGCTCTCTCCTATATCTTCTTCCGTCACCCCTCTGACTTTCTGGTAGGGCAAGATGGATCTCCCTATCCCAATATCTCTATATCTTATTTCCCAGTTGCATGTAAATGATGATAATGATGATAATAATATTTTTTTAACATTTTATTTTAGAATTTTAAATTCTAGATTCTTTTCCTTTCTGTCTCATCACCCACCCTCACTGCAAAGATAAGCAATTCAGTATAGGTTGTATGTGTGTACCTATGGAAAACATTTCCACAGTGGTTATATTGTGAAAGACTGATTATATTTCCCTCCATCCTATCTCACCCTCCACTTGTTCTATTCTCTTCTTTGTCCCTGTCCCCATACAGAACTGTGTGCTTCTAACAACCCTACCCCCCAACCTGCCCTCCCTTCCATCATCCCCCCTCTCATTCCCTTTCTCCCTACTCTCCTATAGGGCAAGATACCCAATTTAGAGTGTATGACATTCCTTCCCTAAGCCAAATTCAATGAGAGTAAGGTTCTTCCCCTCCATTGTAACAGTTATCCCTTGCCTCTTCTATATAAGATGATTAACCCCATTCTGTCTCTCCCCATCTCCTCTCACACTAATGGATATTTGATAGTATCCATTGCCTCAGCAATGATAATTTTACCCGCTAGTGCCAGCCTAGACCCGAAGCACCCAGATGGATCTGAAATAGCCAGGCAGTCAACAGATACTAATGATAGCAGTTAAGGTAAGTGTCGTAGAGTCTTGGGTTAGAAGAATAGGCATAGTGGTTGGTGGTGGTAGAGGTTGAATGGATGAGAAATCTGGACTCTTGGTTGAGAGCCAGGAGCTGTGGTATGAATCTGGACCAAGAGAAGGAAGGAGCATAGCAGGTCCTGGAAAAAGATAAAACAGAACTAAGTTCTTCACTAGAACACATGACTTTGTAAAGGGGAAGAGTTGGGACATGGGGAGAAAACATGAGTGTCATCATAAATTGAAACCATAACAAGGTAAAAAGTGTCCATGCCCACAACAACTAGGAGCTATGTGGAGAGATGTGAGTTATGTTAATATAATTTTTTCAAAGCATGGCTATTTAACATTTAAGGCATTCTTCTCCTCATTGACTTTTAGGACCTCTTTTGCCATTTGAGTTAGTCTACTTTTTAAGGTATTATTTTCTTCAGAATTTTTTTGGGTTTCCTTCAGCAGGCTGTTGACTTGTTTTTCATGATTTACTTAAATCATTCTCATTTCTTTTCCTAGTTTTTCCTCCCCTTCTCTTACTTGATTTTCAAAATCCTCTTGAGCTCCTCCATGGCCTGTGACCATTTCACATTTTTCTTGGAAGCTTTTGGTGCAGGAGTTCTTACTTCATTGTCCTCCTCCAGTTCCATGTTTTGATCCTTTTTGTCCCCAAAAAAGGGTTGTATGGTTTGATTGCACTTCCTCATCTTGCCAATTAATTGACTTTTGAGCTCTTTGCCACAGTAGCACTCTGGGTACAGAATGGAGAGAGCTTTGCCCAAATTGCTGGGGTTTTTGCAGCTGCTGGAGATGTTCATTGGGTGCCCTCTCTATAGCCCCCACAAACTCTGACTCATTGGCGCCACACTCTAGGACCACCACCCAAGACCTTGCCCCAGGGTCAGGAGCTGGATCATGCTGGTTCTTCACTCTTACAACAGAGTTCCCAACTGAACTTTTATTTTCTCTTTGGCGTTTATGGGTTGAGAGTCTGGAAAGCACCACAGCTGCTAGTGATTCACTCTCCTGAAGTCTGCTCTGCCTGGTATGGGCACTGGTTGGGGCTGCCATGGGGCTGGAACCATGGCTCACTGGGGACTGCACTCAGCTTCCAGCAAGCTGCAATAGACCTTTCCTCTCAGCCTGCCAGGCTGCCTTGAGCAGGATATTTGTTTCTCTCTCTTTGTGGGTTCTGTAGCTTTAAATTTTGTTTAGAGTCATTTTTTACAGGCATTGGAGATGGTTGAAGCCAGAGCCCACTCCAACTTTGTGCTTTCACTCTTGGCTCCACCCCCTCATATCAGTTATTTAACATTTAATAGGCTAACTAAACCCCTGTCAACTAAGCCTCCTCTTGGTATGAGTGATTTCTTGCAATCTAACAGGGAAATTTTGGCAGAGACAAGATGGAGTATGAGAAGCAGCTACCTAGTTGAACTCTTCCAACATCGCCGTCCAAGCAACTTTAAAATAATGCCTCAAATCAGACTTTGGAATGGCAGATCCAACAAAAGGTCTGGGTGAGACATTTTTCCAATCTAAGAAAACCTAAGAGGTCAGCAGGAGAAGTCTCTAAAACCAGGGTGGAGGCCTGTCTAGAGTCCACAAACATGGTGGTAGCAACAGGGGCTCCTGCAGCAGAAGCAATGGCTGCTTCAGGAATTCTCAGATATCTTAGTCAGAAAGAAATTATAGGGAATCCTTTGCTGGGAGTACAAGCTGGTACTTGTTGGCAGTATATTGCCCATATACAGTTCTGAATTGCAGGTCCAGAGCAGAGAGGAACACTCATGGTTGGACACAAGGGAGCAGGGACCTTGGTCACAGTACTAAAGCAAAGAGGAGCACTAGTCCTTGTGGATACAGAAGACCAGAGACACTTCCTCGGTAAAAACCAGAGCATGGATCATACCATCAGTCCCAGGATCACACTATCTTGGAAACACCAAAAACTTGCAGATCCCCAGAAAACAGCAACACAAAAAATCCTGAAGCTTGGGACAGTGCCTCCTCACCCTTGGGTGAGCAAAGCTCAACTTTAACATAAAGTTCAAAGTTTAAAAAAAATTGGTTGGAAAACTGAGCAAATAGACAAACAAACAAAAAATAAAAGCTACTATGATGGGAGGGAAGACCAAGACAAACTCAGAAGAAGACAACAAAGTGAAAATGGCTGCAAGCAAAGACTCAAAGAAAAATGCTAATTGGACCCAAACACAAAAAGGATTCCTGGAATAGTTAAGACAAAGATTAGCATAGTAAAGGAAAAATTAGGGAACAATGAGAAGATGAATGAAAATGAAAAGAGAATGAACAGTTCAGTAAAAGAGGCACAAAAATATTGAAGAAAATAATACCTTAAAAGCAGAATTGGCCAAATGGTAAAAGAGACATAAAAATCCACTGAAGAGAACTCCTTAAAAAGCAGAATTGGCCAAATGGGAAAAGAGATACAAAATTTCACTAAAGAAAACAATACCTTAAAAATTAGAATTGGGCAAATAGAATCTAATGACTCCACAAGATATCAAGAAACAGTAAAATAACATCATAAGAATGAAAAAATGGAAGAAAATGTGAAATATCTCAACAGAGAAACATCTGACCTGGAAAAAGATAGGGAGATAATTTAAGGATTATTGAACTATCCAAAAGTCATCATCAAAGAAACATCCTAGATATTGTATTTCAAGAAATTATCAAGAAAACTGTCCTGATATCTTAGCTCTAGAAGGTAAAAATAGGAATTAAAAGAATCCATTGATCTCTCCTAAAAGAGATCCCAAAATGAAAGCTCCCAGGAATATCATATCCAAATTCCAGAGCTCCCAGGTTAAAGAGAAAATACTTCAAGCAACCAGAAAGAAACAATTCAAATGTTGTGGATCCTCAATTAGGATCACACAAGATTTAGCAGTTTTTACATTAAAGGTTCTGAGAGCTTAGAATACTATATTCTGGAGTATAGAGGAACTAAGATTGCAACCAAGAATAATCTGCTCAGAAAAACAGTATAATTCTTCAGGTGAAAAAAATGGATACTTAATGAAATAGAGGGTTTCCAAGAATTCCTGATGAAAAGACCAGAACTCAATGAAAAATTTGACTTGTAAATGTAAGACTCAAGGAAAGCATAAAAAGGTAAACATGACTCAAAAGTTTAACTGTTTACATTTTTTAATGAGAAAATGATGCCCATAATTCCTAAGGACTTTATCATTATTAGGGCAGTGAAAAGGAATTTACATAGACAGGTGGTATGGGTGTGAGCTGATTATGTTGGAATGATCTCCCCAAAAATGGAGGGAGAAAAAGGAATGCACCGGGAGTAGGGGTATGGGAAAGGTAGAATGGGGGAAATTTTCTTATATAACTTAGATGAATAAGGAAGAACTTTTACAATAAGAGGAATTGCAGGGACAATACTTCAATCTCACTCTCATCAAAATTGATTCAAAGAGGGAAGAATACATATATATATATATATACATACTCGCTTGTGTATAGAAACGTAACTTACCCAACAGGGAGATAAGAGAGCAAGGGAATGAGAAAGGGGGGAGATGATAAAAAAGGAGGGTGGATTAAGGGAGGCAGTGTTCAGAAACAAAATAGACTTTGGAGGAAGAGGGGGAGAGGGGCAGAGAGAGAGACAGAGAGACTGAGACAGACTGTGGGTGACAGGGAAGAAACATAAGATAATGGGACAGAGAGAAATACACAGTTAAGAGTCATAACTGTGGGGGCGGCTAGGTGGCGCAGTGAATAGAGCACCGGTCCTGGAGTCAGGAGTACCTGAGTTCAAATCCGGCCTCAGACACTTAACACGAAAAACTAGCCGTGTGACCTTGGGCAAGTCACTTAACCCCAACTGTCCTCCAAAAAAAAAAAAAGCAAAAAAAAAAAACGAGTCATAACTGTGAATGTCAATGGGACAAACTCACCCATGAAACAGAAACAGATAGCAGAATGGATTAGAAACCAGGATCCAACAATATGTTAAAATAAGGTGCTGGAGCAGAATCTAATATACTTCAGCTGAAGTAAAACAGGTAGAGGTAGCACTCATAATCTCAGACAAAGCAAAAGCAAAAATAGAACTAATTAAAAGAGGTAACCAGGGAATTATTGCTATAAGATATCATAGACAATTAAGTAGTAGTTTTAAAAATTATAGAAAGTTTCTCTGATAAAGCCTTCATTCCTCAAATATATACTGATTATAGTCAATTGAGTCAAAATTATAAAAATAAGAGCCATTCCCCAACTGGCAAGTGGTCAAAATATATAAACAGGTATTTTTCAGAAGAAGAAATCAGAGATATCTATAGTCAAATAAAAAACATGCTTGAAAGCAGTATTGATTAGAGAAAAGCAAATCAAAAGAACTGTGAGATACCACTTCTTACCTATCAGAATGACAAATGCTGGAGGGGATGAGGTAAAAATATGTACAACTAATGCACTGGGTATTTTTTGTCTTTTTTTGCGGGGGGAAGTCAGGGCAGTTGGGGTTAAGTGACTTGCCCAAGGTCACACAGCTAGTAAGCATTAAGTATCTGAGGTCAGATTTGAACTCGGGTCCTCCTGACTCTAGGGCCCATACTCTATTCACCATGCTACCTAACTGCCCCAACTAAAACATTTTTGGTGGAGTTGTGAACTGATCCAACCATTCTGGAGAACAATTTAGAATTATGTCCAAAGGGTCATAAAACCATGCCTGCCCTTTGACCTAGTAATGCCACTATTGTGTCTTTATCTCAGAGATTAAATTTTTTAGAAGTACCTATATGTACAAAAATATTTATAGCAACTTTTTGTGGTAGCTAAGATGATCTACCTGTCAATTAGGAAATGGCTAAACAAGTTATGAGATAAGCTTTTATTTATGTTATATTTATATGTATATTAATATGTATATGTATATTTACATTACTCAGGCTTAGCTCTGTCCCTTAAAATTCTAGTTACACAAAAGTCCATTACAAATAGTGAATAATCAGTAAACAGTGACAAAATAGCAATG
Source organism: Pseudocheirus occidentalis (assembly GCA_028646575.1). Lineage (NCBI taxonomy): Eukaryota > Metazoa > Chordata > Mammalia > Diprotodontia > Pseudocheiridae > Pseudocheirus > Pseudocheirus occidentalis. The sequence goes on from CM053598.1 coordinate 211,357,815, forward strand.
ACTCTTAGATGCCTCTATGACTTTGATCCAGTTGTTTAACCTCTCTGGGCATCACTGTCCTGATCTGCAAAATGAGATGACTGAACGAGATGGTCTCTGAGGTCCTTTCAGTTCTAGATCTATGCTTATTTAGTCCTCACAACAAGGAAGGAAGGAAATAAGTATTATCACTTACTATGTGCTAGACACTGTGCTAAACATTGGGGATACAAGTGCAAACAAAAGAAAAATAGTCCCCAGGCTTAAGAAATTTATATTCTAATGGGGTCTTACTTAGAAAAGAGCTGAAAAGCTGGGAGTTGAGGGGGAACAGGGAAAGAACAAATGGGGTATGAGTTTGAAGTCTAGAAAGTCAGGAACAGGGCCAAGAGGGGAATGAAGGCAGGTCATCTTGACCCTTTCACAGAATGGAAGCTCCATTTCAAAATGTGATTGTCCTTGCCTTCAAAGAATTTTCATTCTACTAGAGTAGGGCACAACATATACATATTTCATATATCAGAGAATACTGGTTTGTATCATGCAGGTCTGCCCATCAGTGGGAAAAGGGAAGGGTGAGACTAGAAGAGGGATATTTCAGGGTGAGTATGCCTGCCATAGGGATGCTAGGATGTTCTAGGGTAAGGAGACTCCAGGTGCTGAGATGAGATAATAGTAGAAACATGATTTTAAAGTTGAAAGAGTCAGGAACAGGACCAGGAGAGGAAAGCTGTGATATAGTAAGGGCAGATAGTCCATTTTATAAAAGGCACTTTAGTGTCACATACAGAACTCTGGACATGGCATAGGACATAGAGTCCTGGAAGAAGACTGAGTGAACTTCTTGCCTCAGACATTTACTAGCCACGTGATCATGGAGAAATCACTGGACATAACCTCAGATGTTATCTGTAAAAATGGTCTACTAATAAAGTAAACTTTAATATTGGGTTGTATAAACTCATAGGTCAGAGCTATCTAGCACTGACTATCCTTTTATTAGAATATTTCTGCACAGGAGCAAGTAGGTGGCATAGTGGATAGAGCACCAGCTCTGGAGTCAGGAGGACCTGAGTTCAAATCTAGCCTTAGGCACTTTCTAGCTTTGTGATCCTGGGCAAGTCACTTAAACCTGATTGCCTCCAAAAAAAAAAGAAAGAAAGGAAAAAAGAGAATATTTCTGTGTGATGCATGGATGTGGATTAGAAAGAGCAGGAACCGTAAGAATTTGGGACATACAAAATCAAGGAAACGTTTTTTTAAGTTGGCCAAAAATTTAAGCTAAAATGGTCTAGAAACCGTTCTAAGACTATAAGTTGCAGAATTGTTGCTGATATGCATTCATGGAATGATTTCCTTACTGGGAGTTCACTGTGCCAGGGAGACAAGAAGTTCAGACATCTTCTTTCCCTCTCTTCTCCCCCAGCCTCCCCAATGTGCAAGGTATTGTTAGGTTCTGATGATTCAATGACAAAAATGAATTTGTCTTTGTCTTCAAGGAATTTCCATTCTACTGGAGTAGGGTACAAGATGTACACTGTTCTTCTATCAGAATGCCAGTTTGTATCACGTAGGTCTACTCATCAACAATACAAAAGAAAAGAAAATATTAGAATACAAACAATTACAAAAACAAAGCAGACAATTTTGATTACATGAAACTTAAAAGCTTCTGCATAAACAAAATTAATGTACCTAGATTTAAAAGGGAGATGGTTTAATAGGGAAAAAATCTTTGTATCAAATTTCTCTGATAAGGGCTTGGTATCCAAGATATGTAAACAATTCACAAACACACACACACATATATGTATATATGATTATCTACCTATACATATATATGTATATATGAATATCTATATATCCATGATATATATGACCAAAAGTCATTCCCCAATAGTTAAATGCTCAAAGGATATGAGCAGACACATGAACAAAAGAACTGCAAATTATTGACAGCCATATGAAAGAATGCTCCAACTCACATAATAAGAGAAATGCAAATCAATACAACCCTGACATTTTATCTTACTTACATCAAATTGGCAAAGATGAGGAAAGATGGGATATAGTCAGTGTTGATGGGGCTGTAGGAAGTACACACTAGGGTCTTGTTGGAGCTGTGAATCAGAACAACCATTTTGGAAAGCAATTTGGAATTACACAAGTAAAATGACTAAAATGTCCATACCCCTTAACCCAGAGATTCCATTACTAGGCTTATATCCCCCAAACAAGGAAGCAAGTCCTCATAAATACCAAAATATTTATTATCAGTGTTTTGTGATAGTGGAGAATAGCTAAACAAATATCTTTAAAAAACCCTACTAGAATATGATATACCAAAAAAAAAAAAGGAAAATAGCTTATAATTCAGGACAACATATTCAATAAAGGGGAGTACATTCTTACAGGAACAAATCATTTATTTCTAACACAAGGATACTTTCCCTTACATTTTTAAGGGAAATTAAAACTTTTAATTTAAAATTACTATGACTTTAACTAACATGGGCATTTTTATATACAAAGAAAAACAGAAAAAAGAGGATTGTATATGAATCTATGAAACTATCATGTACAACTTTAAAAAAAAGTTATATAATAAATTCAACACCTTCGGTCCAAAGCTGCCCTGTTTGTATCTCCCTCTGAACTTCCTTCTCTTCTTTTCTGAGAATTAAAAATGTTTCATTAAAGCTTCTCCTCCCCCTCCCCTTCCTCTTCCCCTTCCTCCTCCTCCTCCTCCTCCCCTTCCTCCTCCTCCTACCCCTCCTCCTCCTCCTCCTCCTCCTC
>CM053598.1:211370296-211387404 GCA_028646575.1 Pseudocheirus occidentalis
AAGGGAAAGGGTCAACCTTACTCTCATTGAATTTGGCTTAGGGAAGGAATGACATACACTCTAAACTGGGTATCTTACCACACTGGAGAGTAGGGGGGATGGGGATGAGAGGATGGGTGACGGAGGGGAGGGCAGGGTCGGGGGGAGGGTTGCTGGAAGCACACACTTCTGTAAAGGGACAGGGACAGGGTAGAGAACAGAACAAGGAGGGGGCAGCATAGGAAGGAGGGACATATGATCAGTCTCTCATGGTACATCCACTGTGGAGATGTTTTGTGTCACTACACATGTACAGCCTGTATTGAATTGCTTGTCTTCCCAGTGGTGGGTGAGTGATGAGGGAGGAAGGGAAAGAATCTAGAATTTAAAGTTCTATAATCAAATGTTAAATATGTATATATAAATATATATGTATGTATGTATACATATATAATTATTGTTACTATTATTAACTAAATGCAGCTGGGAATTAAGATATACAGGCACTGGGGTAGGGAGATCCATCTTGACCTACTGGAAAGTCAGAGGGGTGATATGGCAGAACATAGGAGAGAGCAGATTGGGGGAGGGGTTATACTTTGAGATGCCTGTTTTGGGGTGGTGGGTGGGGGAAAGATGAGAAAAAGTTGCAACTCAAAATCTCATGGAAATGAATGATATAAACAATAAAAAATAAAATTTTAAATATAAATATAAATAAATAAAAGTAAAAAAAAATTACGTTGGGACCTTAAAAGCTTAACTGAGAAAACTGATCCTGCAAGGGAATAGAGAACCACTGGAGTTGATTGAGTTTGGGCAGTGACACGGTCAGATGTACCACTTGACTTTTGTAGCCGCAGGAGAGGGGAAGGGATTGGATGAGACAAGGAGAACCAACTAGGGAAGTGGCTGTGTAGTCAAGAGAAGGGAATGTATGTGAAAGATAGTGTGAAGGTAAAAATAAGATTTGACCACTAGAAATGTGGGGCGAAGGAGAATGAAGAGTCAAGCGAAATACTAAGGTTGTGAATCTGGATGACTAGAAGGATGGTGTTGTCTCCCAAAGTAATAGAGAACTTTGGAAAATAAAAGCAGTGGGGCTTCAGGGGGAGGGGGCCAGTTTATGAGTTAAGTTTTATATATATTAGATTTGAGGTACCTGTAGGACATCCAGTTTGAAATATCCAATGAACAATTGGTAATATGCAACTAGAATTCAGAAGAAAGACCAAGGCTGGATATGTAGACTTGGGAATCTTCTTTATAGAGATCATTGAACCCTTGGGACTAGAAGCCAACAAAGTAGATACAGAAAGCCCAAAACAAAATTTAGGGTACACCCAGGGAGGAGGCATATGTATATGATAAAAAAGGAAAGGTATCCCTTGAGCAGTTTTCAAGAAAAGAAGAAATTCTAAGAGACAGAGGTGATGTGAGGCTTCCTTCCAGGTATGGGGGACAGCCAATATAAAGGCCAGGAGATGAAATATGGTGTGTCAAATGGGAGAGAAAGCAAGATTGCCAGTGTCACTGGACTATAGAGTGAGGAAGGGAGATTATGAATCAGGAAAAGTAGTTTGGAATCAATTTGTAAATGGCTTTAAAACATACGCAAAGAAGATGAAGATTGCTTTTATCTTGTTCCTTATAACAGGATTGAACTTTATCTCTTTTGATCATTCATTTGAACAAATAGAAAATTTTTTCAAGTTTGTCATTTGCAGTCTATTATGATTTTTAAGGCCATACAATAAAGGAAGAAATTAAAATATTTTAGCATAAATATATTTTACACTTTTATATTTCAGAAGAAAATTTCATAGCCTACATATTACTTAAGTTTTCTGTTTTACCATGGAAATGGAAGAGAAAGTCCCATCCAGAGGTGGCTGGGAGAGTGGGGATGGTCAGTCTCAGAAAACGTGTGTTTTTATAGGACTAGTTAGAAAGTAGAATTTGTAATAAAGTTTGTTGGGGCATAAGTTGGAAATTATCACCTAAGCTCCGCCTGCCCACGTACAAAAGGTCTATCTCTCTAAAGGTTTGGGGTCAGAAATACCAGTTATGTAGTTTTGTAGGGAGGACTAAACCTCCCAGAGCTTGGGAGATGAGGCATTTTTAATTGTTTCATTTTATTATGTAGTTTGTTCCTGTTGCCAGCTCTCCAGTGGACGGTGGACAACATGGCCAAGCGAAAGCTCCTCCCATAAAGATAAGAAACGTAATTCTGCATGAAGGAATTAACCATTACCTCGGATCTGACTTCACGTTTACTCCTGTAAATGAAGGTATTCTACCCAGTGAGAGTAATAAGGGTGAGTGTAATGAAACATTTCATTTTTTAAAATCTCACTTCCATTTCTTAAAGATACTTAGTACTTTCCACTAATGAACGTTTTATATTTGATCAAGTTCTGTATGAGCAGTCTCAATTGGAAGATTCTAAAATTTGTTGTATTGGTGTAAGATACCATGAAAGATGGAAACAAGAGAAATAACCTTGTTCATGAATCATCTTATTGCTGATATCAGACATGACAAAAACAGGGAGATTATGCATCTGAGAGTGTTCAGCACGGTTATGGGAAAAGTCCAGTTCAGAATCCATGTTGAAGAAGGATTCCCTGTGGATAATAAGGTACTCAGAGCTTCCAGTTTATTGATGATGTTGTATTGATTGCATCGAGCCTTGGAGCCCTGCAGAGCATCCTGGATGGGATTCACAGACACTCAAAAGAGTTTAACCTCACCTACAAGAAAAATCAAGTGGTTAGGCATGCCTATCATCCAGACTATGATATGCACTTGAGTGAAAGTGTACCTTGGACAGCCACTGCATGTGGATGAGTTGATCCTATAATTAAAGCAGGGGGAAGAGAATAGGCTGGATTACCTCTGGATCACATCACCCCCCATCCAAATTCATCATGGCCGATGGGTCGATGATACTGCTGGGCAAGTAAATCACTTGGAATTTCACTCCTCACTGTCAAGCTCCTTTAATGACTGACTCCTAACCTCTGCCCAGAAACAAAGGTTCATCTTTTTAATACTCACAGTCTACTGACGGTATTATATGGGTGTGAGTCATCTAATACTCTAGTCTCCAAAGAATTAAAAATAAGAATCACTCAATAGACAATGGATAGACTCATGGTAGGTGTGAGCAGGCTATGGAACTTGGAAATTATAGTGAAGAACTAGGAAAAGGTTCTCATCAAAGAAGCACATGATCAGGAGGAAAATCTTGGTTGATCATGTAGCAAGAATGAAAGATGATAACTGGAGAGCCCACGCACCCTGCTTGGAGTTCTGATCAAACATTTGAATGTGAAAGCAGCGTGTTTGCTCACAATTTGAGTTTTGTGGTGTACCTACAATTATTTCATGATTCATGTCTTTGAATTATTCAGTTTTGGATAGGGGCTAATGCCTTCCATGGTATAAGCTGAAGACTCCTTCTCTGGGAAGAAAAGATTTTTAAAAAGGGTGAAAACTGAATATTTCCTATTAGAGGCCAGAAGCTTGTGATTTCTTGTGAAACACTAAGTTAGTGAAATTAGTGCTATAAAGATATCCTAACTAGTGAGTCAAAGGCAATAGTTAGTATCTAAACTCAATCTATCAAAATTAAAGTTAATATAGATAAATATAAAGGCTTACATCTGCTTTCACAAAACTCAATTTCACAAGCATAAGATAGGATCTTCATGGCTAGATAGAAGTTTGTCTGAAAAAAAATCTGAATTTGAGTGGCCTGCAGGCCAGTACAAATCAGCAGTGTGTGATATGACAACCAGAAAATGTTAGTACAACCTGAGGATGCATTGAAAGAAGCAAAGCTATGGAGAAGCTGGAGAGCAGACAGAAGATAGCCCCCATTACAAGAAACGCCGGGTGAGGATCACCTGTGGGAAATGGAAGTGTTCCAACAGGAAGAGGAAAGCTATCAGTCAGGCCATGAAAGCTGTCTGCAAGTATCTGAAGTATGGTCCCATGGAAAAAGATTTAGATTCATTCTGCTTGGCTCCAGAGGACAGAAGTAAGAGAAATGGGCAAGCAGATTTCAGGTCAGTAAAAGGAAAGACTCCTTAAAATGGAAATGGGCTGCCTGAGGAGGTTCCCTGTCACTGGAGATCTTCTTGCAAAGGCTAGATGGACCTTTACTTCATGAATTGTAGAGGAGATTCTTGTCCAGGTACACATTGGACTAGGTGGCCTCTGAAGACCCTTCCAACTCTAAGATTCTATTGCTTTTTTATTTTATTCTGAGATCAGGAACACAAGTTGGTACCAGAACCAAACAGTGTCTGAGGAGTGAGCAAAGATACCCAGTCTAGGTGTCAAGCTGCAGGGTTAAATATCAAATAGGCATAAAAGGTCTGAATTCCTCATAAGAGTTCAGACAGTTTTCACACAAATCTTCCATGATTGCTTACATTAATCCATCAACAAAAACTTCCCAAGGACTTGCTATGTGCTAGCTATTAGGCTAAGTGCTGGAGATTCAAAGATAAAAATAAAATAGTTCCTGGCTTAAGGTTTTTACACTCTATCTTGAGAGACAGCATGACCTTGGGCAATTCACTGAACTCTATGGGCCTCAGTTTTCCTCACCAGAGAATGAGGAGATTGGTCTGTTCTAGCTCTTTATCTGTGATACTATATATAAGTGTAATAGTGACTCTGGACTCTTATCTCCCAGAGCAAAGATGTCTACAACTTCCCCTCTGAGGTACTCAGTTCCCCCAAGTAGTCATGGGGTATATTATGTATTGCTTTTGGTTCAAGCCCCCATTCTAATATGTTGTCTCACAAATAACTGCTAGTAGTTAGTGCTCCAATGCTCTCGAGCCAATTATTGTCAATTAGCTTTTATAAAAGGGGCATGATAAGACTAGAAGTACAAACATTTTTCTGCCTCTCCCTGCCAATACCTGGGAATATGCTCTCCCTCATAACCACCTTAGTCACTAGGGAGAATAAGTTCCAGCAGTGTAGTTTCAATATAGCTTTCACCTCCATCACACCACCCCCATCCAAATTCGTCATGGCCAATGGGTGGATGATCCTGCTGGGCAAGTTAGTCACTTGGGATTTCACTCCTCACTCTCAAGCTCCTAGCACATCTCAGCATGGACTCCAGCTCCTGGACTTTCCTCACCTTTTCCTGAAGTTCATGGTATCATAGCCAACTCTGATCCCTTTCACTTAAAACAGAAAAGGATAAACACAAAGATGCAAAAAAAAATTAAGGAAAAAAAAACCTCGGAAGCTTATATTCATAAGCTACATGTCAGCCTTAGGGGCAGGATCTGAGATCTTTCCTCTGACATCATTGACTCTCTGTAACACAGCCAAGCAAGATAAAAGCCAACTAAGGGCAAGGTCCTAGCTGAGTGCTTTTTAAATTTGCCCTGGCCCTGGCCCTGGCTCCATAAGTGACAAGATAAGAATGAATTACTGACATGGTTGGTGTAGCAGCACCCTTGGCTCACCATTCACCACGTGGTTAGTGAACCATAATGAGTGACAGAATATCCCAGCATGCTCCAAACTCTATCGAAGGATTGAGTTACCCAAGCACAGTGTGACTGCTCACAAAGACTGGCATCATCATTTTATGCGAAAATTAAAACAGAGCAATTGGGGGGGGATATGAATGCTTAGAGTAATAAAGAAAAGCCCCCCTAGAAAGTGTCGCTTGGACTGATTTTTGACAGAAACCAGGCATTCTAAAAGTCTGGAGCGAGGAGGGAACACATTTCAGACAGGAGGCCTGTTCAGAGACTCCCGTAGAGATAGAAAGTAGTTGTGTGTAAAGAACAAGAACATTAGTGTGGCTGAAAGGGAGAGGGAGAGAAGGGAATGGGGCATAGTAACATACACACTAAATTGAGGTCAGGTTGTGAAGGGCTTTAAATGCCAAATAGGATGGTTTATATTTGATCCCAGAGGTAATAAGTCACCAAAGTTTACTGAGCAGGAGCTCACATGAGCTTTAAATATTTCACCTTGGAAACTGGAGTTTGGATTGGATGAAGGAGAGATATGAGCCAGGGAGACCAATTAATAGGTTGTTGCAATAATCCAGGCAACAGATGAGGAGAATTGAACTAAGGTGAATGAGTGAGTGAAGGAATAAAAGAATGAATGAAAAGGCTTTTACTGTGTATTTCCTATGTGCCAAATACTTTGCTAAGCAAAACAGAATAGGGAAATAGTCCCTGCTCTCACATTGTAATTGTGGAAGACAACACACATAGGATGGGCTCAGCTGCAAGTGGGATGAAAAGTCCCAAGGATCCTTAGGATATAGCAGTCAAGCTGGTTAGCAATGTCAGGGTTCTGCTGGTTGTAGCCCTAAGATAGGTGATAAGGTCTAGTGGTCCATAGGGTGTAGTTACAAGGAAGATGGTAAAGTTCAGTGCTCCTCCATATTACTGAAAGGCTTGTGGTTGTTGACTTTCTTATTCATATGGCAGGATATACCTAGGAAGTCATAGGAACTCAACCCATGACTATTGGGAAGTTGGGAGGGGGCCCAAGACTCAGACTAGAAAAGGGGCTCTATGTTTTCCTTCCAAAAGGGTGGTAATAATGGGATTCGGCATCCAACCAGAAGGAGGAAAGAGGAATTGGCAGGAAAGCTAAAGAGAAGAATTCATTGGGGAACCTTTGCCTCTCTAGTATCTGTTGGGATCTTCTGGGCTAAAGAAAGGGGAGGTAAATGCTCTCCATAGCACCTCTGCAGGGCCTTCTGGCAGACTAGTGGAATCTGGGCATTGGGCAGGCTCGGGCAGAGGAGAGCCCTGAGAGCTGGGATTTGGGATAGGAAAGAGAAAGGGCTCCCCATGGAGCTTGCCACTTGGCACCTCTAGCAGCCTAGTGGGATTGGCATCACAGGGTGGTGGCCATATAAGTGGAGGGAAGGAGGTTGATTTGAAAAGTGTCTTGAGGAATAATTCACACAATTTAGCCATTGGTTAGATATGTAGGAGGAAGAAGAATGAGAAAATAAAGGCAGCTGGATGGTTCAGTGGCACCCTGGAGGGAAACAGGCAAGGTCAGAAGAGGGGCTGATTTTAAGTGAAAGATAATTTTATTTTAAAGCTGAGATGCCCATAGGTAATTCAGTTCAAAGTATTTAATAGACAGTTGATGATGCAGCATTGGAGTTGAGGAGAGAGAGTAGCACTATGGAAATCTATGAGTTGTCTGCATAAAGATAACTAATCCCATGAAAAGTGATGAGATCATGAAGAGAGGAAATGGTGAAAGAGAAGGTGAGTTCCAGGAACCAAGGTGGCAGAATAAGCAGTAATTCACTCTCACTCTGCCTTACTGACCTCTAAAAACCCAGAAAATATTGCCCCAGAAAAAAACTTGGAAGAATTGAGCCAGCAGAAAAACAGAGTACTTTTAGCCTGGAAAGCTTGGGGATTCAACAGGCAAGATCCCTCTTACTGTGGTGGAAGGGGAGCAGTACAGGATGGGAGGAGTCTCAGCAAGCCAGTGACAAACCCCACCTTAGCAAACCAGCAGGAGATCCTGAACCCCACGGGTTAGAGCAGGCAAGTGCCAACACCAGGACTTCCTGAGTGTCTTGGCACAGACATGGGAGCTGGTAGACTCCAGCTTGGAAAACCACCACATGTGCCAGCAGGCATACATCCTCTAGCAGCCAAATCTCCCCATGCTTCAGTACAACTCAGGGCAGGTAGACTTCCTCCAGCAGCCCAATCTTCCAGTGCTTCAGTGAAGCCTGGGTGAGCAGGCATCCTCCAGGGCCAGACTCCCACCCCCACCCCAAGAGCTTCTGTGTTGCTGACCCCAGCTCAGCACCAGATAAGCTACCCCTACAGCTGCTAGCTGACAGCACCTGAAGCCCCAGCACATAAAGTCAATGACCAGGTCCCTGGTGCCCAGGAGAAGAAGCTTGGTTCAGTGCCCTCTGTGCTCCAGCAGGAGAGCTCAACTTTTAAAGTCAGGAAATACAAAAGTATCAAAATGAGCAAAAAGTGGAAATGAACAATTTTTTTCTACGAGGACAGGGAAGATCCAAACACATTCAGAAGAGAACAACATTGTCAATATACTCACATCCAAAACCTCAAAGGGGAATGTGAACTGATCTCAAGCCCAAAAAGTCTTGGAAGAGCTCAAGAAGGCTCTTAAAACTCGTATAAGAGAGGTAGAATAAAAATTGGTAAAAGAAATGAGAGTTATGCAAGAGACAGTCAATAACTTGGAAAAGGAAGGACAAAATTACCAGTGTAGCCAAATTCAAGAACTATTAGGTCATGGAGAAAATATTGCAAGCAATCAGAAACAACTTAAATATCGTGGAATCACAGTCAGCATTACACAGGACCTTGAAACTTCTGCATTAAAAGATTGGAAGGCTTGGAATATGATATTCCGTAAGACAAAGAGGCATGAATTACAACCAAGGATCACTTACCCATCAAAACTGAGCATAGTCTTTCAGGGGAAGAGATGGACCTTCAATGAAATAGGTGACTTCTAAACTTTCCTGATGAAAAGATGGAAAATTTGATCTTCAAATACAAGATTCTCACGAGGCATAAAAAGGTAAACAGGAAAGCAAAAAACAACAACATGTTATTCCATAAGGGCAAACTATTTCCATCCCTACATGGGAAGATGAAATTTGTAACTCTTGATAATTGTATCTTTATTATGACATTTAGAAGGCTTACACATAGACAGATGATATGGGTATAAATCAGTGTTGATGTGATAATAAAAAAAATCTGATTAAGTGGTGAAAGGGGATTTTAGTGGGAAAAGAGAAAAGGAGGATGAAGAAAAAGGTAAATGACATCACATAAAGAGGCACAAAGACCTATTGCAGTAGAGGAAAAGAAGGGAAGGCAATGAGCATTGTTTAAACTTTACTTTCATCAGATTTGGTTCAAAGAGGGACTAACATACTCAATTATGTATAGAAATCTAATTTTCCCTATAGGAAGCAGGAAGGGAAAGGGGAAAGGAAAGGGAAGGGGGCTGATAGGGAGGGAATACTGAGGGAGGAGGTGGTCAAAAGGAAAATTTTTAATGAGGTGAAGGAAGAAATAAAAGCATAAATGGGAGGGAATAGGATGGAGGGAAAGACACAGAGAATAATCATAAGTGTGAATGTGAATGGGATGAACTCTCCCATAAAACAGAGGCAGATAGCAGAATGGAATAAAAATGGAAAAATGGAAAAATAAAAAATGGAAAAAATTTAATCCTACAATATGCTGTCTATAAGAAACACATTTGAAACAGGGGGATACACATAAGGTATAGGAGAAAGGCTGGAATAGAACACATTATGCTTCAGCTAAAGTAAAAATAAAAATAGGGGTAGCAATCCTTATCTTTGATAAAGCAAAATCAAAAATAGATCTAATTAAAAGAGAGAACTACATCTTGCTGTAAGATGCTGTAGACAATGAAGTAATTATCATGACTAGCCATATATGCACCAAGGAGTATAGCATCCAGATTCTTAGAAGAAAAATTAAGGGAGTTACAGGAAGAAATAGACTATAGCATTGGAGGACCTCAACCTTCCCCTCTCAGAACTGGATAAATCTAATCACAAAATAAGCAAAAAAGAAGTTAAGGAGCTGGATAGAATTTAAGAGAATTTAAATATAGTGTACTCATAGAGAAATTGAAGAGGGATAGAGAGGAATATACTAATCTTAGTAGTACACGGCACCTACACAAAAACTGACCGTGTGTTATGGAATAAAAACCTCATAATCCGACGCAAAAAGGCAGAAATTTTAAAATGCACCCTTCTCAGATCATGATACAATAAAAATTATGTGTAATAAAGGGCCATGGAAAGATAGGATAAAAACTAATTGGAAACTAAATCTAGTCCTAAAGAATGAGTGGGTCGAGCAGTAAATCAGAACAACAATCCATAACTTCATCCAAGAGAATGACAATGAGACAATATATCTGAACTTACAGTATGCAGCAAAAGTGGTTCTTAGGGGAAGTTTTGTGTCTCTAAATGAATAAAATCAAGAAAAAGAAAATCAGTGGATTGGGCATGCAACTAAAAAAGCTAGAAAAAAAACAAATTAAAAATCCTCAATTAAATACCAAATTAGAAATTCTGTAAATCAAAGGAGAGATCAATAAAATTGAAATAAAGAAAGCTATTGAACAAATAAATAAAGCTAAGAGTTGGTTTCATGAAAAAAAAACAATGAAATAGATAAACCTTGGGTTTAAAATTTATTTAAAAAAAAAGAAGAAAAACAAATGACCAGTATCAAAAATAAAAAGGGTGAATTCACCACCAAATAAGAAGAAATTAAAACAGTAATTAGGAATATTTTTGTTCCATTATATGCCCATAAATTTGACAGTATTAGTCAAATGGATGAATATTTACAAAATATAAATTTCCCTGATGAACAGAAGAGGAAATAAAATATTTAATAACGCCATTCCAGAAAAAGAAATTGAACAAGCTATTAATGAACTCCCCAAGGAAAAATGTCCAGGGCCAGATGGATTTACAAGTGAATTCTATCAAACATTTAAAGAACAATTCCAAGACTATGTAAACTATTTGGGAAAATGAGCGAAGAAGGAATCCTACCAAATTCTTTTTATGATACAAATATGGTGCTGATACCCAAACCAGGAAGAGCCAAAATAAAGGGGAAAAATTACAGACCAATTTCCCTAATGAATACAGATGCAAAAATTTTTAATAAAACATTAGCAAAAAGATTATAACAACTTATCCTGAGAATAATACACTATGACCAAGTGGGATTTATACCCGGAATACAGGGCTGGTTCAGCACTAGGAAAACCGTCAGCATAACTGACTGTATCAGCAATAGAACTAACAGAAACCATTTAATTATCTCAATAGATAATCACAATAGAAAAAGCTTTGGATAAAATGGAACACCCCTTCTTATTAGAAAAACACTAGAGCATAGGAATAAGTGGAGCCTTCCTTAAAATGTTAAGTAGCAACTACCTAAAGCTATCAGCAAACATTATATCTGATGGGGATGAGCTAGAGGCATTTCCAGTAAGATCAGGCATGCAACAAGGATGTCCAATATCACCACTGTTACTCAGTAGAGTACTAGAAATGTTAGCTTTAGCATAAGAGAAGAAAAAAATGAAGAAATTTGAAGAGACAAAGAAGAAACTAAGCTATCGCTCTTTGCCAAAGATATGATGATATGCTTAGAGAATCAAGTAAAAAAGTATTTGAAATAATAATTATCAAAGTTGCAGATATAAAATAAATCCACACAAATAATCAGCATTTCTAAATATTACTAACAAAGATCAATAGCAAGAGATAAGAAAGAGACTCTCCATTTAAAGTTACTATAGACATTATAAAATATTTGGGAGTCTACCTGACAAAACAAACCCAGGAACTATATGAACATAATTACAAAACACTTTTCTCACAAATAAAGTCAGATATAAATAATTTTTAAAAATCAGTTGCTCATGGATGGGCTAAGCTAACATAATAGAGATGACAATTCTACCTTAATTAATTTAGTTATTCAGTACCATGTGAATCAAACTACCAAAAATTATTTTATAGAGCTAGGAAAAATAATAACAAAATTCATCTGGAAGAACAAAAGGTCCAAAATATCAAGGGAATTAATGAAAAGAAAGGCAAGGGTAAGCCATACCAGATCTGAAATTGTATTATAAAGCAGCAATCAGCAAAACTATTTAGTACTGGCTAAGAAACAGAGTAGTGGAACAGTGGGATAGATTAGGTACACAAGACACTGTAATCAATGACTTTGATAAATTCAAAGACCCCAGCTTCTGGGATAAGAACTCCCTATTTGACCAAAACTGATGGGAAAACTAGAAAACAGTAAGGCAGAAACTGGGCATAGGCCAACATCTTACACTGTATACTAATAGTATGTGTATATATATATATATATACACACATATATATTAACTAGTCAATAGTTTATATATATACATATATACTATTAGTGTGTGTATATATATATATACATATATATATGTTAACTAGTCAAAGTGGATACACAATTTAGATATAAAAGCTGATACTACAAGCAAAATGGGAAAGGAGTAGTTTACCTGTCAGATTTAGGGAGAACAGAAGAATTTATGACCAAACAAGACAGAGAACATTATAAAATGTAAAATGGATAATTTGTATTACATTAAATTGAAAAGGTTTTGTACAAAGCCAGTGCAACCAGGATTAGAAGGGAAGCAGAAAGCTGGGAAACCATTTTTACAGCCATTGTCTCCAATAAAGGCCTCATCTGTAAAATACATAGAGAATCTAATCAAACTTATAAGAATACAAGTCATTCCCCAATTGACAAATGGGCAAAGGATATGAACAGGCAATTTTCAGTTGAAGAAATTAAAGCTATCTATAGTCATATGAAAAAAGAAATCACTATTGATTAGAGAAATGCAAATCAAAACATCTCTGAGGTACTACATCACACCTATCAGACTGGCTATCATGACCTAACAGGAAAATGATAAATGTTGGAGATGCGAGAAAATTGGAACACTTAATGTAATGTTGGTGGAGTTGTAAACTGATCCAACCATTCTAGAGAGCAATTTGGAATTATGCCCAAAGGGCTATAAAACTCTACATACCTTTGACCTAGGAATACCACTTCTAGGGCTATATCCCAAAGAAATCATAAAAATGGGAAAAGGACCCAAATGTACAAAAATATTTATTGTAGCTCTTTTTTGTGGTGGCTAAGAATTGGAAATTAGGGATGGCTAGGTGGCACAGTGAATAGAGTACCAGCCCTGGAATCAGGAGGACCTGAGTTCAAATCCAGCCTCAGACACTTAACACTTACTAACCGTGTGACCTTGGGCAAGTCACTTAACCTCAATTGCAATGCCCTTTCCCCCTCCAAAAAGCAAAAAATTTTAAAGAAAAGAATTGGAAATTGAGGGGATGCCCATCAACCGAGGAATGGTTGAACAAGTTGTGATATACAAATGTAATGGAAAGCTATTGTGCTGTAAGAAATGATCTACAGGCAGATTTCAGAAAAATCTGGACTTATGTGAACTCAGGTCTCCTAGCTATAAAGTACAGCAAGTATAAGCAGAAGAACACTGTATATAATAACAGTAACATTGAGTGTTGACTAACTTTGATAGACGTGGCTCTTCTCAGCAATGCAGAGATCTAAGACGACTCCAAAAGACTCATGATGAAAAAGCTGTCTGCATCCAGAAAAAGAATTATGGGGTCTGAATGCATATTGAAGTGCACTATTTGCCCTTTTTTGTGTTTTGTTTCTTCTTTCTCATGATTCCTCCCATTGGTTCTAATTCTTATTACAACATGATTAATGTGAAAGCCTAATATCAGATTGCATGCTGTCTTGGAAAAATCTTATGGAAGTGAATGTTGAAAACTAAAAACATATATATATTAAATAAAAGAGGAGATGAGAGGGCACAGGACAGAGACTTTAGACACACCTACAGGTGGAAGATGATCTAGCAAAGGAAATCAAGGAGTGGTCCAGCAGTTGGGAGGAGAATCAGATATGAAAATATCTAGGGCAGAGAGTGTGAAATGCTGTAGAGGCATCAAAGAGGAGTACTCAGAACCGGTCATCAGCCTTAGTAAGGAACTTTGATGCAACAGTTTCAGTTGCATGATAACAGTCATAAACCATATTGCCAGTTTAAGTTTCAGAATTGAGTGAGAGCAGAGGTAGTTTAGGCAATGCGAGTAAACTACTTTTTCTAGTTGTTTGACCCTACAAGGAAGGAGAGAAATAGAACAAGAGCTTGAAAGGATGGCAGAGTCAGGTGAAGGGTTTTTTATGCATGGGAAAGCCTAGGCTTGTTTGTAGACAGGGATAGAGCTAATGGATCAGGAGAGTTTAAAGATTGGAGGAAGGAGGATGATTGGGGGGGGGCATCTACTGGAGGACAGGGGAGGGAATGAAATCAAGGATATAGAGAGAGGGGAAAGTAACCCCATGTTTCAGCTCTCCTGAAATTAGTTGTAGCAGTACAGCATTTTTGTTTTGGTTTTACCTGAAGCATTGTCCTCTAAAGCAATAAGACATTACTAAAGCCAGTTTACAAAAATAACCTGTCCCTGAGGGTAGTCATCTGAGGTAGAAAATAATTTTGTCAGCATTAATAGTATTTTTTTTAATTTTGAACTTGACTGTCATCAAAAACCACACACTTACATATGGGAAAGAGAATTGCATATGAAACTGTAAATCTCAATTACGTACAGCTTGATGGGTTTGTAAGTACATAATAAATTGAACACAGTAATTCCAGTATTGACCTGCTTGTCATGTTTCTTTCTAAATTTCCCTCTGCTTTCTTCTGTGTATTTTATAAGTGTTTCACTAATGCTGTTTTCTTATTTAGCAGGGCATGGCTATTACTACTCTCTTCCACAACTCTCCATACCTCTATACAAACCAAAAATAAATACCTTCCCTCATAAACAACTAAGGATAGTAGTGAAAAACAGACTCCCCCCCATTGGCTGTTTTAGATAACGTCTGTCTCATTCCCAACCTATGTGATACGTTGCCTTTTTTGTTGAGAGGTAGGATGCCCTGTGGAATTGTGTTTATGCATCCTAATTCTAATTCTTAAGTCTTTCCTTTACAATATTATAGTCACATTTAAGTTATTCTCTTAGTTCTGCTTTATTTATTCTGCATCTGTTCATACAAGTCATCCCAGGTTTATCTGACTGTCCTTTTTTAAATTATTATTTCTTATCGGGCAATAATATTCCAATTGATAACAGGAAATTAAAATATACAGTGAGAATATGTAACATAGAGTTAATTTATACAAGAATGTTAACCAAATATTATATAGTATTTCTCATGTAAAAGCAATAAAGTTGTTTTTATTATTTCAGCAACATGAATTCTGTATTTCAGACAAAAAAGTGAAGAGTGCAGGACATATGACAAATAATCCTCGTAGCATCCATGCAGAAATAGCTTTTCAGCAGCTCAGAGGAGTAAACATTTCTCCAACTTTTACATCACAACAAAGCATCACTTCTCGTTCTATGCAGATGTACCAAGGCAACCGAGATGATGGAAGGTAAAGCTGTAAATTAAAGAATTTAAATTAGATGATCTCTCAGGTCTCCTTCTAGCTATAAATTCTATGGCTCTGTTCCCTGAAGTAATACAATTTCTCCTAATTCTTTTGTCATTATCTTCTCTGGCAGCGCCCCCAACTTTCCATTTAATTTTTTTCTTTATCTAAGAGTAAAGAGCTACAAAATATGAAGTTCCTCAGATTACACAATTTTTAAAAATGAAAATTACACAACAGAATACTTAATTCACAAAATTTACAAAGAATTTAGAATTTATTGAGGTAGAGTACAATAGAGTTCTTAGTTGAGGGCCCATAGGAAAAAATGCCTTGTATATAATTGTTCTAACTTTCCCTTTAAAATTAGCTAATTATTCTAGCAAATTCATTTAGTATTAAAAAATGAGTCATTCTCCTACATTTACAAAAGAGTACACAAATTCAAGTCTGAGATAAAGTGGGGCAAATGCCTGACAAGGCTTTGCCAATCTATCCCTGCCCTAGTTGATAGCACCTTTATTCCTCTCAGTCCTATAAACCTGATATTCTGTGTCAAGCAATTTACATAATTGGTACAAAGATATAAGAGTAGATCAGTTATATAATGAGATGATGAATAGATAGATAGACAGACAGACAGACAGATAGATAGATAGACAGACAGACAGACAGACAGATAGATAGACAGATGAATGGATGGATAGTAGTAGTTTTTAAAATGTAGACAGGTGACCTTGTGTGTGTAATAGCATTCCGGAAGTGCGTAAAACAGAACCTTTCTGTCTAAAACAGAAAGAAAGTACTCTTTCCATGTTTGGATATCCTTATTTGTAAGTTGAAAAACAACAGGGGTTGAGTTAAGATGGCAGAAAGGAAGCAGCAAATTTTCCAAGTTCCACCAAGAATTCTGTCACTAAAAGCTAAAAAGTGAATTTGAATGGATTTAAGAGTGACAGAACCCATTTGGGAGACAGAACGTGGCAGATCCCCAGCCCAGGAAAGTGCCCACTTGGGTCTGGGCAGGGAGAACGTGGAGGACACAGGAGCTGCACCAGCATGGATTTGAGAGCAGAGTAAAGCAGACTCAGAAGAATCCCCAGCCAGCCAGCAGACTCACCCAGCTGGAGGGGTTTGCAGCCATTTCACCACAGGACAGAGGATCATCAGAACTGGGTAGGAAAAAACTCAGGGCCCACTGCAGGGTCAGCAGCTTTTCCTGGGGATAACAGCCCACAGCCTGAATGTTTAAAAATTACATACCCAAACTTCCAGAAATCAAGATGGAAGAATAAAATTTAGTTGCTCTGATTCCCCCTTCTGCCCCACCCAGAGTAAAATCTTGAATTAGTGGAAAAAGCTTTATTAGTGAATTATAGCTTGAATGAATAGAAATAGGCATGGGTATCACTGAGGAAAGGGGATGGGAGACAGTACAGAGTCTAAGCTCAAGAGGGTGGAGCCAGCAAGCCCTAACAAGAAAAGCCCAGGTGTGCTTTAGCACCACCAGGAGAGAATCAGCTGACAGCATCCCTACCCTGCCCTTTTGCTGGCCTTCTGCTACTAAGCCTGAGCTGTAGCCCAGAGACACAGAGGTGGAAACCTGAAGGAGCCAGACCACCCCTCCCCCATAAGGTTACTCTGTAAGCCTCAGGGTAACTCAGGGGAAACATTGTGAGTCCTGGGCTTGGCCCCACTCTACACACTTGGAGGCTATACCTCACAAAGTTAACAGCCAAACCCCTACCCTCCAGCCTGAAAAGCTCAATACTTCTGCACCCCAGAAGCAGATATCCACTCTAAAATCCAGGGCGTAGGCAATAACAATGGGAAGAAGGAACCTACCAAATCTAGGACCATCAAATCTTTTTATACTGAGCAAGAACAACCAAATTCAGAAGGCAACACAGACTTTATATTCACACTGGAGACCACAGAAGGAAATGTGAATTGGTCTCAAGCCCAAAAAGCAT